>OU015492.1:229414431-229438770 GCA_907164885.2 Dolomedes plantarius | reverse complement strand
AAATCCCAGTAAATGCATTTTACCTATTTCGTACAGCATGTCAAATTTCTTTAGGCAGAGTGAGTGTCTTTGTTTATACAGTGGACGCTCGTTAATTCGAACTCGGTTAATTCGAACTAATCCAAAGGCCCCCAAAAACTTGTATTGGAATTAATGTTAAAAATATCTCATTAATTCGAACTAAATTTTTATCACTTCGGTTAATTCGAACTAAAAATTTGACAAAAAAAATTCTTTTTCTTCGTTTAATGGAGAAAATACACACAGAATTTATTATTTTGTGTGTCAAAATCATCTTTATTTCTTTTCTGTGTGAAGAGGCCCATGCCTGCATTCCTAGACTATTGCATGCCCGCTGAACGTTAGTAACTATTGTCCTTCTTATTAGTGCTAAACGGAAAAAGCAATTTTCCTTTATTTGTATCGATTTTCTTAGAATTTCAGAAAAACCAGTCTTTACTACAGATTCTAGGAAACTGCGTCAGTTATACCTGCAGTGCAGACAAGTTAATGTGGTCTAGTTTTTCTTCTTCATTGTTTGGTGTGAGCGAGTAAAAATTCAGGATGTCTACACGTGGAAAGTACAAAACCCTAACTTGGGAGACAAAGGTAGAAATTTTAAAGAAAGTAGAGAATGGCGAATGTAAAACAAAGTTAGCAGCTGACTATGGAATTAAAAAAAATGCCTTGTCAACTAATTTGAAAAACAAGGGGTCAATTTTAGATTCATGGGAAAAATCAAAATTTGCTAGAGGAAGGAAACGCATGAGAAATGCGTCCCAAGAAGATCTAGAAAAAGCTGTAAGGTATACACAAGATTCGATTCACAAGAATCGAACTTTTGAATTAATGAATTAAAGAAGCTGCTTCAGATATGCTAATTTCGGCATACGCGCTTAGTATAAATACCACGCAGCGTCATTAATGAAAAAGGGGAGGTTGTTAAGGTTGAAAAGGTGTTATCCTGCGCTAGTGCTTAGCGGGCCAAAAGTTTACATGGCAGTACTGCTGGTTTGACTTACTGTTCGTGAGTATAAAAATATATTGTTCTTGAAAGCTGTGTTTATACATTCCGTACAAGTAGTACGCATGATTATTGCTGTAAAAGCCAATTATATGTGCAACGAATTCAATAAACATTGTTTCATGTATAAACTGTGTGTGGTTCAAATTCAAATAGAGAGCCACTTCAAATTATATACACCCAAGTCTGGGTAGAAGTGAGCATAGATTCTCTATACTGGCGCCCGAAAATATATATACCCTGGTAGTTAGCGTTACATTTGTAACGAACAACATAATTGAAATTAAAAACTGTGTACTTATATTGATAAAATTGTTGCAAGTACTTATATACTATTTAAAAATGAGTGTTGTAGAACAAAATCCTGCTGGAAATTTTCCTCGGGTAATTATGGTTCAGCAAATTGCGCCATTCGAAGCCACCTTCAATGGCGGCCCCTCAAGCCAATTCCTAAAGAAAATTGAGCATTACTTTCAGCAACAATGCACCCCAGAGGGGGATAACTTAAAATTGCTCTAGGCCGCTTTAAGAGGTAGTGCATTTCAGTGGTACACATGCATGCAAAGCAGTAATCTGATTTTTGACTATTTGTCATTCAAGCAACAATTTCTTAGTGTTTTTCCAAAGACCTTTAATCAAAGTGAAATTGAAGCGGAAATTTATTCGCTAACGCAACGTGAAGGTCAGTCTGCATTAGATTTTGCTACGGAAAAGATTTCCAAGTGTGAGGAATATTTAGAAGGGGTAACGGAAGCGGTAATCTTAAAAATAGTTATCCAACGTTTGAAGCCAAGTGTTCAGATTTTTTAGATAATCAAACAATTACAAGCAAGGTTACCCTCCTTCAAGCTTTAGCTAAATATGACAATAGACATTTCTTCGCTACCCCTCACCGTCATTCAGGTACGAGAAGTTTTATACAGCCGCGCCAAAATTTTTCGCGAGTTTCAAACCAGCAGCGTAAGCCAGTACCGCAGGCAAAATAATAGAAGCGCACGGCGTTATAATGAAATTAGTGCACTTAAAGAAAATAATATGCAAGCACCTTACTTGCACTGGCAAGTTGATTCACATGATATGGTTCAACCTGTTGAAACTGTTTGGTCAAATGTATTATTTGTCCGAGTAGTAATCATTATTTTGAGAATAGTGAAAGTCAGGTATTTTTGTGGCTTATAAGAAAGTGAGTCTAGCTGGAATGATGAGGTAATTCCAGTACAAATTTCTGAAAATAGTGCCGATACTAATGCTAGTGGTTTAGAAAATAAATCATCGGACACTTCTATTAATGCTATACCTGATATTATTAATGCTATACCTGATATTATTGATGCTATACCTGATATTTTAGATGATATTCACACATCTGTTAATGAAGGAAATTTATGACGAAGTATGCGTTACGGAAGTTAGTGAATACTTATTAGTTGACGACAATAAAAATTCTTTAAACGATAGTAGGAACTCGCTAGGTAATGATGATATTATTTCAAGTTTCCATCCGAATGAGGATGCTGTAGGCCAGGTTGATAATATGGTTTTAAATAAAGTACATGAAAACCATACTGAGAGTCAGGATGAAAAGTTGACACAGAGTTATACTGTAAGTAGTTTAGCTGATGCTTCGGAAGTTATAGACGCAGGTTGCATTAAAACGCACGAGTACGAAAAGCTTAATCTTCCTAAAACTGAAGCAGTGTTAAAGAATTTAAATGATAACGATTCTGATATCGCAAGTTTCAAAGAGACTTTTTCGTCAAAAGAGGATAAAACTAAAGTTAAGGGGGATAAAAAAACGTGAAAAAGAGCCTTCAGGTTCCAGCATTAAAACTGCTAATACTGAAGTAATTAAGGCGGTAAACAAGAAGTCGTATAAGCACAAATACCAAAAACAGAGTCAGTTTGTTGAAAAACATGACACAAGTAGAGAGATAAAGCCAGTAACTAAACACGTTGGTGCGGCGTATAAATTTGAAACAATAGAATCTGCATTAAAATTTAATACCGATACAAGCAAAAGTACGAAGCAAAGTAAGGTGTGCACTACAAAAACTCTATCAAAGGATGAACGTGGTACACATAAGGTACACAAGGTTATCAAATGGAAGAATGACAATTTTAAAGCTCCTTTGCATAAGTACAGGAAACGCAAGATATCAGCCGCCCAGCAAGGTTGGCCTCCTCCCAAGAGACCTCCTGTCCATCGTCAAGCCGGACCAGCGCCTCAGGACCTACGACCTGCTGCACGAAGGATGCCCACACGGTCAACGAACCCCTTTACTAGGACTGCGATCATCAAGAGAGGTTCCACGGATTGGACAGACTGGTGCAAGGAAGTTGCTGCATTCATGAGGAACAAGTCTTGTATCAATTCTCTTATTCTAACTCCCACCCTTTAATAAAACCGAACCAAATTGGTTTGAAGTTCCCCATTGTATATACTGTGTAAACATTTTGGGGGGAAGGAGTGAGCCACTGAAAAAAAAACGGCATACTGTTGT
This sequence comes from Dolomedes plantarius, assembly GCA_907164885.2. Lineage (NCBI taxonomy): Eukaryota > Metazoa > Arthropoda > Arachnida > Araneae > Dolomedidae > Dolomedes > Dolomedes plantarius. Next base: position 229,435,245 of record OU015492.1, on the reverse strand, counting down.
TTTATAAATTTTTGAAGGGGACATGTAGTGAAAAAAAAAAATACATACTAACTACAGATAACAACTGACTAACATACTAACTTCACAAATCATGACACATGTGCATTATAAATTGGGGGAGAGCAGATACAAACAGTCAAGAAATGTCATGCTGTGCAATTGTGTTGACAATTTTAACTAAAATAAGTTTTTTAGGGCGCAGTTGGCCATCCCAGTATCCGCAACTCTGCAAATCCACTGTTTGATGGTGTCACCTGGACCCTTCGGGGTTAGTTTTGTAAAATGGTAGTGGCGTTTTTCCTCCACACAACGTGTGGAAGGTTTTTTGGCTTTGCCACCCATTATGTAAAAAGTCAGACCAGCACGCGTTTTCAATTAGTTAACTGAAGCCGTTCAGACCTCAGTTACCTAATTTTTTTTTTCGAGGGAGGCCAGTGTAAGGTATACACAAGATTCGATTCACAAGAATCGAACTTTTGAGTGAATTAAAGAAGCTGCTTTAGATATGCTAATTTCGGCATACGCGCTTAGTATAAATACCACGCAGCGTCATTAATGAAGAGGAGAGGTTGTTAAGGTTGAAAAGGTGTTATCCTGCGCTAGTGCTTAGCGGGCCAGAAGTTTACATGGCAGTACTGCTGGTTTGACTTACTGTTCGTGAGTATAAAAATATATTGTTCTTGAAAGCTGTGTTTATACATTCCGTACAAGTAGTACGCATGCTTATTGCTGTAAAAGCCAATTATATGTGCAACGAATTCAATAAACATTGTTTCATGTATAAACTGTGTGTGGTTCAAATTCAAATAGAGAGCCACTTCAAATTATATACACCCAAGTCTGGGTAGAAGTGAGCATAGATTCTCTATAAAGCTCTACTGCTATGGTTCCAGGGTGTTAGATCTCGGAATTTTCCGATAAATGGATCCCTAGTGCTGACGAAGGCTGATGAATTGGCAAGTTGAATGGGTATTGAAGATTTTAAATGAAGTGATGGATGGCTTTCTCGATTTAAGTCAAGGCACAATATTTCTTATCAAACTGTATGTGGCCAAAGCTCTAATGTAAACGAAGACGTATGCACTAATTAAGGTAGGAAACTGCCAGGGCTTTTCTCTACTTACCTGCCGAAAGATATTTTTAATGCGGCCATTATGAACAAAGCTATAATGGACTCTTATTAAATCTCTGAAAGCATTTATTCAGATGGAACCTTCCTCTGAAAATGAGTTGAAATGTTTACTTCAAATCGAGAAGCTGGCTGAACAATGTAGGCATCATAAACAGAACCAAACATCCATTTTACAGTCTTTCTCCAAAGTGTAATTCGTATTTTTAATTAAAGTTTACTTTCTACTGCATATCTTCCGCTTCATTTTATGATTAAGGTAAATCTGTATTGCTTTTTAATATGTTTAATTTTAGATAACGTAGTATAATATATTTTCTGGGGTTATACATACTAGGAGATATTTCTTCTTCAGTGATACACATTTAAAGTTATATATTTTCTATTAACATCGGATAATTCGAACTTTTTTCTGAGAACCTTTGAGTTCGAATTAACGAGCGTCCACTGTATCTATATATACGTATATACACTTTTGGAGGTATCTTGTCGCAATAAATACCCTTTTCGTTATCGACTCGAGTGTCCACCTATTTTCGGAAATAGAGTGTCCATCCATGTGTATACATTTTCATAATATATATAGTCTTCTTCCATTGTTACAGGCGTATCTCGAGAAACACAGACGGAAGATACTGACAGCCAACACACTGAACATCCACTGGAAGGTAATGCTCTGGATTTGATTTCGAGAAGAAAATCATTCTTGACATTCAATTCGTAGGTGATAGTCTTGACACAGAAATGATAGTACTCGGAAATGGAGGGAAAACATTTTGCCACTTACTCTGCAGGATAATGTGAAACGGTGGCGTAGTGGATCAGTTGTGGATATCGGATGGTTTGGTCAACGGATCGAATACACTCACTGTAAAGTGACTGCAAAGCTAAAGAAGAAAAAAAAAGCTTATATACATAAAATAGCATAGATAATTAATTAAGTAAATAATATAAATAAAATTTTAGTAAGTGTATTTAAATAATGAAATAATAATGACGTTTTACGGTCAAATAGAGCTTAGTAATGTGTACCAAAAGAGTGTAAAATTAAAAGTAAAGAATATAAATATTTCAAAATGGAGGATGAATTGAAAGGTTCATGCAGTCAAAGGTATAGTATCATTATAAGTCATAGTATTGGGTTTTGTTTTAAATGAAGCCAAGTATTGTGAATTAGTAGTAGCATTTAAAATTTAAGAAATAAACATAGAATAAAACAAATGACTATAAATAAGAATTCAGCTAGTTAGAATGCAAAAAAAAAGTAGAATAAAGTGTAAAAAAAGCAAGGTGTATTGCAAGCTATAAAGATACCTTATAAAGATGAATACTGAAATCATGCATTAATACAAAAGACAATGAAGGCAATCGGTTACTAATAAAAATGGGATTTTAAGATTACTCAAGCCGGTAAGTAAATCAAAAACAAAATTAATACCTGATTCGTTTCGAGTACTTAATCAATTCGCACCATAGTAGTAGCCGAATACGAATTTATTTTGAAGGTAGAGTACAACACTTATATGTACGGTAAGTGTACAATTAGCTTGAATTTTTGACCTTCAGAGAGCAGTGAAGAATTTGTTGGTTAAATGCAGTACTGTTAATTAGGTATGCGCTGTAAAAGTAATTTATATAGAATCTGTAAAATTAGAGGTAATATATTTTTAAGTAACTCTTGATGGAAATAATCTAATACATTGGTAACATAAAGTGGTTTATTAAAGCGTATATGACGTTAATTAAAATGGAATAATTAAGACGTATAAATAAGAAATATAAGTATTAGTCGGTTTAATGGAAAGTATCGTGAAGAACGGTGGCTTGGAGCTACCGCTTTGTGTTCCAATGGCGAGGTCTTCGGTTCGATCCTAGTTAAGCAAGGATGGATATGGAACGTATAAGTAATGTATGTTATAGTAAAATTAAATGAAATAGTATCGCAATTAGTTAAGTGGAATATAGTAAATAAAATATGTGTATTTGTGGATAATCTTCTGAAAGTAAATTTATAGGAAATATTAATTGTTGTTATAACTGTGTATATTTGTGTGTAACAAAAATAAATAAAAATGTATAAAAGCATGTTTGTTGGTTTATACGTTGATTTATAATTACTAAATTGTGGATATAAGTGTGTATATCGCTGTTTAATTTATGTTATATAAAAACAGTTGCTTTTATGACTGTCTATAAATGCTTATTTTATGCTACGTAAAGGCAGATGCCTTTAATGATTATAAATTTTTATGTAAAAATAATTGTATACGTATGAAATGCAAACTGAATTGTAGATAAAATTAAATATTTGTAATTAAAAGAAATAAAGTATTGACAAAGTGCAAGTGGAGCGTAGGAACTGATGCAGGAATCCGGACGTTAAGTTATTATTTATTAATAAATAGTTAAACGAATTTTAATTTGTAATGTATTTTATTAAGCGCGCGATGTGACCAATTCTCCGGTCAGCGTGTGGGGGAATTGTGTTGTGGCGGCCAGGCAGCAATTCAAATCCGTTTGACTAACGCCGGGACGGAGTAATTCTTTCGTTACCGCTTACTTAAAGGTTAAAGTGGGTCGGGTTCCGTCCACTCCTCAAACCCATCGTTAGCCGACGTCCATCGGGGACTTATCAGGTCAAGACGCGTAGGAGTTTGGGTGTTGGTCTTCACCGATTTAACCGTGCCTGAGCGAGTCACCGTTGTCTGTATAATGACTCGATAGTACCTGAGCTCATTTCGGCTGTAGCCTGTCGATTATTTTTCTCGCCCTTCGCCTCTTTTTGAAAGCCACGGAGCGGTACGACTCTGTGGGGTTCAGTGACGATACTCTTACGTTGGATATATTTAAGTTGCGTCAAATTTTGAGCAAAGTGCCGTTCCTTTAAACCAGTTGAGTTTTTAATTTGTCTTCGCCACCCCACGTCTTTACTGGCAATAACTGAGTACTCACGTTTTTTTTATTTTGCAGACATCTCAATTTTACTAGAGCATTTGAAGAAGTTGCTTCTCTCCGGCGATGGACACGACGTCCTCATCAAAGTGGGGGACAAACAATTCAAAGCCCACAAACATATTCTCAAGTCCCGCTCCCCAGTCTTCGAGGCGATGTTCGGCAGCGGCATGGCGGAGAGTGCCGGGGACTCCATCACGATCGAGGACTGCGACCCGGACTCGTTTGGCCAGTTCCTCCAGTTCGTGTACTGTGGAAGGGCGGACATTGCCTCGGTGGGCGGAGCTCTTAGTCTCTACTACGCAGGCGACAAGTACGACTTCCCGACCCTCAAGAAAAGGTGCGTCGAGTTCCTGAAGAGTTCCTTCACGACGAATTCCGTGTTCGAGGTCGTCAGTTTGGCTGCTCGACACGACCAGGAGGACCTGTTGCAGCTAGCCAACGTTTATTTTGCCGAAAATTTAAATGAAATTTGGCGTACCGTGGAATGGCAGCGTTTCCTTTTGGCCAACCCCATAGAAGCCAATGAAATGAATTTAAAAGCTATGCAGTGCCTCAAGTCCTCTTTGCATAAGAAATGAAGGAAGCACCTCAGCCCTGATCGGGGTATGGGCTGTCTCTATTGATGTTTTGTACCGTGAACTCGTCTTCTCTCAAAATCCGTACGACTTTATCGTCTGTGCATATCGAAATGACGAAGCACGCGAGGCCGGGAACTTGTTCCATTCCATCTTCAGTACTTTGAAATTTCAATCGCGTGTGTCGAGTACGTTCATAGATGTTCCGAAGGTTGACAGAAGGCATAGAAGCTGTCATAGAGGATTCTGGAACGAGGCAGTTACGGATGTTACATGGCTGATGCCACCACGCGTCAAACACAGAGGATAAAAATGGACGCCGTGTCACTCGCTGTGCTTTGTTGTGCATTGGAGCATTTGTTTGAGCTTGTTTTTCAAGGTCAATTTTACTAAAGCATGCTTTTCATCGGACACGTTTCTTATTGCGTTTTGGATCGGGTTGAGATGTAACCTGCTGTGTTCGACTGCCTTATTGATAAGTTTGTTACCATGATTGCTATACGAAGATCTGTTCTCGCATAATGTACTTTAAAATAGAGCATTTGAACCTCGATCGCGGAACGAAAACTGTAGCATACATGCAGCCGACACATTTTGATGTGTGTGCCCAAAAATGTCTGACCAATTTATTGGATTTATGTTAGAATTTTTGTTTACCCTTTTGCTGTCTTATTAATTTTTGATCATGATACAACATTTGTTAAAATATTTTAATTCTTTTGAACTTAAGAAAGAAAATGATTTCGTTGTGAATAAATCGACATTATTTTGCTCGTATTCTGTACTGCGTTTTCAAAGAGAAATCACAGTTTCGTAGTAATAAACTAACTGTAACCGCTCGATAGATGTAACTGAAAACTGAAGTATTCGATCATTGACTGAGTGACGTCATGGTTCTCAAGCAGTTGAAGTGTTTTCCCCGCTCCCTCCAACGAAAGCGTCGAACCAGAAGCATCCACTCGTTCAAATCGACAATGGGAACCTTGAGTCTCAGTGAGTCGACACGAATTCTTGTCAGTCCGGTCGGGAAAATGGGCAGAAACCATATATACAGTGGCTCCCAAAAGTGTTCGTACACTTACGATTATCAACGAAATAGGGGTCTATCCATCAATTAAAATGAATATTTCAGAATGGGTATTTAATAATAAGATCTATAATCTATTCTTAACAAAACTACATGAAATATTTTGAAAACATACTAAAACTTTATTTTTAAGTCATCGTACTCTGAAATATTTTCGGATAAATTCATAATTAAAATTATCGTCTGGCACTTTTTTTTAATTATTTTTGAATTGTGGTGGCATTTAAAATATCGTTTGGCTTTAATTTTGATATGTATATACATTGATACATTACAAAACAAATAATAGTAATACACACGCATGATCGTGCGTAACACTCGTTGGAGTCCGAAGGTATGAAACAGCGGTTGCCGAATAAACAAAAAAATGGGTTAATGGGGGGTATGATCCCCTCTTACAGATATACAGGTACCGCAGCGTGATTTCATACTGGAAAATAAGGCAGTTTATCATTCCCTGGATGGTTCTCGGAGGGGGTTTGCGAGTTGCCCTCCCCAAAGCGTCCCAGACATGCTCTATAGGGTTAAGGTCTGGAGATCTGGCTGGCCAATCCATCCGGCGAATATCCTCACTCTCTAGAAATTCGTCGACCAGAAGAGCTCTATGTAACCTCGCGTTAAAATGAACTCGGTGCCAACTGCACCCCTGAAAAGGCGAACATAGGGCTCCAAGACCTCATTCCTATACCTCACACCAGTCACAGTGCCTCTTTCAAAGACATGGAGAGGTGTGCGGCCATCCAACATGATGCCTGCCCAGACCATTAAACCTCCTCCGCCATAATGGTCGATTTCGCGGACATTGGAGGGTAGGTAGCGGGTCCCTGGTTCTCTCCATATGAGCGTACGGCGAGAATCGGTGTTTTGGCTGAATCGGTACTCATCAGTGAAGAGAACGGTCGCCCATTGATCCATACTCAATCTCTGCACCACGATAAACGGATTCTCCTGTTCGTAGAAGTACGCAGAAGTGCCAGGCGATGGTCGAATGGTTAGATGGCTAGTATCAGAGTCCGTGGGTTCGAGTCCCGCTGTTGTGGCAACGAAGAAGGTGTAGTTATTGGGGGTTTTTTTAAAGTTTATTATTTTATATTGCTAATTAATTAATTAAAGGTAGGAATAACTTTTACTAATTAAGGTGGGTTTCAGATAAATTTATATACAACAATATTTGCCATTTGGCCGTTAGTGGTTAGTACATTTTAAGATAGATGGTAAGTTGTGTTGTGTTTATTTTAATGCAATAACCCATAATAATTAATATTATAATTTACCCTAGGTTCATTACTGTCTGCATCACTGTGGTGATTAATGAGCCAAAAGAAAAATTAAATTAAATCTAATAAATTTACTTAACCTTGGAGAACACCTAGAAATAAAAATTATCTCACCTAAAAGAAAAAGCTTCAAATCTGCTGAAATAAAAATAAAACCTAAAGCTGAAAATCAGCAAATTTACTAAAAAGGCAAGGACCGACATGACAAAGATATACTTAACATAACAAATTTATTCCTTCCGATTACATTAACAATATTACCACCAATCTGGCAATCAGTTCTATTCAACATTTTTTTCGAAAATCTAATATTAAATTATCAATAATACAATTGCTATAAAAACCAACATCTATATACTCGCAACACAATAAAATATATACAATGACAATTCAAAATGAAATGGCTGGCGAATATAAAAAAAAAAAACCTGAATTATTCTATATGCAATTGCTCCTCTTAATTTTAATTTTACATTTAAATCTAATCTTAATGATTCGGCTGCAGCTTTAATCAAAGGTAGAGAGGTTATGGATAGAATTTACAGAAGTAAAGGAAGGAAAAGAAATTCACCCGTCGCGTCACTTCATCGTCGGGATCTTAACGTTGTCCCGCGGCCAGAGCTTCAGGCCCCGACCCCTCGGTCTTTCGCCCTCGCCTCCCCGTTCAGGATCCTCCAAACATCTCCTCGTTTTCAAAATCCCGCGCTCCGAGTCAGCACCTTGTCACCACCACATCAGTCCGGTGAAACCATCCTCCACACCAAATAGTTCCTTGATGCTCCGTGAATTGTAATGGCCGAAATGAGGGGGGAAGGCTACAGGTGGCACTCTTGCACTCTGCAATTCTTTATACAATTAATTTTTTCCACCCCTCATCTCGTTCATGTTGGTTATTTTAATTTCATGGCGGCCTGGTCATCCAACCGGCGATGTATCCCTGCGCGCCTTGCATCTGACCTTCCAAGATTTCTCCCCGTTCGAAAAAGGGCCGTAGCGGACGTATTGGGTTACCGATAGTGGGGGAGGCTATCAAAGCTGTTGCTAGGCGCTGGGTCATTTTTTTAAGGATAGAAGAAAAGCAAAGAATATTTCTAAGACTTTTACCATTTAAATTACAAACCGCCAGCCAAAAAAAAACAATATGCCAGCCATTCACGAGGTTCATAAATAAGACTTATTAATTTATCAATATTAACAATAATAAGGTATAACCTGTGATGATCTATTTCAAACTTAATTCTTCTCAATGTCAAAACATTTAGAGAAACTTGCGCACACTTCTCTAAATGCGATGACATTAATCAAATCAATTAATATCTGATCACCACAAGTATAACCCTTACATATATTTAGCAGAGGCTTAATAAATTTATTAAAACAAAGCACAATCGTTACTAAAATTTACTTACTTTACTAATTTAATTATCTGAATACCCGATATTAATATTAACTTTAATCACTTCCAAAACTATTAATTATCATCACAACACTGTCGGCATGGATGTTAATTGTAAAGAGAGTTCTGTTAAAAGCCATTACTGGAGTGTTTGTCTCGGAATCTTGAATATGAAATACATTTCATCATTTCATAAAAGGACTAAGGTCAAAGGTAGCCTTGTAGTACCACGTCGGGTTTATTTTTAGATTCGGTGGTATATATATATATATATATATATATATATATATATATATATATATATATATATACATACATACATATACAATGCTGTAACTAGCCTTTCCTGTGCCCTGGACAAGAATTTTCATTTGGGCCCCTAATATAATTAGGTCTAGGGAAATAATATAACAAATACAGCATTTTGGCCCACTTTATTAACTAGGCCCACTTGCGGGTGCCCAGTTACGGCCCTGTATATATATATATATATATATATATACATATATATATATATATATATATATATATATATATACACTAATTATCAAAAATTAAGGAAAAATCATAAAAAGAGGGATATAGCGTTCAAAACTAGGCCAATCTGTTTAAAATTTCAAAATGTTGTTAAGTAAAAGGCGCTGAACAATACTACATTATGCAAAATAGTGGCGCTGCAGTCGGTATACGTCATTTTCGAGGAGCAAAAAAGTGCATGTCTCAGAGCAAGGCGGCAATTGTCGCTGCGAGGCTGAGATTAGACATCTGGCATAGCCAAATTGTAACAAGGACAAAGTCAGACAGCAGTGGCCAGATGGCTAAATGTGAGTCCGTCTGTGGTTCATAGACTTTGACAACAATATCTAACCGGGAACGTTTGCAGTGGGCACGTCAGCGATATCAAAGAATTCCTAGCAAACCGCCCCTGCAGGCCCTTGTTTTCCATTAGGCCCGGGCCTAGGGACCCCACAATTTTTATTTTAAAACAAAAAATTCCCAATTCGCATTTTTTCAATGTTACCTTTTTTAATAGCAATTTTTTATATATCCTTTCAAATTTGATTGATAGGTTCATCATATGTGTAGTTATATATGTATCATCATACGTATGTTATAGTGCAGGGGTGTCAAACTCAAAGGCTACCTTGGGCCAAACAAACAAGGTTTAACTATAGGTGGGCCGCAAAAAAAATCAATATTAATAGAAACGTAGGTTTATTTACCTTATTACAGTATATTCAACATAAATATACGCATCTTGTTTAATAATAGCAAAAAATGAGTATAATTAAGAAAACATTTAGCGAATTCTTCCTATCTTATAATTCTGCGTCAGTTATTTTATTATATATTATATTGGCCGGGCCGCAAAAATGTTCTTCGTGGGCCGCGAGTTTGACACCCCTGTTATATTGTATATAAGGGATTAAGTTTTTCTGGTTGCATCGTATGGGTGTTTTAATGATGAAGTTAATATGTTGTATAGTTTTTTGTTATTTGATAACGTTCTATGCTTCAAATAGCCAATTCTTGGTAAAATGGTTTTTTCACAATGATTCATGATTATTTTTTTCTGCGTGCAAATTTTGGAAATGTTACGCCCACATCAGTTTTAGGAGGGGGGGGGGCATGCCGAGTTGGCATACATGGTATATATAGTCAAGAATTTTCTGAATCGGACTTGAGCCCCTGTATAGCGACTTTTCATACAACGGGTCTGCAAATTTTAGGCCTAGCTTAAACCTATTTTCACACGGATTACCGAGTAATGAATATATATCTGTTTCGGAATTAGTCTGCTTCACGGAATAACGCCATTTTTCGTTGAAAAATAAGTTATTGATTTCAAAATGTTTCATTTATTAGAAAAGAAAGATAAATTTTGAAAATTACATCCATACATATTCGCCCACTATTCTATCAGTAATGTAATTTCTAAGAATTCGGTACTCGGAGTCTATTAAAATGGCCCCCTCACTTTGAAAACGTCATTTACCTAACGGGAAATGCCAGTGATGGTATGCCAGTGATTCTTCTGATAGCACGACGTCCATACTTTAACGGATTAGAATATATCCGGAACAGTACATGAATAACGTCCCCAGCGGGTGTCGTGAGATTTTGAAACTCCCGAATCGAAAGTGACTCGAATCGAAAGTAATTATTTCAGCGTGACCTGCTCCACATGTAACGATATTAAAAACTAAAACTACGGTAGGGAGCCATTCTGACCCCTAATCAAAATCTTACTCTTCTATACGTTTCGTTTTCTTTCAAACACGGTTGCAATTCTACACATGCGTTGCGCCATTTCGAAATCGCGGCGACGAAACGGGCCATAATCCAAATATCAAAATTTCCACAAAAAATACAATCAGTTTAGCGAAAAAATACAATCAGTCGATAGCATGCTACGAAACTCACCAAAATACACAGGATACAATACAATAGGAGTGTTGATTAAAACTTGGATCAGCACAGACTTTATGAGGGTTGCGATTCAACAGCTAAGCCTAACTAGCGTTGTAGCAAAACAATCTTTACAGGGGACAAGTTTTAAAAAAGGCGCCTTTACAACTTTTAGGAGAGACTCGTAAGTAATTGATGTATACGACTATTCAGGGCCGCCAAGAGGGGGGGGGGCAACTGGGGCACTTTGCCCCAGGCCCCCAACTGCCGGAGGGGCCCCCAAATAATTTTTAAAAATTTATTTATTAGATTTCGTCAGAAAGAAAATTCTGAAACTTGTACCGTACGTCAAAATTCAAAACAATCTCCTGAAAAAAGGCCCCCTCCCCCCCCCAAAAAAAAAAAAATTTTAAATTATTCGATTAATCAGATTTCTTCGGGCCCCCAACAGAAGTTTGCCCCAGGCCCCGTAAAGTATCTGGGCGGACCTGCGAATATTAGACACAGTATACTTATTTGAACGACGGACATTTTGAGGAAAATGTTTATTTATTTTTAAAAACATAAAATTTATAAGAAAAACGTAATTTTTTTTAAAAGTATATAAATTTGAATATAATTTGTAATGTCCCCGGTCGACATGTACGGTCCACAGATTCACGAGGTTGCGTCCATACCCTCGCACGTCCATACGCCCGATACAATTGGAAACGAGACTCGTCAGACCGGGCAACGTTTTTCCAGTCATCAAGAGTCCCATGGAGGTGTTGGCGGGCCCAGGCGAGCCACCGCTGTCGGAGAATCGATGTTTTACCGGATAGTCACGGTACAATCGTGAAATGGTCGTGCGCGAAAATCCAAATTGCATCGCTACCTCGGAGATGCTACGTTCCTATCTCTCGTGCGCCGACTATAACGCCACGTTCAAAGTCACATAAACCTTGATGACCAAACATTGTAGCGACAGGAACCGATCTAACAGCTTCGCCAGACACCTGTTGCTCATATTGGCGATGCCGATTGCATTGCGCTACGCTGATCGGTTTCATACCTCCGTTGTTTGCATACGCACGCCCGTACCAGTTTTTTGTGGCTCTTCAGTGTACATATATATACACTCGTGTCCATAAATTAAGGATAATATCAGCTCCGGCAAATAAAGGTTCAGAAACAAAAGAAACGGGACTTATTCATAAAGCCCATTTGGGGTCGATTTATACAGGCACGTGAAGGGAACGCAACGGGAACGATCGGACGAGTCGTCGTAATCATTTCCTCCCTGTTTTTCAATGGAACTGTTTATACTGCGCCGTGACACGTCCGATTCTCGGCCAACGATTCGGAGCATGAAGTCGTTCACTGCTCGGCCGTCTCTCGTTCATGGCAGAAAGTAAAAAGTGGCTATTCAAGATATAATTCTTCAAATGACTGTATGTAGTGACTGACAGATAGTAGAAACTGATATTGAAAAAAGGATTGATAATCAAGGGTTTACTATAACTGAATTGAAGATAAATCATGTTTTTTTAACCCACCCATAAGCACGGACCTGGCTCTCCTCTTCCTCCTCCTCTAACAAAAGTGTGAAAAATGAAACAGAGCCATGACGTTACAAATCTTTCACAACTAATGAAACACGTTCCCGCCACTTTCTAATCCCGTCTCTGTATAAACATATGCATCCGGCGCTCGGGCTCGGCTCGTTCCCGTCACGTTCCCTTTACGTACCTGTAAAAATCGACCCTTATTAAACAAAAGATACAGAACGAAAAAGATGGAGTATGTATGATACCATTCATAAAAACTACGATTTTGGCTCCCTGGAGCAATTGTAAAAAATATCTCCTTTACAAAAACTTAATATTACATGTTTGGTATGATGGTCAATACATTGCATGTCTCTCACGCGATGAAATGAAGTCCGTACAACGCCTAGGCATGCTGAGTATCAAATTATCGAGCTGATCTTGGGGAAGATTCCTCCGCTCAGCAAGCAATGCTCTCAAAAGTTCCGGTACACATGTGGAAGGTGCAACTCGTCGGCCAGGCATGTCCCACACATGCTCTATCGGATTCAAGTCAGGTGTGAATGCTGGCCATTCCATACTGGTGATATCCTCAGGTTGAAGGCATTCGTTTACGATGAGGTGCTCGGTGAGGACGGGCGTTGTCATCCGTAAACACAAATTCTGCGCCCATGGCACCCCTAAACAAACGTACAGAGTTGTTTCAGAATGATGTTCCGATAAATGTGGTTCCTATTTCATGGTTCCGCTTCGAACATGCAGATCTGTTCTGGAGCCCTATATAATTCCACCCCAAACGAGCAATCCTGCACAAATGTTTCAAGAACAACGAGAAAGCATGAATGGGGAATTTAATAGTTTATTACGATATATCATGGAAACATACCGTTGGAAGCGAATGTGGATTTTTATTTTTGTTAAACTGCTTCATTTGACACGAGGAATTAATTTCGTATGGCAATTACGAATCCTGTAACATTAGCTTCCGACTCGAGATAGGTTGAATGATCTAACCTCCATATCTATAGGAAAAAAAACCTGTACGACATTTTATTATTTAGAGAGACGCCACTAGCTGCATTAAAGTTTTAGAAATTTGTTTCATAACATATTTAAATTTTTGGTCTACTCATGAAAACTGTAGTGAATGATCTTAACTGTTAACCTTCATCGACAGCTTTAACTGTGACCATCAGAACTCGCGTTTAACTGTTTGGATTTTAAACGGTGTGGGATTACGAGGAAATTGAAGTAAGAATGCTTTATTATTAATTGTTATTTAAACTATTGTGGTTTTCGCATTCACTTGTTTACTTACATGGAAACAATTTTTGTAAAAATCTGTAGTTATGTTTTCAAGTTCCAATTATATCTATAATGACAAATGCTGTCACAGTTTCGTTTCTAAATCATAGAAAGCTATAACGATGTTTAAGGTTAGTCCAAACTGAACAGGGTTTTTAAATATCATGATATTTTGGAAAATATCCGATATTTTGATTTATATGTCCGATTATTTAGACATATATATCCGATATTTTCAAAATTGTCAACTTATTGCTGATGATAAAAAAAAGCACAAATTATCTCAAATTTCAAGAATGCTTTATTTCTTTAACAAAACTTTAAACACAAAATGAAATTTATTTATTTTTGTTCAAAAATTCAAACAAAAATATGTTATTGTTGTTATTCTGAGGAGTATATCTCACAGATTAGAAATATTTTGGTCCACTTTAACGTGCTTTTAGAAGATTGTGTGTTAACTGAATTCTCTGTCTCATTAATGAATGACGGATGTTTGTTGTCTAAAATACTTCTATTTATGAAATTAAGTTTAGAAGTAAATCGTAATAAAGTTATATCCTATTTAATCCTTACTGAAGTGACTGCCTTAATTAATATTATTTCAAAGTATTCTCTTGTGTTGCTTTATGTATCATATATTGCCGAGGCTGTCATTAACTTTTGAGCTTACATATGAGTATTTTTCTCTGGTTATATAAAAGAAAATACTTTATTTCCCTTTTTGCATGATAATTGAATGAGTACTATTTTTATTAATTTAAGTGACCCAGTAATGTCTTAAAAGTACAGACCATTTAGTCGACTTGTTGATAACTTACCATTTAAGAAAAGACTTTTATAACATAATCTATCTCAAAATTCTTTTTAAAAGTGTATTGTAAGTTAACTCTGTAATGTAAAATTTGATTGTATTTCTTAATAAGATCATGTTTGTCACAGTTATACATGAAGATGCATCTTATTAATTCTTTTTTCTTTTCTTTTCATAGTTTCTTACACGCAACCATCTCCATTTATAATTTAGAGAGCAAGCATCTGTTAAGTATACATTATAATTCTTTTATTACACTATAATCTTTTGTGTCATGTCTATTATTTTATGCACGGTAGAATATTGCAGGATTTTGCTCTTACTGAAGTTGGCAGGTCTGCATATATATATATATATAGCATGGTACATTTATTTATCCTCTTTTATAACTCTATTCCATAATTTTCTAAAATGCTTTATTGTTGTTGAATCTTAATTATTTTTAGAGAACTTTAATGTGTGTTTGGAATTTACTCCAAATATACTTTTCTTGAAGCTAATCAAAGCATTGTCATGGCACCATTTCTGCTTTGTTACTTTTAGTCTTCTTTTAAACTGTTAAAGATTAATCACATTTAAAACTTGCTTTATTACATTCATTTCTAACTGATTGTACAGTACTAAATTACAAAATATTCATACTGTTATTCATAAAGATTAAATAACTGGACGAGAATAGTACGTCAGTATTGGATTATTGAGTTACAGTATAGTGAAGTGGATGTTACACTTTTATTTTTCCCCCGTGAAAAGAGATCTAAAACTGATTGCAATAGGATCATGTTTTGAAAAAATATCGGAACAACCATCTGTTTATATTTTTAATTGTGATATCTAAAGGAAGCTATCGAATTTATGTATTATATTTTGAAGAGATTTATACGATTAAATGATGAAACTGTTTGTTCTACACGTCTTAGCTTTGTTCTAGACCGCAAGAAATCATTAAAACTTGACTAGAATGGTCTCCAAAGCATTCTATACTTATTACTATAAATGTGCTTCTTTGAATGTGATAAAGTGTATGAAAAGTGTTTAGAAATTTAATGGTATGAAATGAAATGATTAAAAATGTATTTCTTATTTCAAATGCATCGAATTACTCTCCATGAAATTTATACTGTTACTGGTTAGTATTCAGAAATTATATAATATAAATATTTCGACATTTGTTTATGAAAGTTCCCTCGTGTAAGAAGTTCATCCTTTTAAGAGCTATATTTTGTTTAGAATAATTAATTTCTCATGTTGGCCTACACATGCAAGTTATATAAACTGAAATATTAATGTACATTTCCACTTAATGGGGAAAATGTTTTTTCCTGTGAATTAGAAATGAAAGATACCTGCTGTTTCACGTCTCAGTTAATTGGCATGGAAGTCAAATTACGATTGATTTTTTAGTGTAATGGATTTAAATTGGAATATAACTGAAAGAAATACTCTCTGAATTACAAGTACGCTGTAGGTATGTACATATATATTTATGAATAGACCCAGGTTTTAGACTGCTGCCCCTAGGTATATTCTATGTATATCTTGTTTAATGTACAAAAGAGATGTATACAATAAATATTTGATTATATATAAGCAGTGAGTATGACACCTCGACCAAATTATTAGTTATGGAAATTTCATTGAAGTGAAATCGGAGGTTTCACTTGTTATTTTTAAAACGCTTCTCCTCTGTTAATAATTGTGATGTGTGTATTCACATTTTATTTCTATTTCAGACTATGCGATTGCCTCCCAAATATTTGGATAAGGATCTTGAAACAGCAGAGGTAAGAATTTTAATATAAATATTTGAATGTACCTTTTTCTCCTGTCATACGTAACGAAAAGCGATCCATGAGGTCCCATTCTAAAGATTGCCGTGCTGTGATAGCTCTGTGAGAGGTTCACTGAATAAGGAAACATCAACTTGTGCAGCATTCACCGGCAAAGACCGGCTACCCAGGCTGTACAGAAACGAACTTAAATGTCACTGGCCGAAACTGGGCGCATTCCACTTCTGCACGATACTAAATTCACCTTGCTTCCCTCTGTGGCAAACTAGTCCCCCTCTCACGTCATTTTATCCCGTGGACCTCCTTAGTTCCTAGAGGAATGCGCTAAACCAGAGCTCAACAATGCGAAAGTGTTACGTCATGTCTTTTGCCACACTCGGGGCAAGAGGATTGAGATATTTTACAGAGTGGTCAGGCAACTGAGACAAAGGATGGGATTTTTCACACTATCGACTCTTTCATTAACAGATTTATCGTTAAAATTAGTACATTTATACAAAGAATGACACAAAACGCATTTTGAATTCTTCACATTAGATACGAACACTCTCGGTGAATTTTTAGAGCACTTGGAATGAAAGTTGTTTCTCTTTGGTTTGGATAGCTACGGTCATTTTTTTGCTACACGAGGGCTAATTAGACCGGGACCTACTGCTTAAAGCCAATTCCGAACGGCTCCAAACGTCCGTGCCAAGAGTGGGATTCGAACCCACAGACTCTGGTACCGAAAGCCATTCGGCCATCCTCCGGATTTATTTCTCTTTGGAAAATTCCTTGTAGTATCTTCGACGAGAGATTTCCCTCGGGAAGTTTTCCTAGCTCGAAATGTTCAAACCAGTTCTGGGATTGTCTCACACTTATGCGGTCAGCAGTCTCCCTGTCGAAACTTTCAAATAATTTGTCCGACACCATTAACTCTTTTAAGGTATCCGACTACGTTCGGAGCCCTTTTTTTGAAAAACTGTACATTTCTATCTTATTTTTCGATTGAATATAACACCAAAACTCGAAAATGATGAAAATATAGTCATTAACTATGCAAATTTTAACAAAATTGATGATTTTGGGTCGAAATTAGGCAAATTCTTACAAAAACGACTAGCTCTAACTTTTTTTTGTCATATATTCGTAAGTACCTTCTAAGTGTAATGACCTAAAATCTAATCGATATCTTAAAATCTAAAAAAAAAATACAGGTCATTATATGCAATTACATGTAAAATTTTGTCATTTTCCATGAGAAGTTTTATACATGCAGCTATAAATCAACCAATAATATACCTAGAACCCAATCTGTAGTCCATTACGTTCTTAGTATCATGAAAAACATACGTGAAAAATTTCATCGACATATCATGATTAGATTATGAGTTATCGCAAGAGTCGTTTACATTTTTGGTGAAAAATAAGTTCTTCAGAAAACACGAATAAAGTTTTCAACTTGCATCGAAATTCATAGCTGCGGCTCATCTTTAAATCGCTCTAGTTTCAAATCTAATGATCGTATCGAAAAAATAAAACCAGATTTAGAAACATAAATTTACAAAAAAAAAAAAAAGGAATAAAAACAATTTCGGAATTTTTGTCAAAATCGATGTTTTAAACGTAGTCGGATACCTTAAAATCAGACCCAATTCTCAATTTTACAAACTCGTCATTAAACGCGATGCGAACTGCACACGAGATTCACTTTGGCGCCGAGCTGTACGAAAGTTTTCTAAACAAACTCGAGGTGTGGGTTCGAACTCTCGTAGAACAATCGATTTTACTTTATCGTCATCGCTGAGTTCACTGTCATAGTAGAATATTGAGAATGTTTAATTTCTTCTCGATGTTCAACGTTTTTAGAAGTCCAACTCATTCCGTTCTGAACGCGTCCATTCCGAACATTTGAAAGGCGTGTCCGAATGCCACAGCGAACGGCGGCGAAGAGCGCTCTCAGACGCAGTCCATGGTCGGGCGATAAACGCGCCAAACCTGGAGAGTCTCGCCGGTTTGGCGCCGTTGCAGGAGAAGCGATGCGAAAATTCACACTTGTTGAAGCTAACGAGTCGATCGCGCACTTGGTTTCCCTTCTGTTACAAGGAACGACGCCCGTACATCGTGCCGGAGTTAGGCCTAGACCGCCGTCAAAGTGCTGACCCCAGTTGAAAAATCCTCTTCACATTACAGGTAAGCAACATCTTTAGCATCGAGAAGTGATATTGTTTTCATCTGACCATTCCCACCTGTGCCGTGAAGCGACGGATTTGTTACTGGGCGGTGCCGAACTTTTATGAGATTCCTCGTTGCAAATGTCTTCCGTCATTTTATGGTTCGTCGTCGATCATGACGAAAAGCAGAATGCTGGGATATTTTAAAGGGGATATTTAAAATATCCAAGGATATTTTATTTTTTCAAGGATATTTTAATATTTTATTTTTTTTTCTAAATTAAATTATGAACCGACCACAAAGGCATCTTTTTTAGCATGAATTACCGAATTGGTTAATCGGAAGAAGCTGGTTACAATTGTGTATTTACATAATAAAAAGATTAACAGAAGAAATGTTATTATCAAGACCTGAAAAGGTTGCGTTTTTCATTTGTATTTTATATATAACAATACCAGAAGCCAGAATAAAAATATTTTTCTTGCGTATAAATTGAAGGATGCTAAGCAGGCCCAGATTTCCGCATGGGCAAGTGGGGCACTTGCCCGGGGCCCCCTAATTTAGTATTAAGTTGTACATATTTTTGAAAATTTGGTTTTAGGTTAATTCAGTAAAGGTGGGCAGTGGCGGATACAGAAAAATATCCTGGGTGGGGCACAGTGCACCCACTATATTCATTTCAAAAGAAAATTTCCTCAATTTATTTATTAACATTAAAAGTAAATTAATTAACACATTATTATTATTATTATTTTTCAAATGTTTGACTTTTTGGTCGAAAATTTTTTGAATTTCCGGTCCGAATTTATGGCGGGGATGGGGGGGTGCCTTGGTGAGTGTCCCACATGTTCATGTGGAAATCTACTCCTGGAGGGGGAGGGCCCATGGCCTCCCTCTGGATCTGTCCTTGGAGGGGGCCCCCAAAGTCTGCTTTGCCCAGGGCCCCATTGGGTCAAAGTCGGGCCCTGATGCTAAGTCCATTTTTGTGATAACCAAAGGGAGCAAAATGAAATACTGTAATTCTGTAACACTTTTCGGTAATAGAGATACAAATTTTATGTTCCCTGGGATTCCATGAGATCTAATTGTAAGAAAATTTATGGTTATACTAGATAACCCAACAAGCAGAAAGCCATATTAAAGGGCAAGATATTTTTTATCTCTAATTCTACTAACCTTTATTTAGAAGAATGTTTTATTAGAAATTGACAAGAATAACAAAGACAATATTAAATTTGAACTGTTGGGTCGGTTGGTTGATTTGTAACTTTATGGTCAATTATGCTCATGAGGGCTAATTAGACTGGGGCGTATGGTTTAAAGTGGATTCCGAACCATTACAACATCCGTGCCAACCTAAGATTCAAGCCTGTCACTTTTCATACATTAAGCCAGAACTCTAACCATTATATAACTTAAAATTTAACGAGGAGGTAGGTAAAGAGGTCACAATCATATATTACATATTCAGTGATCAAAGATTTTGTTTTTCTTGGGCTGTTCGAGTTCCAAGAGTATGTGTTATATTATCCACAGATGATCTAAAATATTCTCACTTTGGCCAAGTTTATCTTGGATGTATAAATTTACTGATAAAGCTGAAACTATAACCTTCATAGCTTAAAATATATGGTCAAAAGAGTAAGTGGTAATAATGAATATGTAAATCACACCTTACAACGATAACCTGTAAAGCTACAATCAACTTAATATAATGTTGCACTTCAATGTGAAGAGTTTTATATGATTACACAATTGAATTCAATGAAATAGATTCATTTATTGTTAAAATGCAAAATTAAACACTAAATGTCTGGTTGAAGTGGATATTGTACAGTACCACATTATGTACTCTATTAATATAGAATAGATGGCGCCACCTTAACACCTAGTACACCTGTTTTTTGAGATAAACTGTTCCAAAGGGATGAGATTGATTCCTGATTGGTTGCCCTTGCTCTAAATTTGATTTCCGCGCGCAATTAAATTTATTTTACTCTTCCTTGGATTAACACTGACTTTTATGCTCATGCGACGCCTTTCATAATCGCCAACGAATACCGGTAAATTTTCGTTGTTTTTCCTTTATGATCTTGAGTGAAAGGGGCAAAAGTGCAGCAGGATTATTAAGATAATATTACTGATGAAGAGGAATTCGAAACGGAATGAGAATCAATTCAAGAATTCAAAGTAAAGTCCCTTAGAGTTTCAATGAGAACTCACAGAATTTTGGATAAATTTAAGGGCAAATTTACTGAACTTTGATAGTAATTACAACCATACGGTTGATGAAAAGATATGTAAAACGATTAGTGAGCGTCTAGCGAAAATTACGCCGATTGTGAAAGCATCCCACTTCCCCCTAAGTAATAAAAAAAGCAAATTTACTGAATCTGA
>OU015492.1:229376953-229413931 GCA_907164885.2 Dolomedes plantarius | reverse complement strand
TTATATATATATATATATATATATATATATATATATATATATATACAGGGTGTCCCAAAAAACCTTGACACATTTCAAAAATATATATAAAAACTGTATACAAGGTAGGAACTGGAAATTCACAGACGCATTATTGTACATATTAGAGTTTTATCTGTGTCAAAATAATTCAGGATACGGCGCTAATTATTTTGTGAGAGCGAAATCTGTAAAATGGCTACTCCATAAGAGAAAGTAAAATGTGTTGGCCGGTATTTCAAAACGGAATCTGTTATGCTAGTGCAACGGAACTTTCGCGTGACATTTAGAAAAGACTCTGCAAGGCGTAACAGGATCTTAGCTTGGCTAAAATTTTTCTCGCAACGAGAGGTGTCTTTGATAATCGCCAAAAATGTGAGAGACTGAACAGGAACACGTCCGAAGAATGGCGAATAAATCGCAGATCGTATGATTGGACCATACTTCTTCCGCGAACAAACGGTAAAAAAAAGACTTAGACATGATTCAGATTTTTGCTGTCCCACAAATTTTCTATTTACATCCCGAAATCATTTTGCAACAAGAGGGTGCATCGTCTCATTGGGGTATTATTGGACGAGACATTTTAAATGAGGAATTTCTAAACGGTTGCATTGGACGAGATGGTCCCATCCAATGGCCTCCGCGATCTCCAGACTTGACACCTCTTAACTTTTTTCTTTGGGCATTTCTCAAAGATTGGGGATTAATTCAACGAAAGTGGACAATGTTGAAGAACTTGGAAGATTCTTAGTTACTGCAATTTCATGGGTTAAGGAATCCATTTTGGAACGCAAATGGGCTGAGTTTGATTACCGACTAGAAGTTCTCCGTGTCACGATAGTTGCACACATTGAAATTCATTGACTGTACTTAAAAAATACTAATATATAAGATAACACATATGTGAATTTCTATATCCTACCTTGTGAACTTTCTTTTGTGTAAAATTTTAAAATGTGTCAATGCTTTTTGAGACACCCTATATATATATATATATATATATATATATATATATATATATATATATATATATATATGTATTTGTGTGTGTTTATACATGCATGTATTTAAGTAGTAGTTGAATATACATACACATACCTGCAATGATATATATATATGTATATATACAGTGGCTCCCAAAAGTGTCCGTACACTAACGATTTTCAATGAAATAGTGGTCCATCCATTTATCAAAATGAATATTTCAGAGTGGGTTTTTAATAATAAGATCTGTAATCTATTCTTAACAAAACTACATGCAATATTTTGAAAAAATAGCAAAACTTTATCTCACAAAAGTCATCGTACGCTGAAATATTTTCGGATAAATTCACAATTAAAATTATCGTCTGGCACTTTATTTTTATTTTTGAAATGTTGTGGCATTTAAAATATCGTTTGGCTTTAATTTTTGCTTGCCTACTCCGTAATATTCTATTTATTATTTAAAAATGGCTCGTAGTCGTAAAGAAACAACAAACACATTTGGAAAATTCATTATTTTTCATCATATTAGTGGTAAATCAGTTCGGAATATTGCTAAATTACCTAGTTTATCCCATTCTACTGCGCTGTATGTTATAAAACGCTTTAAAGAAGTAAATCGGATCGAAAACAAGGTGAGAAAAGGTCGTCCGACAAAGTTGACAAAACGTGATCAGAGATTTATAATTGGAAATTTGTGAAAAATCCACGATTGAGTGCTGAAAAAGTTTCTGCAGAATTAAATGACACATTTTCTACTTCAATTTCACCTGAAATTTTTTGACGAGTTCTCAGAACAACTGGATTACATGGGCGTTCTTCCGATAGAAATTTTTTTGTGAGTGAGAAAAACAGAAAGTTTAGGCTTTCCTTCGCACTATCAATGATTAATATGCCCCAAGCCTATTGGAATAATGTCTTATTTGCCGATGAACACTTTTTGTGCTGATGGGCGTATAATTGTATGGAAAAGAAAAAAATGAGGAGCTTAATCCCAAGAACTTAGTAGGAACAGTTAAGCATGCCGGTGGAGGTATCCTTGTCTGGGGGTGCATGTCAGCATCAGGACTAGGAAATTTGGTATTTATTGATGGCATAATGAATCATGCTGTTTTTATAAATATTTTAAGACACAATTTAAAATTATCAGCTAAAATTTGGGTATTGGAACAAATTTCTTTTTTATCAAGATAACGATCCTAAGCACACGGCTCTCAACGTTCACCTGTGGTGTCTCCATAACTGTCCACAAGTTTTGAAAACACCACCTCAATCGTCAGATTTAAACCCAATAGAACATATTTGGAGAGAACTGGAGGTTCGAGTACGAAAACACGACATTCACACGAAAAGCGAACTAAAAACAATTATGATGGAAGACTGGATGAACATTGATGCAAAAATTACAAAAGAACTGGTGCAATCTATTCCCAGACGGTAAAAAGCTGTTGTGGACGCTAAACGATATCCTACTAAATATTAATTTAACGAAAAATTAGAATACTTACAAATATGTAGAGATTTTTTCCAAGTGTACGATGACTTTTGTGAGATAAAGTTTTTGTTACTTTTTGATTATTGGTGTCTTAAAAGTAAAGTTTTAAAATGTTTTTAAAAGATTTCATGTAGTTTTGTTAAGATTAGATTATAGATATTATTATTAAATACCCACTCTGAAATATTCATTTTGATAAATGGATAGACCCCTATTTCATTGAAAATCGTAAGTATACGAGCACTTTTGGGAGGCACTGTATATATATACACGTAGAAACTTCTCTATGGTGGCTAGTTATGGCACCGGAAAAGTGACATTTTTGATGGGTGGCCCCGCACGACAGGTTTCCTCCATAACGTTGGCTCTTTAAAGTCTTGAATCGGTTGCGAACAAAATTTGACCATTTAGAGGGATTTCACTGTATGTAACTCCTTCTTTTCTTTTCTTACAGGTGTCTCCCATAAAAAACAAGCAAAAGATACTGGATTGCCAGGTAATGCTCCTGATTTTACGTCGATCACGAAAATAACTCACAATCTCGTTGCCGTTGCTTGCCTTTTACTAGAATTTCTCTCTACTCGAGTGTCCAGTAGGTGACTCAAAACTAGGGGGGAAGGAACCTATCCAAGATATTTAAAATGCATTTTGTAATCGTCTTCGAAAGGAATGTTCCCCGAATGGGCTTTTGGCCATGTTGACTCATGAGAGGTGCCATATTTCGACACTTGCGGGTCGTGGGATTATCATGCAAAGGGAAATTAGCCCAGGTGGAAATTGTGTTCGCAGATTCGTTATTCCTGTCGTTAACTTTGGAGCTACAGACAGTGTAGATCTCACTGACTGGCAAGCTTGTTATGGGACATCGCCTCCAGTTCTCAGAGAGAGATCAGTTCTCAAGAGCTTCTGAAGATGATACAGGAAGGTATGCCAATGGTCTGCTGAGTATTCAATTTCCTTCACACACACAAGCAGTTGAGCGGATTGTGAAACTAGTCACTCCGGAAAAACAGTTGGACAGCAGAACAGGGATACATTTATTAGAGCGACACTAAAACCCAGAAAAAAAAACATGTCAAAATTCGAGACCAAAAATGATTACAAGTGGTAACGCTCTTGTCATTTGTAGGCTTGAAAGGTAAAATAAAGTTTCTGTTCGCATTAAAATGTGGTAAGTGTGAAGTGTATGTCTTTAAATTTTTGCCTTCATTTTCCAAAATTTGGTGTCGATGAGACGGCAGAAGATATTATCCTATAATTTAAAATTTTTTTTAGTTCTTGTTAAATAATAGTAACTGTTAAACACTATCCTAAACAGATCAATGAAATCTCTGATTATTTATTAATTTTTTGTATTTTAATGATTTTTAGTCCAATTTTCGGAAATTTCGGCCCATTGAGGCGACAGAAGATATCGACTCAGAGATTTAAGATTACGCACACTTTTTAATGATGGATTTTCACAACTTTTCTGCACTACCGCAAAAATATCTAAGAAATTTCGATTTTTTTTATAGGCCCTAATATATATATATATATATATATACGTATATATATTTTAAGAATATCTTTAGAATCGAAAAATGTTATTTCTGGAATAGGAACACATTTGTCATCGACAGGTGTCGCTTCAGTTGTGTGAGAAGTTTTTTTGCAGTTACGCAGCATAGTTTGCTCCGATTGCAAATGTTCGATGGGATTGATGAGAAAATCCGTTAGACTTGCCGCGACACTCTTCACGGCAAAGAGGGTTTCACCTGTAGTTCAGTACATGATGGCGGGTAGCCTCTTCAAACATAGTGGATGACCTCTTCACACCTTTCACTTCGAGTAGGTTCTTTACCAAAACTCGCAAGCTGTAACGTGTGGAGTCCTAGAAGGCCAATCGTGGTGGAGAGAGCGACTGAGGACACGGTCATAGTTAAACGTTGAGAGCGGCATGTGCTGGACAGGATCTGTGACGTGCGGAGGAGCTCCATCCTGCATGATTGCTACATTAGGGAGCTCTCGCCTCTTGTGCAAGGAAGGAATTATACGGTCTCTTAATAGCGCTGCATAGCGCTCACCTGTTAAAGAGAAAGTTCGAAGTGTACCGGCCGGCGGATCTGCTTAAATAGCACACTCCGCAGCTCCGGTGTCACTTTAGCGCCTCCTGGTGTGACAAATGTAACTATTATAACAATAAAATTATACGTTATTGAAAACAAATCCGATTTCTGTGTGTGTATTTCTTTAAAAGTTGCATCGTGCTACTGTCTATACTTTTCGAATTGTTGATTTTCATTTTTTTCTGTGGGATCATCATGTCTCTATCTATCTATCTATCTATCTATATATATATATATAGTAAGCTTTTTTCCATTTCTTACAGGTGTGTCCCGTGACACACAAACTGAAGGTGCTTCGTGTTCGAAATGCAGAATAGACGAGCTCGTGAATCCTGGCTCTGAAGGTAATGCACCCTATTTCACTCCGTTGCCAAAAATGGCTGCCACATCCTCGTCTCGTGTGCTGGCCTTTTACCACAACTTCTGCGTACTCGAGTACCGAAAAGTCCGCTCAGAACTATGGGGAAAGGGTTCCATCAACTATCTTAGAAATTTAAAATGCATTTTTTATTCACCTTGGAAAGTAATTGTCCCCGGTAGGCCGCCATTCAAGGGATGTATGTATAATTCTCTCTGGGTTGCCCCTCTGTTTTTGTGTACTTCTAGTCCACTTACCTGGAAATTTCGGTTTTGGCCATCGCAAGGAACCTCTATGAAATTCGTGAGAGGGTTGCTTTGCCGTGTCAGGAGCAAACTGTGTTCGGAATTTTCTGTGAGGCACAAATGAGTCTCTGGTAATAAATTATCTGGTCTTGCCGACACGAAACTATGGCCGAGAACCTGAGGAACGGCCAGGCGTGTAGTTTCGCGCCACGAGACCTGACCGAGGTGTGCGGGAAGAAACAGAATCGTGAAGGTTTCTCGACTGGCAATGGGAGCATACTGGCGAGGTAGGGTGGTCCGCGGTTCCCTTTGAAAGCTTCTCCTTGTGGTCCGGAGTTCATCCTCCTTCTGAGCCCTTGCCTTATGCCTGATTCGTTATCGACTCAAGGGACTTTCAACCTCATTATTTTTAATTTTCAATTTTTAACTCTATATACCAACCAAATGAGAATAATTAATATTCTTTTTTATTACATTGAAGACTATCAGAATTGCTAAATAAGTATCTTGTGATCAAATAAGGTCTTTTTATAAAAGATTTTTGGCTTTATGCTAACATTTTTCAAAATGCTCCCGCCGCATTCCATGTCATTTAAAAACCTCAATTTTTTTTATGAATTTACCATATCTATATATAAACATAACTGTTCATTGAAATTTATTCGTATGAATTAAAACCCATAAAAAAATAATAATTAAATATGCCTTTTAATTTTTAAGTTTTCGCATGCTTTTACTTCATTTCACGGTCTATAAATTTAGCAAATGTTTGTCGTTTCAAAGAATTGTGCAACGTTTTGTGACAAACACTTCAATTGACTGTCCTGAGAAATCTGGAAGAAATCAGAAGAAATTTAACACGCATTCGAAACAATCCATCACAATGCCCTTTAAATGCCACTCCCACTTTTTAAAAATGTAAATAAAACGCTTAAAAATCCTTTGATTGAGAAAATTTCACTTTGTGATCAAAGCTTACACCCACCTCGATTTTTTGGGGAAAAAAAAAAAAAATTCGTGAATTCGATCGAATTTTGCTATTTCGAAAGTCCCTTGTCCCCTCAAGTGTCCACCTATTTTCGGAAATAGAGTGTCCATCGATGTGTATACATTTTCATAATATATATAGTCTTCTTCCTTTGTTACAGGCGTATCTCGAGAAACACAGACGGAAGATGCTGACAGCCAACACACTGAACATCCACTGGAAGGTAATGCTCTGGATTTGATTTCGAGCAGAACATCATTCTTGACATTCAGTTCGTAGGTGACAGTCTTGACACAGAGACATCCATGTGTATACATTTTCATAATACAGGGTGTCTACTACTTTTGAGCAAGTCAATTTCATGACTTTTCATGACATTTCATGACCTTAAAAATAAAATTTCATGACCATTGAAGTACATACTAGTTTAAACGAAATTAGTCCCCCCCCCCCGGCTCATCTTTCAACAATATTCACCTTATTATTTAAGTTCCTTTCAGGAAAACCTTAATTTTAAAAAGTTGGAATTACAACCATGCAATACTTACTAGTTTTATTACTGTTATACAAATTCCAGATATGATTGTGACTCAAACACCCATGAAATTTATTGATGCAATGTAAAACACCTTGAAAGTGAATGATGCAAAAATTAATCACTCTCATACTTGTTACAGTTACTACAGAAACCCCATTAAAGTAAATAATATTTAAATAACAATTTTTCATTAATTCTACACTTATACAATTGTAAAATAGCTGTATCAATGTTTAATTTGAGTTAATTTTTGCTTAAATTGAGGAACTTTCCTAAACTGCTCTGAAAACATCAAGATGAAGAACAACCCAAACTGGACTGAGCCTCCCCGATATTTCACTATTTTTTAACAAACAATAATATAAAATTTACTAAAATTACATAATATTTAATAATAATATTAAGAAATTATAAAATTAAATATTATATAATCTAAAAGTCCATGCACAATCTTGTGTAACACATTTCAGTAAATTTATAAAAGAATTCGGAGCAAAAAAATTGAAATTAAGACAGTAAATAAAAATTTAAAAAATTTTAATTTTTATTCAAAAATTAAATTTTGAATAAGTATGCAGTTTTAAAAAATTTTACATTTAAAAATGTACTTTTATTTCGATGTTAAAATGCAATACAGTAAACTCCAGAATTTCGGGGGGGGGGGGGAAGGCTACGGTCCTGGGCGGAGGAATAGCGCCCTTTACACGTACGTCCTTTCCCGCGTGAAACCACGATTCCGCGCGATTGAATGCACGTGTGAAGGTGTCGGAGAGGAAGGGAAAGCTGCTTTGGAGCGTACTCCAAATTTTACCCGCGCGCAATCCCGTTCACTCCAAGCACTCCAAGAGCGTACGTGTAAAGGGCGCTAAACGTACGTTCTTTTGCGAGTGCTTGGAGCGTGAGCGCAATCCCATACGCTCCAAGCACTCGCGAAAGAACGTACGTGTAAAGGGCGCTAATATCTCCCGTGGAAGAGAGCTTCATAATTGAATGCATCGCCCGTTACGTCATTGGCGGGAGAAAGCTTCGCCTTCGCCCGTTACATAACGTATACTCGGCGGGAAATCTGCATATATCGGACATAGTCTGTTACGTGGGGAGAGAGAATACCTCGACCGCAAATAATGACAAGAAGCCAAAATCTAAACGGTAATACTCGAGTTCACTGAAAGAAAAACCGATCTGAACTACACTTCTCTATTCAGGATCGACGTAAATATTGAAGCTCTATTCTTATTTTTTTTTTAAATTGTGTTTTTCCGCTGTCCAACTTCTCTCTCTTGTTAGCATTGTGCACCACTTGTTCGTGTTAATTTTAATGCTTTACCATATGTCTACTTCCGCTGTGTGTTTCTTATCTCCTCGTATTTTCGTCGCCCGAGGGGTAGCCCCACATGACGACGTATACTCTCCTTTCTGTGAAGGGGAGAAAGAGCGTTCGTTCCCGCAGTGGGGAAGAATACGATGCATTTTCCCGCGGGAACTCTGTTATCTCTCTTCCGATGCGGCGTCACAAAGTAGGCAAAAATTGATCTTAGTGTTTTTGTACCAGTTAGGAGCATATTTTCTATTCTACATTATACCGATAAAAAAAATTTTAAATTGAAAAAATTCGTGACCTTTTCTTTCAATTTCGCTACTTTTCATGACTTTTCGTGACGGTTTTCCCTTTTCGTTACTTTTCATTACTTTTCATGTTAGTAGACACCCTGTAATATATATAGTCTTCTTCCTTTGTTACAGGCGTATCTCGAGAAACACAGACGGAAGATGCTGACAGCCAACACAATGAACATCCACTAGAAGGTAATGCTCGGGTTTTGATTTCGAGCAGAACATCATTCTTTTCATTCAGTTCGTAGGTGACAGTCTTGACACAGAAATGATAGTACTCGGAAATGGAGGGAAAACATTTTGCCACTTACTCTGCAGGATAATGTGAAACGGTGGCGTAGTGGATCAGTTGTGGATATCGGATGGTTTGGTCAACGGATCGAATACACTCACTGTAAACTGACTGCAAAGCTAAAGAAGAAAACAAAGCTTGTATACATAAAATAGCATACATAATTAATTAAGTAAATAATATAAGTAAAATTTTAGTAAGTGTATTTAAAAAATGAAATAATAATGACGTTTTTCGGTCAAATAGAGCGTAGTAATGTGTACCAAAAGAGTGTAAAATTAAAAGTAAAGAATATAAATATTTCAAAATGGAGGATGAATTGAAAGGTTCAGGCAGTCAAAGGTATAGTATTATTATAAGTCATAGTATTGGGTTTTGTTTTAAATGAAGCCAAGTATTGTGAATTAGTAGTAGCATTTAAAATTTAAGAAATAAACATAGAATAAAACTAATGACTATAAATAAGAATTCAGCTAATTAGAATGCAAAAAAAAAGTAGAATAAAGTGTAAAAAAGCACGGTGTATTGCAAGCTATAAAGATACCTTATAAAGATGAATACTGAAATCGTGCATTAATACAAAAGACAATGAAGGCAATCGGTTACTAATAAAAATAAGATTTTAAGATTACTCAAGCCGGTAAGTAAATCAAAAACAAAATTAATAAATGATTCTTTTCGAGTACTTAATCAATTCGCTCCATTGTGGTAGCCGGATACGAATTTATTTAGAAGGTAGAGTACAACACTTATATGTACGGTAAGTGTACAATTAGCTTGACTTTTTGACCTTCAGAGAGCAGTGAAGAATTTGTTGGTTAAATACAGTACTGTTAATTAGGTATGCGCTGTAAAAGTAATTTATATAGAATCTGTAAAATTAGATGTAAAATATTTTTAAGTAATTCTTGATGGAAATAATGTAATAAATTAGTAACATAAAGTGGTTTATTAAAGCGTATATGACGTTAATTAAAATGGAATAATTAAGACGTATAAATAAGAAATATAAGTATTACTCGGTTTAATGGAAAGTATCGTGAAGAACAGTGGCTTGGAGCTACCGCTTTGTGTTCGAATGGCGAGGTCTTCGGTTCGATCCTAGTTAAGCAAGGATGGTTATGGAACGTATAAGTAATGTATGTTATAGTAAAATTAAATGAAATATTATCGCAATTAGTTAAGTGGAATATAGTAAATAAAATATGTGTATTTGTGGATAATCTTCTGAAAGTAAATTTATAGGAAATATTAATTGTTGTTATAACTGTGTATATTTGTGTGTAAAAAAATAAATTAAAATGTATAAAAGCATCTTTGTTGGTTTATACGTAGATTTATAATTACTAAATTATGGATATAAGTGTGTATATCGCTGTTTAATTTATCTATACTAATATATAAAGAGAGAGCAGATTTTGTACGTGGAGGGTAATCTCCGGAACCACTGCACCTATTTGAAAAATTCTTTCACTGTTTGAAAGGTACATTATTCCAGATGGACATAGGCTATATATTATGTATATCTGATCAGTAGAAATAAAGTTAGGGGGGATACTCTAGATTTGTGTGCACGGCCGCCATCTTGGATTTTTCCGCCAGGGTTTGGCGCATTTCGCATGGCGATAATTATTGCGTTCTGGTAAAAATAACCCAATGTCAAATTCTCTAATTTTAAGATTAAACAGTTATTTCTGATGTGATCTTTTAATTACAGTATAATAATTTTAGGTCAGATCTTGGCCTTGACCTGGAAATCTGAGTCAAATTGACTATACTCAAAAGAGTAAATTATTTTTAAAACTAAGAGTCTTTTTGTTGAAAATTTTTGAATCCATTATCAGTTTTTCGTTAACTTTCGAACCGCTAGCGTCAGAACAGAAGCCCACGGCGATAGCACCACGATAAGGACCGTTGAAATCTTCGGAACAAAAAGCGGTAGAAGACAGTAGCGGAAACAATGGAGATTGTTAGGATTAAGCCCCTAACTTTATTTCTACTGATCAGATATACATAATATATAGCCTATGTCCATCTGGAATACTGTACCTTTCAAACAGTGAAAGAATTTTTCAAATAGGTACAGTGGTTCTGAAGATTACCCTCCACGTACAAGATCGCTCTCTCTTTATATATAAGTATAGATAGCACCACGCTAAGGATCGTTGAAGACTTCGGCACAAAAAGCGGTAGAGGACAGTAGCGGTAACAATGGAGATTGTTAGGATTAAGCCCCTAACTTTATTTCTACTGATCAGATATACATAATATATAGCCTATGTCCATCTGGAATACTGTATCTTTCAAACAGTGAAAGAATTTTTCAAATAGGTACAGTGGTTCTGAAGATTACCCTCCACGTACAAAATCGCTCTCTCTTTATATATAAGTATAGATAGATAGCACCACGCTAAGGATCGTTGAAGACTTCGGC
Organism: Dolomedes plantarius; assembly: GCA_907164885.2. Taxonomy (NCBI): domain Eukaryota; kingdom Metazoa; phylum Arthropoda; class Arachnida; order Araneae; family Dolomedidae; genus Dolomedes; species Dolomedes plantarius. Next base: position 229,402,854 of record OU015492.1, on the reverse strand, counting down.
ACAAAAAGCGGTAGAGGACAGTAGCGGTAACAATGGAGATTGTTAGGATTAAGCCCCTAACTTTATTTCTACTGATCAGATATACATAATATATAGCCTATGTCCATCTGGAATACTGTACCTTTCAAACAGTGAAAGAATTTTCCAAATAGGTACAGTGGTTCTGAAGATTACCCTCCACGTACAAAATCGCTCTCTCTTTATATATAAGTACTAGCTGAAAACCCGCACTTCGCTACGGAGTACATTCAAAGTAAAAACATCGGTGAATGTATGCAATTAATGCCAATATATATATAATAAATACGACGATCAATGTATATAATTGATGTAAAATATATATATATTTATAAAAAAATCGTAAGGGATATTTTTATAGACAAATAATGTAGAAGAAGATATTCAAATTAAATCTAATATAAAGAATACTAAGGAATATAGTACAGTTAATATAGTACAGTTTCTAGAACATTTCTTTTACTGTATTTTAATATTTTTTTGGATAATGTCCAATCGTCTGCCGCATTAGCAAGGAAAAAAAAATTATTTTTTGTCTATTTAGTTTTTATGCACGTGACGATAAATTTATTTAAAGTACCAGAAAAAGAAGTCACGTGATGAGCATTTAATAAATTAAATTCTAAAAATTAATCTTTAAAATTCACCAAAATCAGGAAATGAAGGTAAAGATTCGAAAAAGATTTCATTTTAAAGGAATTTTTAGGATCTTTCTCGTGATATAAATTTTATAACCCTCAAATTATTATTTTAAATGCAAACTTAAAAAAAGTAAAAAAAACAGCTTAAAAATTTAATTTAAAAAAATCTAAGAAGAATTTTTCAAAAATCTCTCTTAGTGCACCCCTACACTATAAGAAGAATCGCCATGCAAAATTTCAGCCCTTTAGGTCCAGCGGTTTGGTCTGTGCGTTGTATGTCAGTCAGTCAGTGAATGAATGAATGAATGAATGAATGAATGAGTCAGTTACGGAACTGTTTTATATATATAGATTAGCTGAAAACCCGCACTTCGCTACGGAGTACATTCAAATTAAATACAACAGTCAATGTATGCAATTAATGCCAAAAAAAAATAAATATATATGTATTTATAATAAATACGACGATCAATATATACCATTGATGTACAAAAAATATATATATATTTATAAAAAAAATCGTAAGGCATATTTTTATAGACAAAATAATGTCCAATCGTCTGCCGCATTAGCAAGAAAAAAAATGTTTTTTTGTCTATTTAGTTGTTATGCACATGACGATAAATTTATTTAGTACCAGAAAAAGAAATCACGTGATCTTCATTTAATAAATTGAATTCTAAAAATTAATCTTTAAAAATTCACCAAAAATCAGAAAATGAAGGTAAAGATTCGAAAAAGATCTCATTTTAAAGGAATTTTTAGGATCTTTCTCGTGGTATAAATTTTATAACGCTCAATTTATTATTTTAAATGCAAACTTTAAAAAAGTTACTAAAATAGCTTAAAAATTTAATTTCAAAAAATCTAAGAAGAATTTTTAAAAAATCTTTCTTAGTGCACCCCTACACTATAAGAAGAATTCCCATGCAAAATTTCAGCCCTTTAGGTCCAGCGGTTTGGTCTGTGCGTTGTATGTCAGTCAGTGAATGAGTCAGTTACTGAACTGTTTTATATATATACAAGGATTATTTGACCATTTATCCTGCTGTGTTGGAAATAAGAAAAAAAAACACTTTTCCTAAACCAATAACTTAACCTTAACTAACTTTTAAACTTAGGTTCCTGGGGAGAGAGAAGTTGAACTTCAGTTATTTAAATTTATTTGTAATCCACTACAACTTGGAATTATAAAATATTTTAAAATATATTGTATTTAAAATGTATACTGTATTTTACATTTTACGAAAAAATGATGGCAGATAATTTTTACTTCAAATAAATGAAATGGTGTATCATTATAGTATACTAATTGACAATCGATAAACAAAATTAAAAGCAACTTAAATTTAATAAGTTAACGAAAAACTGATAATGGATTAAAAAATTTTCAACAAAAAGACTCTTAGTTTTAAAAATAATTTACTCTTTTGAGTATAGTCAATTTGACTCATTTCCAGGTCAAGGCCAAGATCTGACCTAAAATTATTATACTGTAATTAAAAGATCACATCTGAAATAACTGTTTGATCTTAAAATTAGAGAATTTGACATTGGGTTATTTTTACCAGAACGCAATAATTATCGCCATGCGAAATGCGCCAAACCCTGGCGGAAAAATCCAAGATGGCGGCCGTGCACAAAAATCTAGAGTATCCCCCCTAACTTTATTTCTACTTATCAGATATACATAATATATAGCCTATGACCATCTGGAATAATGTACCTTTCAAACAGTGAAAGAATTTTTCAAATAGGTGCAGTGGTTCCGGAGATTACCCTCCACGTACAAAATCGCTCTCTCTCTTTATATATAAGTATAGATAGATAGATAGCACCACGCTAAGGATCGTTGAAGACTTCGGCACAAAAAGCGGTAGAGGACAGTAGCGGTAACAATGGAGATTGTTAGGATTAAGCCCCTAACTTTATTTCTACTGATCACATATACATAATATATAGCCTATGTCCATCTGGAATACTGTACCTTTCAAACAGTGAAAGAATTTTCCAAATAGGTACAGTGGTTCTGAAGATTACCCTCCACGTACAAAATCGCTCTCTCTTTATATATAAGTATAGATAGATAGCACCACGCTAAGGATCGTTGAAGACTTCGCCACAAAAAGCGGTAGAGGACAGTAGCGGTAACAATGGAGATTGTTAGGATTAAGCCCCTAACTTTATTTCTACTGATCAGATATACATAATATATAGCCTATGTCCATCTGGAATACTGTATCTTTCAAACAGTGAAAGAATTTTTCAAATAGGTACAGTGGTTCTGAAGATTACCCTCCACGTACAAAATCGCTCTCTCTTTATATATAAGTATAGATAGATAGCACCACGCTAAGGATCGTTGAAGACTTCGGCACAAAAAGCGGTAGAGGACAGTAGCGGTAACAATGGAGATTGTTAGGATTAAGCCCCTAACTTTATTTCTACTGATCAGATATACATAATATATAGCCTATGTCCATCTGGAATACTGTACCTTTCAAACAGTGAAAGAATTTTCCAAATAGGTACAGTGGTTCTGAAGATTACCCTCCACGTACAAAATCGCTCTCTCTTTATATATAAGTATAGATAGATAGCACCACGCTAAGGATCGTTGAAGACTTCGCCACAAAAAGCGGTAGAGGACAGTAGCGGTAACAATGGAGATTGTTAGGATTAAGCCCCTAACTTTATTTCTACTGATCAGATATACATAATATATAGCCTATGTCCATCTGGAATACTGTATCTTTCAAACAGTGAAATAATTTTTCAAATAGGTAAAGTGGTTCTGAAGATTACCCTCCACGTACAAAATCGCTCTCTCTTTATATATAAGTATAGATAGATAGCACCACGCTAAGGATCGTTGAAGACTTCGGCACAAAAAGCGGTAGAGGACAGTAGCGGTAACAATGGAGATTGTTAGGATTAAGCCCCTAACTTTATTTCTACTGATCAGATATACATAATATATAGCCTATGTCCATCTGGAATACTGTACCTTTCAAACAGTGAAAGAATTTTCCAAATAGGTACAGTGGTTCTGAAGATTACCCTCCACGTACAAAATCGCTCTCTCTTTATATATAAGTATAGATAGATAGCACCACGCTAAGGATCGTTGAAGACTTCGGCACAAAAAGCGGTAGAGGACAGTAGCGGTAACAATGGAGATTATTAGGATTAAGCCCCTAACTTTATTTCTACTGATCAGATATACATAATATATAGCCTATGTCCATCTGGAATACTGTACCTTTCAAACAGTGAAAGAATTTTTCAAATAGGTACAGTGGTTCTGAAGATTACCCTCCACGTACAAAATCGCTCTCTCTTTATATATAAGTATAGATAGATAGCACCACGCTAAGGATCGTTGAAGACTTCGGCACAAAAAGCGGTAGAGGACAGTAGCGGTAACAATGGAGATTGTTAGGATTAAGCCCCTAACTTTATTTCTACTGATCAGATATACATAATATATAGCCTATGTCCATCTGGAATACTGTATCTTTCAAACAGTGAAAGAATTTTTCAAATAGGTACAGTGGTTCTGAAGATTACCCTCCACGTACAAAATCGCTCTCTCTTTATATATAAGTATAGATAGATAGCACCACGCTAAGGATCGTTGAAGACTTCGGCACAAAAAGCGGTAGAGGACAGTAGCGGTAACAATGGAGATTGTTAGGATTAAGCCCCTAACTTTATTTCTACTGATCAGATATACATAATATATAGCCTATGTCCATCTGGAATACTGTACCTTTCAAACAGTGAAAGAATTTTCCAAATAGGTACAGTGGTTCTGAAGATTACCCTCCACGTACAAAATCGCTCTCTCTTTATATATAAGTATAGATAGATAGCACCACGCTAAGGATCGTTGAAGACTTCGCCACAAAAAGCGGTAGAGGACAGTAGCGGTAACAATGGAGATTGTTAGGATTAAGCCCCTAACTTTATTTCTACTGATCAGATATACATAATATATAGCCTATGTCCATCTGGAATACTGTATCTTTCAAACAGTGAAATAATTTTTCAAATAGGTAAAGTGGTTCTGAAGATTACCCTCCACGTACAAAATCGCTCTCTCTTTATATATAAGTATAGATAGATAGCACCACGCTAAGGATCGTTGAAGACTTCGGCACAAAAAGCGGTAGAGGACAGTAGCGGTAACAATGGAGATTGTTAGGATTAAGCCCCTAACTTTATTTCTACTGATCAGATATACATAATATATAGCCTATGTCCATCTGGAATACTGTACCTTTCAAACAGTGAAAGAATTTTCCAAATAGGTACAGTGGTTCTGAAGATTACCCTCCACGTACAAAATCGCTCTCTCTTTATATATAAGTATAGATAGATAGCACCACGCTAAGGATCGTTGAAGACTTCGGCACAAAAAGCGGTAGAGGACAGTAGCGGTAACAATGGAGATTATTAGGATTAAGCCCCTAACTTTATTTCTACTGATCAGATATACATAATATATAGCCTATGTCCATCTGGAATACTGTACCTTTCAAACAGTGAAAGAATTTTTCAAATAGGTACAGTGGTTCTGAAGATTACCCTCCACGTACAAAATCGCTCTCTCTTTATATATAAGTATAGATAAAACAGTTCCGTAACTGACTCATTCATTCACTGACTGACTGACTGACTGACATACAACGCACAGACCAAACCGCTGGACCTAAAGGGCTGAAATTTTGTATGGCGATTCTTCTAATAGTGTAGGGGTGCATTGAGAAAGATTTTTCAAAAATTCTTCTTAGATTTTTTAAAATTAAATTTTTAATCTGTTTTTTAAACTTTTTTTACGTTTGCATTAAAATAATACATTGAGGGTTATAAAATTTATATCACGAGAAAGATCATAAAAAATCCTTCAAAATGAAATGTTTTTCGAATTTTTACCTCCATTTCCTGATTTTTCGTGAATTTTTAAAGATTAATTTTTAGAATTTAATTTATTAAATGCTGATCACGTGATTTCTTTTTCTGGTACTTTCAATAAATTTATCGTCACGTGCGTAACATCTAAATAGACAAAAAAAATTTTTTTTCTCTTTCTAATGCAGCAGAAGATTGGATATTATCCAAAAAAAATGCATATCCCTTACGATTTTTTTTAAATATATATATATATAGATAGATATATATTTTACATCAATTGTATACATTGATCATCGCATTTCTTATAAATATATATATTTATTTTTTGGCATAAATTGCATATGTTGACCGTTGTATTTAATTTGAATGTACTCCGTAGCGAAGCGCGGGTTTTCAGCTAGTGTTATATAAAAGCAGTTGCTTTTATGACTGTCTATAAATCCTTATTTTATGCTATGTAAAGGCAGATGCCTTTATGATTATAAATTTTTATCTAAAAATAATTGTATACATATGAAATGCAAACTGAATTGTAGATAAAATTAACTATTTGTAATTAAAAGAAATAAAGTATTGACAAAGTGCAAGTGGAGCGCAGGAACTGATGCAGGAATCCGGACGTTAAGTTATTATTTATTAATAAATAGTTAAACGAATTTTAATTTGTAATGTATTTTATTAAGCGCGCGATGTGACCAATTCTCCGGTCAGCGTGTGGGGGAATTGTGTTGTGGCGGCCAGGCATCAGTTAAAATCCGTTTGACTAACGCCGGGACGGAGTAATTCTTTCGTTACCGCTTACTTAAAGGTTAAAGTGGGTCGGGTTCCGTCCACTCCTCAAACCCATCGTTACCCGACGTCCATCGGGGACTTAACAGGTCAAGACGCGTAGGAGTTTGGGTGTTGGTCTTCACCGATTTAACTGTGCCTGAGCCAGTGGCGCCGGAACAGTCAAATATAGAGGGGGGCAAAATAAAATAGATTAAAACTTTTACACCTTTATTATTAAAAATACATATATACGGTTATAAAAAATAAACTTTTATGTTATTTTATGTTATATTATGCCCTATCACACGTCAACGTGTACGCGTTTCAAATGCATCGGATTCAAGATTCCCTTTCGCGAGGAAAAAACATCGTGTAGGATTGCTTTTTAATCGCCAAAGCAAACGTCTGAAATTGGCGTTTAAACGCGCTTGCGTACCTGAAATTGGCGATTAATCGCTCCTGCGTATATGGAATGACGTTTATCGCGCTTGCGTTAACGAGTGTGAGGTTGCAATTTAGTATTCAATTTTGTTAGGCTTTATGATTTTAAATGAAAATTCTAATATTTTACGAGCGCTAGCTAGGTAGAAACAAAAAAAATTCAATTTTCTAGGGGGGGGGGGCAAGTGCCCTCCCTTGCCCCCCCCCCTTTCCGGCGCCACTGGCCTGAGCGAGTCACCGTTGTCTGTATAATGACTCGATAGTACCTGAGCTCATTTCGGCTGTAGCCTGTCGATTATTTTTCTCGCATTCGCCTCTTTTTGAAAGCCACGGAGCGGTACGACTCTGTGGGGTTCAGTGACGATACTCTTACGTTGGATATATTTAAGTTGCGTCAAATTTTGAGCAAAGTGCCGTTCCTTTAAACCAGTTGAGTTTATAATTTGTCTTCGCCACCCCACGTCTTTACTGGCAATAACTGAGTACTCACGTTTCTTATTTTGCAGATATATCGATTTTGGGAGAGCATTTCAAGAACTTGCTTCTCTCCGGCGATGGACACGACGTCCTCATCAAAGTGGGAGACAAACAATTCAAAGCCCACAAACTTATTCTCAAGTCCCGCTCCCCAGTCTTCGAGGCGATGTTCGGCAGCGGCATGGCGGAGAGTGACGGGGACTCCATCGCGATCGAGGACTGCGACCCGGACTCGTTTGGCCAGTTCCTCCAGTTCGTGTACTGTGGAAGGGCGGACATTGCCTCGGTGGGCGGAGCTCTTAGTCTCTACTACGCAGGCGACAAGTACGACTTCCCGACCCTCAAGAAAAGGTGCGTCCAGTTCCTGGAGAGTTCCTTTTCGACGACTTCCGTGTTCGAGGTCGTCAGTTTGGCTGCTCGACACGGGGAGGGGGAGCTGCTACAGCGAGCCATCGTCTACCTTTCGACGCATTTGAAGCAAGTGATGCGCACAGTGGAATGGCAGCGTTTCCTTTCGGCCAACCCCATCGAAGCCAATGAGATGTGCTTAAAAGCCCTGGATTGCGAGAAGCGCTAGTGACTGCCATTTTCGTTATAGGAACTGAATTCTGCGCCGAGTGCGGTATGGGATTACATTCGGGGATCTTTGCATGGCAGGTTTTGTGTCCTGTTGAAACTTGTTGCTCAACATTGAAACGGCTGTTTCGAAGCAACACAGATTGTTCAGTCGATGGGACTTCACACAAGGACTCGGACTTCTCCGTCTGTTTCTGTTGTCAATGTTTCGTCATTTGTGCCAAGTATTTTCTATAATGTTTCATACGCACCAATCGTTTGGAGAGTTCCTAATGACCCAAAGAAGTTCTGTTATCGTAAAATGTACCTCGAGTGAAATCTTTTTCAAACCTGAATTTCGGGGTGAAAACTGCTGTGTTCATCCAGGTGACTCCTTTTGATTTGTAAATAGTAAAATGTCTCGCCATTATTTTCAATTTGAACTCGAACTTCGCTTTCTGTGAAGATCTCTGTACTCTTTATACATTTTTTATTGTTATACATCATTCGTAAAATTAATGTAGTCCTATAGTCGTAAGAAACGAATTGATTTGAATATCAATAAATCGAATTTATTTTGCTAGTATTCTGTACTATGTTTACAAAAAGTAATCCCACTTGTATACAGTACTAACTAAATACAGTCGAACCTCCATATATCGAAGTAGCAAATTGCCGGAAAAAAATTCGATATATAGAAATTTCGATATATAGAATGGAGCTTAGTTTTATCATAATTCTCCTAAAAAAAATTAAAGCTAATTTTCGTATACGAAACTCCATTTCTAATTTATATGCGAATCCCATTAAATGAAAGTTAATAACAAAAGTGAATTAATATGAAAGATTTATTGAGTACTACATACCTTTAAAAAAGCAATAATCCCGACAGTGGTTATAATGATCACAGTTACATTTTTTATTTATTCAGTCCACTAAAAACTTAATCAGGGACCTTTTCCGCGAATTCAAGTCCATGACATATTGTTTCAAATGCCAAAAATTGGGAGATTTTATTCTAAAGTGGTATAAAATGTCCCAATCTGTCTTGAAAAAAATTTCGATATATAGAGATTTTTTCGATATATAGAAACAATTTTTCTATGTAATGAACATGGAGATTTGCTAAGAGTTCGCTATATAGAAAATTTCGATATGTGGAAGTTCGATATATGGAGGTTCGACTGTATATTGACGCATGATGAAAAAAAGGTCTAAAGCATTTTTACGAATGGCCGATTCACGGCATGATTCCCAATCGGCTGGAGTCGTGAGGTCATTCTGTTTCTTAAGGTCGGTATACATTGAATTAAACTGATTATTTACAAACACGTCGTTTTTTAAAAATTTTCTAATCAGGCCTGTTCCTGATAGGAACTTGCACCAATTTTTTTAATTAAATGATCTCCATAACGAGTAAAGTAAGAACTTCCTAAATTGACATATGGAATGGAAAGAGGTTGCAATCCACTTAATGGAAAAAGGCCGAGTTTACATGAATCGGTTACGGGGACCGCCTGAGGCCGATTTTTCCCGCCGTCGACAAATCAGTCGTTGGCGATGAGTGCCGTAGACGGAAAGGGAGAGACAACCAAACTTACGTAACGCGTTTATAAGAGTTTCATGATACTTGCGACGGACTCTTAATTGAAGTAAAATAAAATACGATATTTTCATTTCCGTTTGTAGACCATTTTAAGCTCTATTCTAGTTAAAAGTTTAGAAATTATATATGACCACCCTTCGGCAGTTGCCGAAAGGATAATAATGAATGCGTCGTTGTGACCGTTGATGGTTCATGACATATATTCCGTCGAGTACTGATCAAAATGGCGTCTCGCAGTTTGATCCGCAGAGCCCCGAAGCATTTCGATGTTTCGTGTATGCGTTTCTGTTTTTGGATCTTCAGAATTATATTTGTGATGTTCTCCAGAACGTTCGAATACAGCTTCTTCGCGGGGACGCAGGTTTGAAATTACTCGGGAAAGCTTAACGTCAGAAAAACCTCCGTACGAGTTCATCGTTTTTTCGCCACTCCATTTCGCTAAAAGTTGAAGAGACGCTTTTAATTCATCGTAATGCTCTTTTACTCTCGACAAGCACTCGAACAAACAGGGAGTTGTTGGGAAGAGCTGACGTGTCCCTCACGCGTCAGGTGTCGCTGACATGCAAGGCTACTCGAATTTGCGAGATTTTTTAAGAGCAGGAGGAGAACGGGGCGATACGGTCTCCGCCACCTCTGCGAAGGCAGCGATCTCGCCGTATGACGTCATATCCCTGAAGAATTGATGGAACTCCTTTGTGAAGCTTTTTTTAACCCTATAAAAGTATCTGCCAAATAACGAAATTGGGGACGAAGGTTTGGAATTACTCGTGAAAGCGAGGACGTCGGCAAAACCTTCGTACGAGTTTCTCTCCAAATGGAACTCGAGAGATTTGAAAAATTCGGTATCGGAGGGAAGAAACTTTATGGTTTAGGGTCATTTCGGCCCCAAAACGATGGAGAAGGGTTGAAATGTAGACGAGAGTGAAATGTCAGCGAGACGCCCTAAACCGCTCAATTCTCATGGGGACTAACGTGCAGAAATGGGCCAAAATTGGATTCCAAAGGAAATTCGATTTTACTCCAAAATTCCAAGTAATTCCCTTTAAAATAGACAATGGATAATAAGCAGATGTAGTAGAATGCAAGTGAATACATCACTTTTTTTGTATAACTTTGTCATTTCCACACTTTTGAATTCGACATCCCATCATAACGTAGCTAAATATAGTGTTCATTGTAATATTTTTGGTTGCGAAATGGTTAACATAATTATTTATCAACTAAATTTTAGAGAGGTTCGTTTCTACACAGTTCACGTGCGTGTGAGATGCTCTTTTTATTTTGCAGCAGTAAAATACAAAAAAAGTTTAAGTAATAAAAAGCTTCACGGATATTTCATCTAACGATCTTGAAAGACTAAGAAATTGAGAATTGGGTGTTTTTTTTTTAAATTTTTATGTATTGTGTGAATTAATGGGAACTGCATGCGAGTTTTGTGTCCAATGAATTGAATAAAATTATCCATAAATTACGCGATCGCATTACATTTTTAAAGTTCGCGGTTTAGGAACTTTAACCCTTCGGAGGGGAACATCCGTCTCTCAGACAGCTACGGTTTCTTTGTTCAACGCTGCGGGCCCCACCCTTCGACCTTGGGTACTGTGAGTCTACAAGTGCTTCGGTCAACATCTCTTCTTCAGTGTGGAACGGACGATTCGTGACGCCAGTCTTCTATGGATCAGGTGCGTGCCATTTTTCGAGAGCATTGTCTGTCTATTGGACAGATATTCCCGCTAAAGCACGTTTAAATATCTGCCTGTCTGGCAGATATTGTGTGAAATGCAGATATCTTTCGAGATTTGAGATTTTTAATGTTCCGGGACGCCACACCCTGTTTGATGTTACCTCTTTTGAAACGAGGGCCGAAGAAGACTGATTTTTCTTAAATGGCTCCTCAAAACGAACCGTGATAATTGGTGCTGTTCAGTAGAAGCTGGTCAAGAATGAAGGAGAAACGGTTTGGCAATTGTGGCTACTATGAAATGTAATGTAACTTTGCTTTCATTCGAGGTCTCGAAATGAATCGTATGCATTTTTTTTTCTGCTCCGCGTAGCTGTCAAACATGAGCATCACGCAAAGTTGTCTGCACATCTGGTGTGATACGTGGTTGCTACTCAATTCTCTGACGCGTTGATATGAAGAGTTGTACTCTCAGCCTAAATTTCACGATTGTTTTTTCTTTTTTTTTAGGCTGAAATTCCTTTCAAGGACTACGTTCGGAGCCAATATTTTTTTTCAAAAGTAAACAGTACTGATTCATTACCTATATTTTTAGTTCAAATGGGATCTAAAACCACGAAGACATGTCGTTTTGGTAAACATTTCGTAGCGTTTTAAAATAGGAGGAATTTTTTTTATAAATTTTCATAACGATGGAGTGTTGACGCCAGAGACAATGCTCTATCCATTCGACTCGATATATTTTAATTTCCTTTGTACTAATAGACCACTGCGACACTTACCGTGTTCCGATGTAAAAGTTTTTCAATATTTGCAAAAAATCACCGAAATACACCCAAAAAAAAAAAAATTTAAAAAACCATTTTTTTTTTACAACAATCTTTTTAGAAGAGCAGTTACCTGCAGAAGGATTCAATGAACAGCTATAGGTGAGGTTTTAGGCCAAAACAGAGTGTTCTCGCCAAATGAGGATGCAGCGAGCGAGAGTGACGCCAGTGGACGCGGTGATGAGCAGACGTGCCATGGGTTTCATTCAGTGTCAATATTACAAGTGCTATATGTATGCAGGCCCAGATTTCCGCATGGGCAAATGGGGCACTTGCCCAGGGCCCCCAAAATTATGGGGCCCACCTAATTTAATATTAAATTGTACATATTTTTGAAAATGTGGTTTTTGGTTTATACAGTAAATGGGGGCAGTGGGAGATACAGAAAAAATTCCTGGATGGAGCACAGTGCACCCACTGTAGTAAAAGCATACTTACATCCATAAGCGTTTCTGGTTTATTTATTTCATTTTTATTTGGGGGGGGGGGGTTGTAATAACTTCAGACTGATCTATTTTGAATTTCAAAAGAAAATTTCATGAATTTATTTATTAACATTAAAAAGTAAATTAATAAATTAACTCTTATTATTATTATTATTGTAATTATTTTTCAAATTTTTGACTTGTTGGTCGAACATTTTTTGAATTTCCGGTCCCAACTTAAGGGGAACCTGGGTGAATGTCCCACATGATCTGGTCCGGGGGGGGGCATATACTCCCCTCTGGATCTGTCCTTGGAGGGGGCCCCCAAAGTCTGCTTTGCCCAGGGCCCCATTGGGTCAAAGTCGGGGTCTGTATGTATGTACGTTACTAGCGTCTAGAGCAGGGGTGGCGAACCTTTATGGTTCAGCGTGCCATTTTTTTCTAAAGAAATGTTTAATGAGGCCACAGACGTGCCGTCAAATAATTTTGACTTAGTGATTATTTGGAAAATAATAAAACTAAATACTAACAACTCAAAACTCTTTATTTACTAACAAAAAAATACAGTTATATGTGTGATTCAAATTAACGTAGCATTAGTGTGACTTCTGTTGTTGCAGATTAGATGAGAAATAACTTATATTAGGATAGTAAGATGTTGCTTTTAGCAGAATGCATGCTGAACTGGAATCATCTTCCAAACGGTTTCTAAGCGAGTTTTTAATGTTATTCATCTCTGACAATAATGACTCGCGGGCATAAGTAGATGAAAATATGGTTAAAATAGCACGAGCCAGCCTCTTCAAACACTTAAATGTATCTGGGATCGAATTCCATGTTGCCAAAATTTTGTTACTGGCATTTTTACTTATATTGCTTGTTAGTCTTTCTGTTTCAATAATCAATTCCAACTTTTTCCTTGTTTCGATAAATTTTTGAATCCATATTGAACTAGACTCGAAATCAATCAGCTGCATTTCAAATTCTTCAATTTCCGACCAATCGAATTGGGACGAATAGATCTTTTTTGACAAATAGATTTGCGATTTGTTTCAAAATGCCGTTTTACAGAGGATGTTCTACATACCACTGTTCCAGAACATAAAACACACACCGCTTTGTCGCCTTTACTAATCATGCCATATTTCTCGGTCCACCAGGTTTGAAATTCTCTGTTACACTTGCTATCTTGCACTTTTTTTGGTTTGTTTGTTTGTTGCTGACCTAGCCATGTTAAATAACAGTTAAAAATGGTAAATATAACACAAATAAACTAGATAAACTTTTAAAGTTACGAGACGAGACGAGTATGCGTAAACAAACTATGCGTCATTAACAATTGTAGTCCACGACGTAACTAAGGCAAGACAATGGAGATTTTGCACGTTTTTTGATTTTATAAGTATACAATAGAAAGCAACGAAATAAGAAAATTAGTACTTTTTAAAAAAAAAAATTTGAGTTTTAATTACCGGATTTCTGAAAATTTTAACATCGCACTATTTACCGTATCACGAAAACGCAGCATGAATACAGTGCCGGCTTGTGACTTCCCGCCCGCTGCCCCGCGCAGGGATCACTCCGTAGTGCAGGCTAAGGGCCTGTTCACATACGAGTCCGTTGCGTAGCGTTAAGGAAAAGATGACGTTGAGACGAAAATAAACCAGACATAGGCGTTAAAAATTTCGTTGCTAATCGTTTGGAGGTTTGTCGTGGGTTAAATATATTTCAATACTTAACGCAACGGACTCCTATGTGAACAGGCCCTTACCCCCGTTCGATCGTAATACTTCATAGTGAACTTTGTTAATTTTAATTTAATTGCAAACCGTTTTGATCGGTGGCGTGACCAAAATATTGTGTCGCGTGCCATTGGTTCGCCACCCCTGCTCTAGAGCATAGGTTCTCAACGTGGGCTATAACGCCCCCTTGTGGGCGTTTGAGACTTTCAGGGTGGGGGGGGGGGGGCAGTAGAAGACGCAGAGAAAATTAGGGGGGGTTGAGATGGGGCGTTGTTTTCGACCTTTTTTTCAGGATCAAACTCGGAAGAAGCTGTAAAAATTACAAGAACTAATAGAAGTAAAAACAAATGAAGAATTAAAATTTAAACACAGCTATCAACAGTTCTGGCTGTAAAAAAGATGCCGACACTTTATGGACTGTGGTACAAAAATTTTTAATAACGTTTTCTTCATCATATTTAGTGGAATGTGGGTTCAGTGCAGTCACGAATATGTTAACTAAAGACAGAAACCGACTGCAAATCGCTAATCGCGGTGATTTAGGTATGCCACACACTAAAACAGAGCCGAATATAAATAAATTGATTGCTGTGCATCAAGTTCATCCTATTTATTAGATTTACAATTATTTGTAATATTTACCAAACGATTATTATCCTTCGTTATCTTAGTTTTCTGTGTGTAATGCGAATGTAACTATGTTTGATTTTAATAAATAATTTTATAATTTTAAGCTTAAAGTTATCTTATTTACAACAACATATTTCTTTACTCTGTTCACTTATATAGGTAGAAAGATATATACATAAAAGGCCGAAAATTTGCCATTGTATGTGTGTTTACTCGCATAGGAAGGGGGAGCGGTGAGTAATTTTTGTCTCTGAAAAGGGGGCGGTCGACGAAATAGGTTTGGGAATCCCTGGTCTAGAGAAAGAGTACTATTTTCCAGTTCAAAGTAACTGCGCTACAGGCGCCATCTATTAACGTAATAGTGAACCAAGCATTTTACATTTTCATTACAATGGGATAATTTTTAGTTATGCCCACATGCTATTTGCGATATTTTCTCTGCGAAATTCATTGATTTATTCCCCTTCACATTATAGATTATAATTTATAATTTTGAAATCCATAATTAATTATGGAAGATGCGAATTCGTTTGCAGCTCATGAAGAAGCTGCATCTTCTGATCATGATGCCCAAATTTAACTTAAAGTAAATTAAAACGTTAATAGAAATTCAGTTAAAATCGAAAAATTGTAGAAAACTTTCGATAAAGATGGTTTTTTCCCCGCTTTTTCATACTGTGAAACTGAAGATTCTTATTATATCTTTAGCCTTAACATAGTTTTTAACTATGATATGATCCATAGCAAAAATTCTATGCTATATTATTTTTTCTGACTTTATTTATAGCATATTTATTTTTCTCATTGTATAACTTTTGAATACAACTCAAACATCAATTTCATTGATATTCATTAAAAAAAAAATCAAATTATTTTGTATTTTAAGGACTGCCAGGCAGTCAAAGCTCAGAGGAGGGCCCTAACTGAATTCATTTCGTGCCCCCCTCCCCAGAAAAAAAAAGTTAGAAGCACGCTACGCCTATGGTGTTGCTTGTGATAGTATTTATTGTTAACCTGACGAAGAAGAGAGACAGAATTTTTTTTTAATCTTACTCCACATTTTTTTAACAATCAAGAGGAATAAAAGGCGAGTGGCCTTTATTAGCAGGATGTATAGTAATCAAATCCGTTTCAGTGTAAACTATCATATATTTTTCAAAATAAGTTTTGTTTAGAAATACAAGAAAATTTAATTATTGATTTACCACATTCACAAGTTTTGCAAAATAATGGATTTATTTAATATTAATATGGCAAAATGTATTATATTATAATTAATATGACAAAATTTAAGAATGCCACCTTTTATTTATGAATGTAATGTAACAAGGTTACAGTTGATATTTTCTAATAATAAATCATAATAAATAACAAATACAATAAATTGGAGGCCTTGATAAATAATGTAAATTGCATTTATTTTTTATTTTTTTAATGAACGGAGGATGGGGTGGTTAATTGTTGTACGAATATGTATTTATAAAAATTCATTATTTGCTGAATGTCTATTAAAATATAATGTGTGCTTTATTTATAGACTGTTTTATTTCTTGTACTTAGAATTAGTCATATATCTTAAATTTATAAATATTCAAAATTTGAGTGATTTATGTGTTTGAAAGCAAAAGAATGATAAAGTATAATAAAAATATAAAATAAAAGAATGATGTATTACATTTAAGATATTTGTATCATTGATTGTGTTTCCGAGTTGGCTAGAAGTGCTTCTTATTGATGGTTACTAAAAACTTATTTTTTCTTAAAATTTAATAAAAAATTATTCAAACACTTTGCACTAAGAAAAATATTTTATCTCTACCCAGTTATCAGAAATTGATCGTTTTGTAAACTCTATAAAAATAGATAGGCATAAATAAAAATTATCCCTTTGTAAAGAAAATGTAATATGCTTGGTTCACTATCACGTTAATAGATGGCGCCTGAAGAGCAGTTACTTTTGGCTGGTAAATAGCACGTTTAGTTCACAATTGAAGCTGCCGAGTCGATCGCGCACGTGTTTTGTCCCATGCGGGAATTTCCCTTCTGTTACAAGGAACGACGCCTGTACATCGTGCCAGAGTTAGGCCTAGAACGCCCTGAAAGTGCTGACCACAGTTGAAAAATCTTCGTCACATTACAGGTAAGCAACATCTTTAGCATCGAGAAGTGATATTGTTTTAATCTGACCATTTCCCCCCCCCCCATCTGCCGTGAAGCGACGGCTTTGTTACTGGGCGATGGCCACGCCAGGTCAGATTTCGAAAACTTTTATGAGATTCCTCGTTGCAAATGTCTTCCGTCGTTTTATGATTTTTATTTCCGCACAACCGTCGTCGATGATGACGAAAAGCAGAAGGCAGAGATATTTTAAGGGGGCAATAAAATAAATTCTGAACAAAGGCGCCTCTTGGTCACAGTTCCCCCGCCCCCCCCCCCCCCCCCCCAAAAAAAAAAAAAAAAAAAAAAAAAAAACATAACTTGAAATATGTTAAAACGTTAACCAATAGAAGTTCCGTTAAAATCGGGAAATTGTAGAAAACTTTTAAGAAAGTTGGTTTTTTTCCGCTTTTTCAAACTATGAGACGCGAGATTCCGATTATGTCTTTAGTCTTCACGTAGTTTTTAACAATGATGTGATCCATAACAAAAATTCGATGCTATATTTTTTTTCTCATTTTTTTTATATTATATTTATTTTTCTCGTTGTATAACTTATGCATACTACTCGAATATCAATTCTACTGTTATTCAATTTTTAAAAATCATAATATTTCATATTTTAAAGACCGTCCGGCAGTCAATGCGCTGAGGAGGGCCCTAACTGAATTCAATTCGTATATTTATGTATATGTATTATGTATATATGTATATGTATGAACTTATACATATGTATATGTGTATATATATATATATATATATGTATGTATGTATATGTATGCATATGTATATGTATGTACTTATATATATGTATATGTATTTATAAATATATATATATATATATATATGCTTTTTACTAAGCTATGTTGGTTCAATTGAACCTATACTTTCTTAATATCATGAGTTAGAAAGCCGCTGACCACAGTTCGCAAGAATCCTCGTCACATTACAGGTAAGCAACATTTTGACCATCTAGACGTGATATTGTTTTCACCTTCCTCCACGGATTTCTTAACTGGGCGGGGCTTCAGTTTTCCAAAACTTTCATCAGATGCTTCGTTGCAAATGTCTTCCGTCATTTTATGATTTTTATTCACGCACGACGACGTCGATAAATAATAACGCGTTTTTTCAAGGGGGCACTAAAATAAATTCTGAACAAATGAGTGCCACTGACCGCAAGTGAATCTTTTTCAGCAGGAATTGAATATTTTATTATTCTTTCTATTTCGATTTTCTTCCTATTACTCGCTCCAATAGTTGCTTAGAGGTTACATTCCGAAATAAAGCTTCCGGTCCTTCTGCAAATTCGATCTAGGATCGTTATTGGTTGAGGGGATGTGTTTATTACGCACATGGTGTTTTATTATTTCACGTAATGTTAGCTCTCTCTGGGGAACTTGTCATCAATTTAAGAGATAGTAATTTTTCTAAAGTAAAAGAAAATACAAAACAACACAAATTCTAAAGTTAGAATCTAAGTACACATTAGCTAATAATATTTTAGCACTGCAATTTATGTATATATATATATATATATATATATATATATATATATATATATATATATATATGTGTGTGTGTGTGTGTGTACACTACTGGCCACCCAAATTGCAACACCAAGAAAGACAAGAGATATCACAACAAAATTTATTTTGTAGATAACATGTTGGCCAAGTATCAAATGATTAAATTTATAGACTTCTGTGAAGTGTGGTTCCTGCCAAATCAGTAGCCAGAGTAGCCGCCATTGTTGGAGATCACCGCTGCCATACGCCTCGGCATTGATTCAAAGAGACTTTGGATGAGTTCTTGGGATACAGCAGACCAAGCAGCTTCCACACGTTGCCAAAGTTGATCTGCTGTGGCAGCTGGGGATGGAATCTGGGTCAATCGTAGAGCAACCATGGATCACATGTTTTCTATCGGCGAAAGATCCGGAGAGCGAGGCGGCCAGGGAAGCAATTCAATCTGGCGATTGACTAAGAACCGTTGGACAATGCGTGCCACGTGTGGTCGTGCATTATCCTGTTGAAATGTGGCTGTGGGCAAGCCCTGAAGGTAAGGAAGGACAACTGGCTCCAACACCTCGGAGATGTAGCGCTGGCTGTTTAAAGTACCGGCAATGCGTACTAGAGGTGTGCGAGAGTGATATCCAATACCGCCCCATACCATAATACCCGGTGCAGCACCAGTGTGGCGGTGCATAACGCAGCTGTTCAGCATCATCTCTTCACGGTGTCTCCAGACTCGAATGCGATCAAGGGTAGACAAAGCAATGGACGTCTTGCGGACAGACCACTCTGCTGTAAACGACGTCGAATGGTACGCGCAGACACTGGATGATGCGTTACAGACTGCATGTGCTGTGCTATGGTTCGTGATGTGACTGAGCGATCCGTCACTGCCATGCGCACAATTTGCCTGTCATCACGTGAAGTGGTGCGCTGAGGTGGATGCGATCGAACACGCCGGTCCGTCGTACCCTCCTGCATCCAACGATCACATATCCGCATTACAGTTGTTTGGTTTCGTCCAACACGACTACCTATTTCCCTGAAAGATAATCCACAATCTCGGTAGGCCACTATCCTTCCTCTGTCGAACTCGGATACTTGATCAAAAGATGATCGCTGTTTTCGACGAGGCATAATTGATCGTTTTTTTTTAAACCACAAGAAAAACACAATTGCCGAACTTGAAATCGTCGAAATCTCCAAGCCTTAAGTAGCGCTTTGAAGTGGCGCCACAGGCGCGCGTGATGTGCGTCTGCGCTGAAATTCTAATCATTTGCATATCTCACCTCTGCTAATGCATGTTGTAAATTTCATGTTATTTGCATGTTTCCTTCAGGGTGTTGCATTTACAGTGGCCAGCAGTGTATATATATATATATATATATATATATAGTAGCCGGGCCATCCGTCCACCAGACAGACGGCTTTGAATTGATTGAGTGAGAGAGAGAATTTTCATAAGAATCACTATTCATTTGCAGTCCTCACCCCACCCCACAAAAAGAAAAATTTGTTATTCGTATTAACATCCGCTACCACCCGGTATGATATGAGCATACCTGCATTAGAAAAGATAATTTTTCATGTGTCAGTCTGGAATTGAATTCTAACGGAACAGCATTGACCTCTTGAGACTCGAGCAAGATAAAATTTAAATATTCTTTTATAATTATAGTTTATTAAAACAAATGGGCATTAAAAAGCTTGTTTTTCAAGAAATTCATGAATTTAAATTTTTAATTTTGCAGGGGAGCGTATCCATTTTATTGGATGTTGAGGTCATAAACACAATAAATAATGACAAACCCGCACAAAAACATTTAAACAAAAAAACTTTATTTAGGTAAACTAATAAACTTTATAAAGTTAATACTAAGTTAATTATTGAATTTTAAACAAAAATTTAATTAAAAAGTTAACTATTGAATTTTAAAAGTGTATTACTAATAGTTAATAGCAGTTAATTACTTATCAATTTACATTAAGATTCATGAAAATCTTTAAAACTATTTCTTTCGGCAGTAATACACAAAAACATTTTGCAAACTGTACCACTAAAAGTTGAAAAGTAAAAATGCAAAATTGTGGAACAATTGTTAACCAAAATCAATTGAAAAACTAAACACAGTATAAATAACATAGAATAAAAAGCATGTGAAATGTTATACACATCTCAGAATTTAGGTAGCATCAGTTGACCACTAAATCATTTGACCACTAAAAGCTAAAATGTAAAAATCTCAATTTGGCTAACCAAAATCAACTTAAAAACTAAACACAGTATAAATAACATAGAATATATAACAGTATAAATAACATAGTATAAATAAAAACTAAGCAAGTATCACTTGAATTGAATTTAAGTAAATGTAAATAATTAATAAAAAATGTAAATATAACTAAAAATAAATAATCCAACAGAGTTAGATAAATACAATAAGAATATAGACAAAAAACAAACAGAAATCTAGCACTCAGGGCATCCACGCACCAGAGGCAAGATTCTGTATAAGTGCCGGAACTGAACCATAAAAAGACATAGAGGTAACCGACAGGTCTCTTCATCAGGGAGCCTAACCAAATCAGTTACCTCAAGGGGAACTTTCTGAATAGGATGCAGGTAAGACCAAAAGACATCCCAAGGCCCCGAGTTCCCCATGGAAACATTTAGTCGAAAGAAAATGAAAAGACAAGCACAACTTACAGTAAGGGCTCAACGCACCGTACATGCAAGCACACAAATAATCCTAATGTAAAGCCAAAGATACGTTTTCAAAATATTTCATGTAGTTTTGTTAAGAATAGATTATAGATCTTATTATTAAATACCCATTCTGAAATATTCATTTTAATTAATGATAGACCCCTATTTCATTGAAATTCGTAAGTGTACGAACACTTTTGGGAGCCACTGTATATATATATACATACATACACACACACACACATATATATATATATATATACATACATATATATATACATACACACACACACACATATATATATATAGATAGATAGATAGATAGATAGATACTCTCTCAGCACGAGGCCGCATAAACACGCTAATTTGTTTACTCCGAGGAATAACTATAGCCAGGCCCTGATTTTCCATTAGGCCCGGGCCTAGGGGCCCCCTAAATGTTGAGGGCCCCCCCCCCCCAAAATTTTTATTTTAAAAGAAAAAATTCCCAATTCAATTTTTTTTATATTTTACCCTTTTTAATAGCAATTTTTTTATATATCGTTTCGAAGTTGATGATTGGTTTCATCATATGTATAGTTATATATATAGTTCATCCTATGTATGCAATAGTGTATATAAGGGATTAATAAGTTTTTCTGGTTGCATCGTATTGGTGTTTTAATGATGAAGTTAATATGCTGTATTGCTTTATGTTATTTGATAATGTTCTAGGCTTTTACGCTTCAAATGGCCAATTCTTGGTAAAATGGTATTTTCACAATGATTCATGACTATTTTTTTTGTGTGTCAATTTTGGAAATTTCACGCCCACATCACTGTTAGGGCCCCCCCCCCCCCCCCCATCCCGAGTTGTGCAAGAATTTTCTAAATCGGGCCCTGTCTATAGCTCTCTCTCCGCCATTTTTATTTTGAATTATGTTGTGAGATGTAAAATTAAATCTGACGGAAATTGTTTATTCGAGGACGTTTCGCACAGTAATGTTGTCAACCTTTAAATATTTTTTTTTTCGGAATGCATGTTTCCACAAGGTCATTAGATTTACATCTTTGATACTAGCATCGCATATTTGTGTGAATCTTCATAAAGTTATTCTTCAGTTACGATAAACTGCCACTGAAGAGCCATATTTCTTTTTATCGTGTACAATAGTGAATTGTGATGCGTTTCTCGGAATTAAGATTTTCAACATTTTACTGAAATACTGAGTACACATCCAAGTTTTTTAGCTTGTTGCTCATTGAGTACACTCTATCTTCTTTTTACTGGGTCTGCCTTGATAGTTCAATTTTTTATACGTTGGTTTCTATCTTCTTACTATCGTGATTTTCAAACGCTTGGGCAATGATTGTTGTTCACGTTATAGTCATTTGTGTGTTACTATCGAACCGCAATATTTTTGACGGGCTACCAACGTAGTATTATATTAACTTCTATTATATAAATATATAATATATATATATCCGGCTGGTGGGTTTCCCAAAGTGTTCGTACACTTACGATTTTCAATGAATAGGGGTTTATCCCACTAATCTAAATGAATATTTTCAGAATGGGTATTTCATAATAAGAATCTATACTCTATATATTCTTAACAAACTACATGAAATCTTTGAAAACTTATTTTAAAACTTTATTTTTTTAAGAAACATCAACAATCAAAAAGTAACATAATCCCACAAATAGTCATCGTACGCTGAAATAATTTCGGATAATATCACAAATAAAATTATCTCTTGCGCTTTATTTTATTTTTGAATTGTGGTGGCATTTAAAATATCGTTTGGATTTTAATTTTTGACTTGCCTACTCCGTAATATCTATTTATTATTTAAAAATAGCTCGTAGTCTAAGGTTGACCAGGACATCCCGCTTTTGGTGGGACAGTCCCGATTTTAAAACAATTGTCCCTCGCGTCCCGCGGGTCTCGTGTTAAAAAAAGTGCCCGATTTTTTGGAAAGAATAGCTCGGACAACTAGGGAATCGAAGGGAGAGCGGGGAAAGGGAGATACGGTTTTCGGGCGGACCGTGTGGCTATTTAGCCGGATATGAGTTTTATATTATTTTTACTAATTTTATAATGACAATGCTTTAATAATAACAAATAATTGTAATATTTCCGAAAATGATCTTTCTAATGAGGTATCCATTATTAAAAATAATATATTGATAAGGAAAAGGTTTAAATCTCGGGCATCAGCAAAAATCACAATAGAGAACAAATGGTTCGAAAATATGTCATCATTTTGAAACAAAACATGTCTCCATACCAGGGGTTCTTAAAATTATGTAGTCCGAGGACCCCCTCTTGAACAACATTTCTTTTTTGCGGACCCCATCCGAACCTTAGCCATTTTAAGTCGTTTTTGAGACTTCATTTCTGGTTCAATAATCTCGTAGGCACTACGTTATAATAAATATTGGTAAAAATGTATCGCTGGTTCTTTTAATAAATGGCCTTGCGCATCTATAGAGACGAACATTTTATTGGGACATAGAATAAAAAACATAAAATGAATAAAAACAGTAGTAAAGGAATTTTAAAAGTTGCAAATCATAATACATTAGACTCGTACGAACATTTCTTGGTCAAATATTGGTCAAAATACATCTATCTTATTACATATGCTTTTCTGTAAATGATTTTTACTTAATGAGGTGGGTGCAGTGTGTCATCTTTATACCAGAACCGCAATGTCAGGATCTATGTTGGAAAGTTGATTCCGAGGTCCGCTTCTACATTGAGTTTGTTTTCTGTACTTTGATTTCATGTATGTAACAGTACCGAAAAAGCCCGTATACCTAAATATATTGTGCAGAACGGCAATGAATGTTGGAGGGCTTCATTTTCAAGTGCAAGGTAATCAGAACTGAGAAAAACCAAAAGTGTGTGAGTTCATATTTTGTTGAATTGTAGTTTCAAAGACGTATCCATGATAATTCCACGAGAATATCTTGTTCCAGTATAGATTGTTAATGTCAAAATTGTCCCCCAGGGGTCCGCGGACCCACAGTTTAAGAATCTAGGTTCCATACAATAATGCACTAAAAATTGTCGGAATACGCGCTGTCCTTACCAAGACACTAATGCTGCTACTGTACGCGTTTTTTCTACGGTCAATAAAGTGTGGATATCTGAAAAATCACAATTAATTGTCGAGACTTTGAAAGCCATTTTATGTGTGAAATATAATTTAAAAATTCTTGTGTGAAAAATTTCATGACGTTTTAAACAACGACAGCAATCTACTAAAAAAAATTCACTCAAACGAGACAATATGAAAAAGAATAACATAATACTACACATATTTTTTATTATATTTGTCAATTGTACTTATGTTGAAATTTTAAAAAATATATTACAATACTATTTTTGCGTTTCTATGAAAATTTTTCTTGTTCCATATAACCAAATTTTTAATCAAGAACCCCCCCAACCCCCCCCCCGTGTCACTGTGTCCCACTTTTACTAATGTTAAAATCTGGTCACCTTATACTAGTCGTAAAGAAACAACAAACAGCATTCGAAATTGATTATTTTTTCTTCGTAGTAGTTGGTAAATCCAGTTTGGAATATTGCTAAATTACTTAATTTATGCCATTCTACTGTGCAGTATGTCGTAAAATGCTTTGAAGCAGAAAATCGAATCGAAAACAATGTAAGAAAAGGTCGTCCGGCAAAGTTAACAAAACGGGATCAGAGATTTATAATTGGAAAATTTGTGAAAAATCCTCTTTTGAGTGTTGTAAAGTTTCTGCAGAATTTAATGAAACATTTTCTACTTCAATTTCACCAGAAACTGTTGGACGAGTTCTCAGAGCAGCTGGATTACATGTGCCTTCTGCCCGTAGAAAATTTTTTGTGAGTGAGAAAAAACAGAAAGTTTAGGCTTTCCTTCGCACTATCAATGATAAATAAGCCCCAAACGTATTGGAATAATGTCTTATTTGCCGATGAACATTTTTGGCTCCGATGGGCGTATAACTGTATGGAGAAGAAAAAATGAGGAACTTAATCCCAAGAACTTAGTAGGAACAGTTAAGCATGGCGGTGGAGGTGTCCTCTGCATCAGGTTTATAGAAATATTTCTGTCGTATTATCTCTGCCGTTTATAGAAATATTTTAAGAGACAATTTAAAATTATCAGCCCAAAATTTGGGTATTGGAAATAACTTTGATTTTTATCAAGATATCGATCCTAAGTTCACGGCTCTCAGCGTTCGACTCTGTTGTCTCTATAATTATCCACCATTTTTGAAAACACCACCTCAATCGCCAAATATAAATCCAGTAGAACATATTTGGAGAGAACTGGAGGTTCGAGTATGAAAACACGACATTCACACGAAAAGCGAACTAAAAGCAATTATAGTGGAAGAATGGAAACATCGATGCAGAAATTGCAAAAGAACTAGTGCAATCTATTCCCAGACATTAGAAGCTGTTGTGGATGCTAAAGGATATCCTACTAAATATTAATTTAACGAAAAATTAGAATGTTTACTAATATGTAGAGAATTTTACAAGTGTACGATAACTTTTGTGAGATAAAGTTTTTGTTACTTTTTGATTATTGGTTTCTTAAAAATAAAGTTTTACTATGTTTTCAAATATTTTATGTAGTTTTGTAGAATAGATTATAGATCATTATTAAATACCCATTCTGAAATATTCATTTTAATTAATGGATAGACCCCATTTCATTGGAAGTCGTAAGTGTACGAACACTTGGGAGCCACTGTATATATATATATATATATATATATATTCATACAGACTTTCGAATCACT
>OU015492.1:229304399-229376453 GCA_907164885.2 Dolomedes plantarius | reverse complement strand
CAAGGCAAGCTGTTAAATTATAATCAGAAAAATTTCTCCTCACATGAATTTTCAAATCAGATTGAGTGAAAATTACACATAATGGAATATGCACTGAGCATATAATTTAATACCAAAAATTGCCTGGTGATTAAAAGTTGAGAAGTAATCAGACTTTCAATGCGCTGAATATGTTTAGCACAATATTTAAATAAGACTTTAATATACATGAACTAGATTACTACCTCTCAAAACTTCCAAGAAACAATTTCAACTAACTATTATATAACTTTCCATATAATTTGGCTTTCCATAAAACTCCAACTGATGTTCAGAATCAGTTGAGTTATTTTTCAGGCACAACTTTATCAACATATTTAATTATGAAACTTTGAGAAAGTAAAGACAATTTACAATGCATTTCCCCCCATTTTTTAAACAGCTAAACAAGATGCTCAGTGGAATTTTAAAAAATTTAGTACAATCAAATATTTGACAAGGCAATAAAAGAAATTTTAAACATAATGCAAAAATTTAAAGAACAACATAAAACAGATGCTGTCTATAATTTTTTTCATTATCCCAAAGCTTATGCTTAACTTGAAGAGTTCAGAATCAATGGGGAGAAAAAAAAGTACTAATCAGAATTTTTGAAACAATTCCAGTTCACATACCATATACGAGATGACGCACTAGTTCTCAGGCACACACTTAACTAAAGTTTAGATTTAATGAGTTTCTAATGCTTAATTTTAGGATAGTAAAACATAGTGATGTCAAAACTGGCTAATGTGTGCATGTGCATGTAAGAAAGCACATAATAGATATATTTAAGATAAAATACTAAAGATATTTTTTTTTACTGCCTTCATCTCTAATAACACAGATAAAAGTGATTTCAAACACGATAAAATTAAGGGGCTAGGGTTTGAAGTCTAAGCTTCGATTCATTTTCGAAAACCTGTGTCAACGAGATGTTGTATTGTGACCCAGACAATTGGCGAAACTTTCCAAACCTAGTTTCAATAATGTCGGTTTGAATTTTTCCTGTTAAGAAATATGCCATCCCCAATTCATTGCAACAATATGTTCACATTTCAAGTACAGCATGTGTAGTGTGAGAAAGTGTGGTACATGTTTCTTTAGTTAAAAAGCCAGAAGTATATTTAAGAGAATTCCAAGTATCAAGCCAAACTAAGAATTTTTGTAGGTACATAACCTTTTCATTGGATGCATTAGATAAAGGCTCACAATACACATCTCGTTTATGACCCCCTTTTAACTTACTTTACACATTCATTATCTTCCACCATTTAATAATGATTGCAATATATTCAGATGTTTCTAAACAAAAAGGTTCATCAGTATGTGTAGAAAGTACTTTCAACCCTTCAACAAAATGGTCATTGAAAATTTGAAGACATAGTTTTACATTTTGTCTCTCCATAGAAGATGGAGTGCTTTTAAAGTTAATCCAAACACATATTTAACTATCTGTCCATCCTCTAAAGAATGGATACTTTTAATGGTTCTAAAAGAGACAGTTTTAGTTAAGTTATGATCATTAAAATCAATAAAATACATACACTGACCATAATTCTTCTGATTCAGCCAATTATTTCTGACACACTTCAGAATGTGTACAGGATCAAAAATATAAAATAATGGTCTATTAGGATTTGAAGGATGATTATATAATATACTTAAACAAGGGGGGTAGCAAAATAGGATATTGTTTAATAATAAAGTCAGTTGTTCAGTCAAGAAGTCAATTCTTGTATTTTGATGATGAGAAATTTTATGTCTTAGAACATCAAGCAATTCAATTACCACATTTAATACATTTTCACCATCACTCATTACTGTTTTCATTTAATCCAAATTCTTTATATAAGTATTAAGACTTAAAATGGAATAAACATGTTTAACAGAGAGAAAAATTTATGGCATGCATAAAATTAAATTTTACCAAAATTTAAAATTACTTAGCCCATTAACTAATGATCTAATACATCCAAAAGCAATTTCCTTTTTACTACTTCTGTAATGAATTATCAACGAACCTCTAACAACTTCTCAGGAAATTCTAAAAATATTTTTAAAATTTTAATGTTAACCATTAAGAATAAATAAAGCTTGGCACTTCACATTTTCATAATATAAATATCATTTTTCTGTTATTATAAAAGACTCTGTAAACCAGGCGTTTTGCTTTTTGGAACTGTATCTTGTATCCGTGAATTCATTGATTATACAGGAGTTCTATTCCATTATAAGGAAAGGGTTATTTCATTCACTTATCAAACACACATTTTGATATAATAAACCACAACTCACAATGGATGTCTTATCTACAATTTTATAAACAAACTTTGTCTATGAACACATTTTATATTTTCTAAATAAACCTTGGCATTTTATAATTTTATAATATAAATCTCTTTTTTTGGCAAGAGTTAAAGACTTTCACAAGAGTCGTGTTAACTGAAATCCCTGGACTGCACTTTCTCACTCACCTAAAACCTTAACAACAAGCTTCACAGTTAAAAAAGAATAAATAAAGAAAATCAATATTCTATCCACAAATTATTGAGACCAAAGTTTATGAGAAAGTTCAGATTAGCGTCTAAGTTAAAAAAACTAATTTGAAATTTTTAGTTGTTTAATAAATATTTTTATAGTGTTTTCATAGAAAAAATTTAATTAGTTAAAAATAAATCTAAAAAAATATTAAAAACGGTGATTTTGGCCACAAGTCCACTGCTGAAAATAAAAGTATATCTCGAGAATAAAAAAAGGTAGGCTCAGTGACGTTAAACAAAAACTTACGCAGGTTATGAGATCCAAGTGGTATTTGTCTTTCAAGTCCAAAGCTCTGAAGTTAGATTCCAGTTTCAAAATTCTGTAAAGAAACCAATATTTTCTTATAATGCCATAATAAAAATTTAATGGTTTATCAAACCAAGAAGTATTGAAAAGTAGAGTTCTTTATAAACTTGCTTATCACTAATATAAAAAGGGGAAAAGAAACTAATTTTACCCTTTATATATATACTTTAAGCCAATAAGTTCACATTTATTTTGCACAGCATGACAACAAAATAATTTCCAAAAGACCTTTAGAGATGAACTGCTTATAGATAGTTATTGAGAACATTCTCAGATTTATAAAAACTCTTATCGTACAATATCTATTACAATAAAGCAATTTTTTGTATGTACACATTCTGATAATCTACAAATCTATATACTTATAAATATATAATTTAAAAACATGGAATGCAAATTAATAAGTTAAGAAACAAATTTATGTATCTAAATAGTCTATTTTGGAATAATTTTCACTGCCCTCATCTCTAATAACACTGATAAAAGTGATTTCAAACACGATACAAATTAGAAAATTAAATGCACGTGGCATCTATATTGACACAAATTTAAAACTCTAAACTTCTCATTACTCCAGAGGTTCTTTGAATGAATTCAGGAATACAATGGAGTTCACATACCTACAAAAATTAATAATTCTTGAAAATATATATACACTCAATTGCAAAAATATATACACTCAGTTGCAAAAAGTATGCACCATTATGTTATTCCTAAAGAGTGAAATTGTTTTATTTTATATCTTCAGAGAGAGTAGAAATATAATCTAAATATCAAAGCCAGTTCAAAATATTGATTAATAGCAATTGAAATTCAAAATGTTCCTTAAATAAGCTTTTTATTTAATGAGATATTCAAAATAAAAAAATGCTCCAATATTTGCTATTGTTTCAATATTTACTTGACTTGTGGATACTGATTAAACAATATTTTGATCTGGTTTTCAAATTTTGAATATATCTTTACTCTCGATAGACATAAAGAAATTTCACCCAGTAGGAATAACATATACATATATAGCAATTGAGTGTACACATAGAACATTATTAATAGAATTTAAAAAAAATTATATTTTAAGGCTATTAAGATTATACATGAAAAATACCTATTAGTGTTTAGTATTTAAATTAAAATATATAATTATACTAAATACATTCTTTTAAATGATGAACACAAAAATTTTAAGAATATTTGTTCTTAATTTCTTTATAATGTATAAAATGCACAGTATTTTATAAAGATTACTCAAGACACAATTTGATAAGGAATTCAATAGATCCTTTTGTATGATTTTCAAGTTCATTTTTAGAATCTTTTATAATGTGGAATGTTTTTGAATTCATCTTTTAACATTTAGACATGGATAATTTGTTTCCTATTGATATCTGGCAATAAGAACATTGTCCATTTTCCTATTAAATATATTTTACAATTTTTCACCATTGAATACTATGCAGTAATACTATGCATTGAATACTATGCATGAATTTACTATGGAGGAATCATGTGTAACTGATTTATCAATCCAGTAGTAAAAAAATGTTTAATTTGGATTAACGTATTAAAAAAAATTTCCTTATAATTTTCTTTCAAATTTCTTTAAAGAAATAAAATGGAAAATATTATACTGGAAATGAAAATACATTTTTATTTTTCAACTATGTAGATTTGGAATTGATATTTGTGTCATGTATTTTATACTTTCTAAAGGATATAAAAATCTAAATAGTGCGTACAAATTACAATTCTAAATATTAATTTAATTAGCAAATACTTAAGACTTTCACAAGAGTCTTCTTCACAAGAGTCCATTTACTTCCTTTGTCCATCTAAAATATTAACTGAAACACGAATCTTAAATTATTCCGAAACAAAATGTTTTTATTTATACATACGAAAGTGCTCGTAAGTGCCATAAGTATTGCTAATTCAATACACTCAGTTCAGTAGAATTTGATCTGAAATATGGTCAATTCATATTATAACTTGGATTAAAACACTATCTTATAACATTAATAGAATAATGTTCACTATGTAAGGGTGTTAAATAAAATCTAAAGGCAATAATTTAAGACTAACGAATGAAACTTACTTGTGGATTAATTTCAGCCAACTTGTAAGCAATCTTTAACCCTTTCAACGGCAGTGACGAAATATTACGTCGAGCCCTGACTGTCTCATCCGGGCAGTGACGAAATATTACGTCCGACCTTAGCCGTCTCATTCGGGCAGTGACGTACCCCTGAACAGGCGCAGGTTATTTTTCCAGCACTGCACGGAGTTTTTCCCCCGTTTTCGGAACGATAAAAGGTGCTTGATTTACAACCTTGAATTGTCCGAAATTGGGGAATGAAGACCCCTACATGTACATCTCCGATTCTGACGCATTCACGGGATGGGGGTCTGAATAGAGCGACGTTGGTAAGTTGGAGGGGCGGGGGGGGGGGGGTTGCAGATCGACTTTCCCGAAAAGTCAGATGTTCGGTAATTGCATCAGTTTCCAAGAAGGAAGGTCAAGAATGGAGGGTGTGGAATATCTAGCTGGCTGTTGTAAGGCCACAGGAACAGGGCGCTTATGAATTTCCCTAGGATCATAATCTGGGAGATTCGCGAATTTTTATGTTTTTAAACATTAACAAGTTAAAAATTTCAAAGGCAATAATTTAAATTATGATTAAATTATTATTACCATTAATGATAAAGTTTTCATTGCACTATTAGTATTTACATATGATAAATTATATATTAAATACATGAAACCATGATTTTTTTTATCCTATGTCAACAAAACTCTTACTAATCACAGTGATAGATAAAATATGATATTGCAATGATAGAAGTTCCCTCCTACTTTATCTTTTACTTTACAATCTAGATAAAGCCATTATAGCTAATAAAATTACATTTGAATGAAACATAATGTAAAACTATATACATAAGTAATTTTGATTTAAATCAATGATTTTTTTTTAAAAATCAAGTGATTTAAATCCTAATTTAAATCAGGATTTAATTCATGTACTGTATATTTAAATTATGTATATTTAAATTTAATTAATCGTCTTTTAATAATAGAGAGAATAATGGAAGAAAACATTTCTTCTGAATAAGAAAATATCTCTATCCATTCATGCAAAATTTGTGATGAAGCTTTGTGCCCCGCTTCCTGTTTTGAAAAATACCATACAAAAGAATAGAATGTTTAACATATATTTCTATATTTAAAATAACTATACGTCTTTGTTTACATCACATTTTCACATAATAAGAAATAAGCAATTGTGTATGATATAGCGATCTATTATCGATCTTCTGTTGTAAAAAATTGTAGCACTTGAAAATATGGTATTATGTATTAAGGTTATAACAAGATCATTGCATCTATAATTGTAACATCAGAAAGAACTAACAAATTTTTAGCGATATAATTATTTATTTGTAATATAAAAGAAAATATACTGTCGTGAAAACATATAGAATAAATGAGTCGAAACTAAAAGCAAGGGTGAAACCATGTTGCTGTTGACCCTTGCATGATAAAATAGTTGATTACCAGATTACACGGATTTGAGCCTATTCCCTCAGCCACAAGGATCAACCCCATGCCAGCTGAGAGATTCTGCACCCTTGCCCAATGATCTGGAACTGACGCTAAGAGTTTGAGCCTGTTTCCTTGACGACAACGATCAACCCCATGCCAGCCGTGAGACTCTGCACCCTTGCACAAAGATCAGGAACTGAGTGGTAACTTCCAGACTGTGTTTACTGATATTCTACGTGGACTGCCAATTATGACGCAACGGATTATTATCCTTATACCTGTGAGTGTTAATGAGTCCGAGGACTGAAACTCATGCGTATACATGTGGTGTCATCGATGTCAGCCAAGGTTTGTTTCAGAGTATTTTATATTAATGATAGGGAAGTGTCATTTGGAACTCTAATTTCGGCATTCCTAAAATTTTAAGATTTTGAGAGAAAGATTGAAAACAATTAAAACATTAATTACAAAGTTATGTTGAGAAATTTAATTACTGATGAATTTGAATATGATTGATGATTGGTGATTTTGAATATGATGTGTGTAACTATAAGTAAATGTTACTGGTGATTTTAATTGGTAGTAACAAAGTTATTGTGAGGAATTTAATTACTGACAAAACATTATTATTGAGGTGTATAACTATTAGTAAAAATTATTGATGAATGTAATTGGTAGTAACAAAGTTATGATGAGGAATTTTATTACTGATGGAACTGATTATCAATGATGTGTGTATCTATTAGCAAATATTTATTGTTGAAATTAATTGTGATAATTATTGCGGTTAACATTTGTGAATATCTAGAAAAATTGCATTGAATGATTAACTTGAAAGAAATTTAGAATAAGATTAAATAATTTGAAGAAAGTTTAATGAATTTTGAAGTGTTATTGTATATAAAATATATAGTAGTGTAAATAAACCATATATATTCAAGCATAACCTTTGAGCAGTCATTTTGGTACTGTGTGTCACTTTTTATACTAACCTTGAGATCATGCCAAAAATGGAATATTATGTTATAACCTTAATTCTAAAATTTAATATTATCTAATTTTGGTTTGTTAAAATAATTCTTTTTTCCGAAATTTCATTACATATACGAAACAATAAGTAATTCTGTGTGTGAACTGCAATATTCTTTTATCGTTTTGTGTGAGTGTAATTCGTTTAACAATGAAATATAAAATTCATAGGATAAAACAATGTGATTGTAACATGACACATTTAAATAATTTGTGTATTATTATGTTTTAATTATACAAAATTTACACTTATAACATTTTTTAACCACTTGCAGTGTTTCAGAATGTGTAAATATTTTTACGGCTGTTAAAATGTATCTTCTGTGTAACAAAATGGTAATTATAGAAGTTTAAATTTTTGGTTCCTGAAATCAATGAAGAAATAAAATTTATATGGGAAAACGTGTGAAAAATATTATGCTAGTGAGATGAAATATTTAATGGAATTCTCTAGAATTTTTTATTAACTTAAAACTATAAGAGATGGTTTAAAATCTGAAATATTTAATATTTAATTTATATTTTCGAATGCTTTGTTTTGAAAATATCTGAAGTTTGGAAGAAATTGAATATAATATTTTTGCCAAATTTTCATAGCATTTTAACGTTATCATCAACCGCTACGGAGGAGTGTTTCAGAGGAACGGAAATCTCTTATACACGACCCTCAAAAGCTGTTCCCCCTTTTCCTCTGGTCTAGCCTACGGCTAGAGCGGGTGGAATAAGCCACACACACACACACGTACGGTTTCCTAGAAAAATTCCGCTTTCTTGTTGGGGAACAAATTTGGGGGAGACACTAGCGGGGTGCTAAATTTTATTACTGTAGAGGGTTGCGGTGACAGGCAAAAGATACTTCCGAAAAGGGGGAAAGAAGTATTTTTGCAGTGAAAACAAACTTTTTTCCAGGGAATCGGGCCGCTTGAAGGGTAGAACTGTACAAGTTTCAGAAGCCAGGATAGGTGAATTAGAGTTTCGAATTGAGCCGGTGAAAGGGTTAATGGCGCCTTTTCAATCACGTGCAACTGAATGTCCAATCAGATGACGCTAGTGCATTGTAGTTCCCGGCCAAAGGCGAAAAAAAAGATGTTTTTAAATTTCAGTATGTAATTTCAAAAGCTGCCTTTTTGTATTGAATATAAAATTTTATTGCTCTACTGAAATATTTTTCAGGTGCTTCAAAATAGATATTTTTGTGAAAAGAGATAAAATTCTTTTTTTCTGTTTATTTTATGGTATATTAAATTAATAATATATATTTTTTGTAAATAAAATATTCAAAATATTTTTACAGGAAACTTAGGTATTTCTAAGTATTTCTAATTTTTAGATGTCATTACAGAACAACTGATTTTGTAGAATTTCGCAATTTTCATCATCTTAATTTTACAGTAGTATATTCTTATAATACACATTGGAATGAAAAAAACAATTTTTAATTAACGGACCTTAGTTAAAATAAACAAATCACATTTATTTAGAAAAATATTAATGCAATGTCTTTAAAGGCAAAGTGTTATTTTGAAATAAACATTCATATTTTTCAAAAGTCCATAGTAATCATATATGGTTTGCTTTACTTATTTCACTGACACATTGAATTGCTTTCTGTTTGTCATCAGAAATATGGCTCTTCATAGGAAGTCCTGTTACTTTAACATCATTCCATTCAATCATATCAATATAATCCTTGGCATCAAAGTTTATACGTTGAAATAAAAACTTTTTGATGCCACCTTCATTTTCAGCCCTTGCTTTTAGATTCCGGGGTAATCCAAGCTCTCTCTTACATGACTGCGATCATCTGATACCATACAAAGGACGAGAATTTCAGAAGCAGATTTCTGGCACTGGAAAACGTATATAAGATAGCATAATAGCATTTTTCAATGGCAACAACCAGAATTTAAACATTACTGTAATTGGAATGGATGGAACTGCCGTGAACACTGGATTGAATAATGGTGTGGTTCGTTTATTTGAAAAGGAATTAAGAAGGCCACTGCAGTGGTTGATTTGTCTATTTCATGGAAATGAACTGCTCCTACGTCCTAATTTGGAGGAGAAATAGGTAAACAACTAGAAAACTGCTATGAACTTCCAGTAATTGAATTATCACCTATTGAAAATGGCATTCCATTACTAGAAATTAAGGATGATTTAAGTGTGGACCCAAAATATTTGTTAGAAATGTCTAATGCAATCTCTGTTGGTGCTCTTCTGATTTGTCTATGAGAAAACCAGGAAAACTTTGTTATTCATGATAGCTTACATTAGCGAACCGAATACTTCACTTGTATGTGGGAACAGAATATACTGCAAAAAAAAATCTCCGAATACTGACTGAGTACATTTTGTAAGTATATGCATCTGTTTCGTTTCACATAAAGCTGAAACTATCTTATATCCATGGATCGAAGCACTTGTGGAAACTTGTAAGCTATTCACGTTACCTCCATCAGACTCTTAAAAATGTAATTGACCCAGTCATTCAAAGAAATTCGTACTTTGCTGCTTCTGAAAATCTCCTCCTATGTATGATATCAGTTGATCGCCGCCACGTAAGAGAGCTTGGATTACGCCGGATTCTAAAAGCAAGGACTGAAAAGTGAAGGGGGCATTAGAAAGTTTTAAATTCAACGTATAAACTTTGATGCCAAAGATTATATTGACATGATTGTACGTAAAGATGTTAAAGTAACAGAACGAGGCATATTTCTGATTACAAACTAAAGCAGTTTCTAAAGGAAGCAAAATAATCTGATCAGGAGAGTCAACGTACTGACTTCGGCAATTTTCCATGTCACACACAAGCAGTAGAAAGGATTGTTAAATTCGTTACCGAGTCACCCTTACCCGTCCGTGGCACTTCTGCAAGAGTTGCATTGATAAAAACGAAAATACATTCTCAAAAGATAATGCCAAAATTTAATAATAAAAAACAAAACAAAACACAATTCAATGTGTCAGTGAAATAAGTAATGGAAACCATGTGTGATTACTATGGACTTTTGAAAACCATGAATTTTTTTTTTCAAAATAACGTTTAACATCCCCAATCTCAAAGAACTTTTTAATCTTATGCACAGTAAGTGTGCGTTTAAATTGTTTTTTTTTTAATGGCGGAAGGGTACAAAGATACCCTTAACAAAATGTACAACCTAGTCAAAATTCAATATCCCAAATCAATTTCATGAAACTTTGTCAAAATCTTATCTGAAAACATTACTGCAATTGGATTAATATCGGACCTTTCAAAATTACTTAATTTACTTACGCATTGAATTTTTTTGGAAAAAAAATCCCAAAACCGAACGGCCACTTAAAATCGTTTTTAAGGAATCCTTACCGACACTTTGGCTGTGGAAGTCGAAGGCGAATTAATTATTTTAGGCTTACGTCATTGTAAAAACTGGTAACCAGTTTCGTACCAATCAAACTTCCAATACTCTTTCATACAGCTAAGCTCTTAAAAATAATTTAAATCTCTCATCTAGCAAACCTATTCAAAATTTACAACACAACAATGTATAATCTAGATGTACACTAAATAAATTTATCAAAATCCGCGATGTGTTAGCTGAAATTAAAAATTTATGTTCCGATCTTAATATTTCAAATCTTACCCAGTCCATTAATTGTTCACAGGTTAATTCTGATAGTGTTATTCTGATAGTGTTTAACATTTTTCATTTATTTTTCTGTTCCATGCGAGGCAGTTTCCTCTTATTGAAGTTCCACACTTGATACCCTATCAGGGAATGCTGGTGTGTGGCGTTCGTTTTTGCTTCCCATGCTTCCGTCCTGGGTTCAATCCCGCAAAGTGCAGTTCTGTTTTCTGTACTCGCGGATGTTCAAACCTGCCAATTTAATTTATTAAATATAACTTACTTATTATTTTAAACTTAATTGCCTTATTTTTTATTTCTAACATTTATTTAAACTAATTTTTTGGCCTTTTTTTCTTATTGTAAATATTATTTCTCGTATCCTGATTCAATTACAAAAAAAACAATGTAATATATATTCTTCAATGTACGTACTGAGGATAAAGGGTCTTATTTTTTGATATTTTTGGGTGTCTCATGACATCTACTATCTATGTCTCTGACATTACATTACATTAATATTTTTCTAAATATGTGTGATTTGTTTATTTTAACTAAGGTCTGTAAATTTAAAATTCTTTTTATTTCATTCAAATGTGTATTATAAGAATATGTTACTGTAAAATTAATACGATGAAATTCGAGAAAAATTTCTACAAAATCAGTTGTTTTATAATGGCATCTAACAATTAGAAATACTTAGAATATGTAAATTTCCTGAAAAATATATTTTGAATATTTTATCTACAAAAATATATATTATTATTTTAATATACTATAAAAGAAATTTAAAAAAATACAAATTTTATCACTATTTCCTCTCATATAAATAAAGAGTGGTGAAACAAGGACCCATTTTTAAGTAGATATTTAATTTCTCCAGTAATATATAAAAATAAACAATGAAGCTAATTTTCATCTGTTTTATAAGCTTCTAGGGAGTTAAAAACATACACACAGAATACAATCTTTACATACAAGGAAAATTATGTGAATTTTTACATAATACAATTATACAATTTCACATAATACTTTTCACATAATACAATCTTTACATACAAGGAAAATTATGGGAATTTTCCGCGTAAAAGAAGTTTCACTACAATGAAATAAGTATTTTTGAAAAGTCTGTTAAATTTAATCTTCGCCTTCCCTTTCAAATCCATAATTCTGATGCAGATATCTGTTACTTGTGGTTACGAATCGGAGGTGCAGTTCCGGGACGATACAGGGAAAACGGTTTCGGCGCGATTCATATCAACCCATAACAGGCCCTGAAACACGTAAACGGAAAGCGTTTCCCCTTCGGAGGTTCGTAAACAACCCGCCAGCGGCCCGACAAAATTCTCCCGTACTTGTCGTTCAACCGGCGCCTCCAGCACTGGCCCGATAACCTGCCGTCAGTCCTGTGTTTGTTGGGTATATATATATATATATATGTGTGTGTGTGTGTGTGTGTGTGTGTGTGTATTTATTTGTGTGCGTGTGTGTATACATGCATGTATGTAAGAAGTAGTTAAATATATATATATATATATATATATATATATATATATATACATACACACTCATGGACAAAAAAATTAGCGCACCAAGAAGGAGTCGTCAAAATGAAGCGAAATTTTACATACGTAATGACTACTTTGATATAAGTAAATGATAAGAAAATCAAAGAAAAAGGATAATTTATTTCAAAGAAAAAAGGCAAAAGAACGGAGGAGTTAATTCTCCGTTCGACCCCCCTCTAGCGCGAATGCACGATGCGATACGATCGGGCATTGAGTCATACAAGTTCTGTATGATGTCTTGAGACATTTCGTTCCATATTTGCTGTAACCTTGCCTCTAGTTCGTTCAAACTCGTGGGATGCCCAACTCGTCGTCCCAAATGATCCCAGATGTGCTCGATTGGAGACAAATCTGGGGATCGGGCAGGCCAAGGAAGGGTAGTAACAGTGCGGAGACAGTCTTGTGACACCCTTGCCGTATGAGGCCGAGCATTGTCTTGTTGAAAAATGGCTCCTGGGAGCCGTTGCATAAGTGGCAACACATGTGGTTGCAGGATTTCATGAACATACCGCTGGGCAGTCATGGTGCCACGGAACAATACTAGGGGTGACCGTGTATTGTAGGCAATGGCACCCCATACCATCACACCAGCTGTGGGAGCGATGTGTCGCTGTACAGCAAAGGCAGGATTGAAGCGTTCACCATGGGCTCTCCACACACGAAAACGATTGTCATCACTGCCGAGATTGAATGTGGATTCGTCGCTAAAGATGACCTGGTTCCATTCCGCTGCAGTCCAGTTTCCTCGTGCGCGGCAAAACTCCAAACGGAGGCGTCGATGGGTGGGCGTCAAGGGCAGCACACGTAATGGGCGCCGCGATACCAACTGTCCTTCAGCCAGGCGCCGTCGTATGGTTCGAGAAGACACAGAGGCCCCTAGTGAAGGTGCTACCTGTGCCTGGATGGCGGCCGATGAAGCAGTTGGTTTGTACGCGTGCATTTCTTACCGTGTGGCGGTCTTCTCGACGACTGGTCTGTCGAGGGCGTCCTGAGCCTGGTCTTCGTGTACATGACATCTCTCGGGTCCACTGGTCCCAACACCTCCTCACAACACAATCAGAGCGGCCAAATTGACGAGCTACTCGCCTAGCTGACCACCCAGCTTCCATCATCCCGACGATTCTCCCCCTCTCAAACTGCGACAACTGCTTATATTGTCTTCGAACACGGCGTAATGGCATGTCTATCTCAGCTCTTCCTTTGTAAATGATTCAGCACACTCAAACGAGCTTTGGTTACCTGTTTTATACTCCACAGAGTACGATGTTCAACGCCCTCTACCGGCTATACGTAATGCGCAATCACGCTGCATTTCTAATCATTTGCATATCTCCCCGACATGTACCTTCATTGCAAGTTTCGTTACGATCCCGCAATTATTTCTTGGTGCGCTAATTTTTTTGTCCATGAGTGTATATATGTATATATATATATATATATATATATATATATATATATATATATATATATAACAGTGGCTCCCAAATGTGTTCGTACACTTACGATTTTCTAAGAAATAGGGGTCTATCCATTAATCATTATGAATATTTCAGAATGGGTATTTAATAATAAGATCTGTAATCTATCCTTAACAAAATTACATGAAATATTTTGAAAACATAGTAAAACTTTATTTTTAAGAAATGAATAATCAAAAAGTAACAAAAACTTTATCTCACAAAAGTCATCGTACACTGAAATATTTTTTGATAAATTCATAATTAAAATTATCGTCTGGCGCTTTTTTGAATTATGGTGGCATTTAAAATATCGTTTGGCTATAATTTTTGCTTGCCTACTCATGGCTCGTAGTCGTAAAGAAACAACAAACACCATTCGAAAATTGATTATTTTTTATCATAGTAGTGGTAAATCAGTTCGGAATATTGCTAAATTACTTAATTTATCCCATTCTAGTGTGCAGTATGTGATAAAACGCTTTAAAGAAGAAAATCGAATCGAAAACAAGGTAAGAAAAGGTCGTCTGGCAAAGTTAACAAAACGTCATCAGAGATTTATAATTGGAAAATTTGTGAAAAATCCACTTTTGAGTGCTGCAAAAGTTTCTGAAGAATTTAATGAAACATTTTCTACTTCAATTTCACCTGAAACTGTTCGACGAGTTCTCGGAGCAGCTGGATTACATGGGCGTTCTGTCCGTAGAAAAATTTTTGTGAGTGAGAAAAACAGAAAGCTTAGGCTTTCCTTCGCACTATCAATGATAAATAAGCCCCAAACGTATTGGAATAATGTCTTAATTGCCATTGAAAGAAAGTTTAACATTTTTGGTTTCGTTGGGCGTATAATTGTATGGAGAAGAAGAAATGAGGAACTTAATCCCAAGAACTTAGTAGGAACAGTTAAGCATGGCGGTGGAGGTGTCCTTGTGTGGGGGTGCATGTCAGCATCAGGACTAGGTAATTTGGTATTTATTGATGGAATAATGAATCATGCTGCTTATATAAATATTTTAAGAGACGATTTAAAATTATCAGCCCAAAATTTGGGTATTGGAAACGAATTTGTTTTTTATCAAGATAACGATCCTAAGTACACGGCTCTCAACGTTCGCATCTGGTGTCTCTATAATTGTCCACAAATTTTGAAAACACCACCTCAATCGTCAGATTTAAACCCATTTGGAGAGAACTGGAGGTTCGAGTACGAAAACACGACATTCACACGAA
The DNA here is from genome assembly GCA_907164885.2 of Dolomedes plantarius. Taxonomy (NCBI): domain Eukaryota; kingdom Metazoa; phylum Arthropoda; class Arachnida; order Araneae; family Dolomedidae; genus Dolomedes; species Dolomedes plantarius. The sequence goes on along the minus strand of OU015492.1, from coordinate 229,361,152 downwards.
AAGCGAACTAAAAACAATTATGATGGAAGAATGGATGAACATTGATGCAGAAATTATAAAAGAGCTAATTCAATCTACTCCCAGACATTTAAAAGCTGTTGTGGATGCTGAAGGATATCCTACTAAATATTAATTTAACGAAAAATTTGAATATTTACTAATATGTAGAGATTTTTTACAAGTGTACGATGACTTTTGTGAGATAAAGTTTTTGTTACTTTTTGATTATTGGTTTCTTAAAAATAAAGTTTAAAATGTTTTTAAAAGATTTCATGTAGTTTTGCTAAGAATAGATTATAGATATTATTACTAAATACCCATTCAGTATTATTCATTTTAATTAATGAATAGACCCCTATTTCATTGAAAATCGTAAGTATACGAACACTTTTGGGAGGCACTGTATATATATATATATATATATATATATACATATATGACAGGCGTGGTGGTTTGCCTGTTCTCACATTAATTTGTAAAAGGGAATTTCCCTTTCCCAATTCGCGTCTTAAAATACGAACAATTATAGGCGAATTACGCCACGAATATAATTTAATTCCCAAGCACCCTTTAATTTTAAGGTAATCATTCTTTTCCCAATTAAATTCTGACATATATATATATATATATATATATATATATATATATATATGTATATATATATATATATACGTAGAAACTTCTCTATGGTGGCTAGTTATGGCACCGGAAAAAGTGGCATTTTTGATGGGTGGCCCCGGACGACAGTTTTCCTCCATAACATTTTCTCTATGAAGTCTTGAATCGGTTGTGAACAAAATTTGACCGTTTAGAGGGATTTCACTGTATGTAACTCCTTCTTTTCTTTTCTTACAGGCGTCTCCCATAAAAAACAAGCAAAAGATACTGGATTGCCAGGTAATGCTCCTGATTTTACTTCGATCACAAAAATTACTCACAATCTCTTTGCCGTTGCTGGCCTTTTACGAGAATTTCTCTCTACTCGAGTGTCCAGTAGGTGACTCAAAACTAGGGGGAAAGGAACCTCTCCAAGATATTTAAAATGCTTTTTTTTATCATCTTCGAAAGGTTATGTTCCCCGAATGGGCTTTTGGCCATGTTGACTGATGAGGGGTGCCATATTACAACCCTTGCATGTCTGCGGATTATCAAGGCAGGTGGAATTAGCCGAGATGGAAATTTTGTTCGCAGATTCGTTATTCCTGCTGTTAACTTTGGAGCTACAGACTATGTAGATCTCACTGACTGGTAACCTTGTTATGGGACATCGCCTCCAGTTCTCAGAGAGATCGGTTCTCAAGAGGTTCTGGAGATGATACAGGAAGGTATGCCAATGGACTGCTGAGACTTTATTCAATTTCCTTCACACACCCAAGCAGTTGAGCGGATTGTGAAACTAGTCACTCCGGAAAAACAGTTGGGCCGCAGAACAGGGATACATTTCTTAGATCGACACTAAAATCCAGTAAAAAACATGTCAAAATTCGAGACCAAAAATGATTACAAGCGGTAATTATTTTGTCATTTGTATGTTTGAAAGGTAAAATAAAGTTTATGTTCGCATTAAAACGTGGTAAGTGTGACGTGTATTTCTTTAACATTTTGCATTCATTTTCCAAAATTTGGTGTCGATGAGACGGCAGATGATATTAAAATATAATTCTAAATTTTTTTATAGTCGTTGTTGAAAAATAGTAACTTTTAAGCACTACCCTAATCCTTTCAACGAAATCCGTGATTACACAGATCTGCAACTAAAAAGCTGTTTGATTATTTTAAACTATTTTCCATGCAATTTGGTGTGCTGAATACGAAAAAGAATTTGAAAAAAATCCTAGACGTCAGGTTTTAACACAAATTGGAAAAATTATCTTCAAATTTAGCAATTTTTTCTCAATTTTTGGTATTTCTTTATCTTAGGGTTTTCGGCTAAATTTTAAGTCAAAATTACTATTAATTAATTCATATTAGTGCGTTTAAGATATACAATGACAAAAAAACTTTCAAAGAAAAGAACTTCCAGAGTGAGCTAATGGAAACCAGAAACAACATGTTGTTTTCTGACCGCAGGCTTGATACAAATTTTTAACTTGTTCTCGCCTGTTCACACTTTTTCATCTCACTTCGTGTTAGCTCGTCATTCTTAAATCGTGTTTCAACAAGTTGGCGTTATGGCTCTGCGGAAGTGTATTAATTCGCCTGACAGTTTCTGTTTAATTTGTGGTGAATATACAATGTGGAAGAAACAGCTGAATATCACAGATTTTGTGAAAAAGGTATACTTCGCATACTTCGGACTAAAACTAGGCGATCAAGATAAAGTTTGGGCGCCTCATAAAGTGTGTAAACGGTGCGTTGAGGACCTCCGAAATTGATTCAAGGTTATAAAAAAGCTTTCCGTTATGGGATTCCTATGGTATGTCGAGAGCAAAAAAAAACATAGTGAAGACGGTTCCTTTTGTTCATGCAATGTGAAAGGGTATAATTCCAAATGGAAGCATTCCATTTCATACCGCAATATAGCAATTCATCCCCTCCCCCGTGGCACAGATATACCAGTACCCAAGCCCCCTTTTACCTTGGAAGAGATACCTAGCTCAGATAAAGGTGAAGTCATACCTGAAAAAGATGATGAAGCAAGTTCTGATTTTGAAGGTGATACAAGACCAAATTTTTTTTCCCAGGAGGCAATGAATGATTTGGTAAGACACTTGAATCTTCCCAAAGATGTTGCTGAGTTACTCAGTTCGAAGCTTCAAAGCAGGAATTTATTATTGCCAGGAGTGTCATGAAAAGGAATTTGTTCCTTACTTTGCCCAGGAAGACAAGTCGGTTTATTGCATTGATGTCGAAGGTTTGATGGGTCATTTCAAAATCCAATATGATTCAACGCAATGGCGTCTTATCATAGATTCTCCAGAAAGAAGTCTCAAGGCACTTTTGCTCCACAACGGTGGTGTTTACGCTTCCATCCCTGTAGGTCATTCCGTACACTTGAAATAAACCTACGAGAACTTGGAATTGGTTCTTTGTAAACTTAAATTTGAAGACCATGGTTGGCAAGTGAGTGGGGATTTAAAGATCTTGTGCATGCTGCTCGCGAAACAAGCTGGTTATACCAAATACCCTTGTTTTCTGTGTCTATGGAACAGTGAAGACCAACAAAATCACTGGACCACAAAGTTTTGGCAGCCGAGAGTGCTCACAGTCGGTCAAACCAATGTACTCCGAGAAACTTTGGTACCTCCAAATAAAGTTCTTCTACCACCTCTTCATATAAAATTGGGGTTGATGAAGCAATCCGTGAAATCACTTCCAAGAGATGGAGAATGCTTCAAATATTTGGTCACCAAGTTTCCAGGCCTCTCGGAGGCAAAATTGAAGGAAGGTGTGTTCGTTAGATCAGACATTAGAAGGCTTATAGCTGATCAAGGATTTGTCAATACCATGACGGATTCTCAAAAAGAAGGGTGGATTGCATTTCAAGAAGTTGTAGAGAAAATTTTAGGCAATAAGAAAGATCCTGACTACAAAAAGATCGTTGGACGAAAACTGAAAGCATTTCAAGCTTTAGGTTGCCTGATGAGGTTGAAAGTGCATTTCCTCCAATCCCACATTGACGACTTTCCTGAAAATTTGGGAGCTCTGATTGTTAAGAACATGGTTTGGGAGCTCTGATGTGAGTTAAAAACATGGTGAACGATTTTACCAGGATATTAAAGAGACGGAAAGAATATATCAGACAAAATTGAGCATTACAATGATAGCAGAGTACTGTCGGATGCTTCAGAGAGACATTCCAGATGCTACTCACGAGCGTAAATATACCAAGAGGAGTCTGACGGGGACGAAGAAACAATTTTAGTGTGTTTTAGTGAGCTCGATTCAGTTCAAAAACGGTTTTCATGTAAAGTTTGTTATTAAAAATAATTTTCTAAGTCTATTTTCATTTTTTGGAAATATTGCATTATTTAACATAGTTACCTAAATTGTCAGGAAACGTGATGTCCTATGACAAAACGGAGGTCATTTTCAGATTCAGCATACAGAAAAATATAAAGAATATGTGGAATAACCAAAACAGCTCTTAAAAATTTTTTAATGCAGACCTGTGTTATTTATTAATTTTTTGTATTTTAATGGTTTTTACTCCAATTTTCGGAAGTTTCGGCCCATTGAGGCGACAGAAGATATCAACCCAGAGTCTTAAGATTCCGCACACTTTTTAATGATGGAAGTTCACAACTTTTCCGCACTACCGCAAAAAGATGTAAGAAATTTCGATTATTTCGATACGCCCTAATATATATATATATATATATATATATATATATTTAGAATTTTTTTAGAAACGAAAAATTTTGTTTACCCAAACTCACAAGCTGTATGATTTGGTGTCCTAGATGGCCAATCGTGGTGGAGAGAGCGACTCAGGACACGGTCATAGTTAAATGTAGATCGCGGCATGTGCTGGACAGGATCTGTGACGTGCGGAGGAGCTCTATCCTGCATGATTGTTACATTAGGGAGCTCTTGCCTCTCGTGCAAGGAGGGAATTATACGGTCTCTTATCAACGCTCGACTGTGAAAGAAAAAGTTCGAAGTATACCGGGGGACGGATCTGCTTAAATGACCTACTCCGCTGCTCCAGTATCACTATAGCGCCTCCTGGTGTGACAAATGTAAACATAATAACATTAAAAGTCTATGTTATTAAAAATAAATCTGAATTCTGTGTGTGCATTTCTTTAAAAATCGCATCGTGCTACTGTCTATACTTTTCGAATTGTTGATTTTTGATTTTTTCTGTGATTTTCGGATCATCGTGTATGTATATATATATATATATATATATATATATATATATATATATATATATATATATATATATATATATATATATAGTAAGCTTTTTTACCTTTCTTACAGGTGTCTCCCGTGACACACAAACTGAAGGTGCTTCGTGTTCGAAATGCAGAATAGACGAGCTCGTGAATCCTGGCTCTGAAGGTAATGCACCCTATTTCACTTCGTTGCCAAAAATGGCTGCCACATCCTCGTCTCCTGTGCTGGCCTTTTACCACAACTTCTTTGTACTCGAGTACTGAAGAGTTGACTGAGAACTCTGGGGAACGGGTTCCACCAACTTCCTTAGAAATTTAAAAGGCATCTTTTATTCGCCTTGGAAAGTAACTGTTCCCGATTGGCCGCCAATTTCAGGATGGATGTATAATTCCCTCTCGGTTGCCCTACTGTAGTTCTAGTCTACTTTCTTAGAAAATTTGGTTTTGAATATCGCAAGGAACCTCTATGAAATTCTAAAGAAGGTTGCTTTGCCGTGTCAGGAGTAAACTTTTTGCGGAATTTTCTGTGTTTCTCCGAGACACAAATGACTCTCTGGTAATAAATTATCTGGTCTTGCCGACACGAACACTTGCCGAGAACCTGAGGAACGGCCAATCGTGTCGGCTCGCGCCACGAGACCTGACCGTGATGTGAGGGAAGAAACAGAATTGTGAAGGTTTCTTGAAAGCACACTGGCGAGGGACGGTGGTTCACAGTTCCCGTTTAAAGCTTCTCCTTGTAGACGGGAGTTGTGCTTTTACCCTCCTTCTGCACCCTTGCCTTATGCTTGATTCATACCTAGTCTCCTTGCCGACGTCTCATTCGCTGAGCTTCTATCGCCAGTTGGATCACTGAACTACATTGTCGAAAAGTAAGGGTGGTTCTAGAACTGCAGTGACCCGATAAGAGAAACTTGAGACATTTGCCGTTCGTTTCAGAGGTACAAATAAAGTGCCGCTTTGTAAAGTTTTTGCTGTATTTAATAACAAGTTAATGATACCGAGTTAGTGATATGAACATTTTATTGAACTGTATAGAGTGAAAAATGTCCGTGGATTAAAGTAAATATATATATTTTTACTGTGAGCCGAACAAGCGCATTGTTTATATACTAAACGTTTCTTGTCTACCAGATTCTTTAGTGTGTGTAGGAAATTGTGAACGATGATGTGCAACAGTTTCTTTTCGATCCATTTTATGTAGTGGAAGCATAGAATGACAGTAAACGAATGTATTCTGGCCGTTGCTTCTAGATCTGCTGAAATTTTATCTTCGGGAACTAGGAACAATGACGTTCTTACTCTTTCCTACTAAAATGTCTTTGTAAGAGTGTGGCGTGTGGTAATGTTGAGCGGGGAAATTTGAGGTGATTAACGTTTCTTCTAGATCATATTCATTGTTCGTATACATTTCATGTATCAATTTCGTGCTCATAATAGCACACACACACATTTACTAGAAACTTCGAAATCATGACGAAGAAATGACGAGTCAAGTATGACGGCCACCGGTGGACCGACATCGTATTCCATTTATTGCACTCAATGGAATTCCCAAAAGATTTGGTGGAACTAAATGACTGAAGTTGGAGAGTGGTGGAGGCAAACAGCTGTCGCCTTGTTTCACTTGGTGCCACGCCACGATTGCCTTTTGAAGCCTCTCTGTCCTATGAATATTGTCTCGGATCCCTTTTGCAAGCTCTGTAATAGTCGGCAGGAAATGAACTTTACCCATATCCCAGTTAATCCGCTCTACCACCATGTAGCGAACTGAGGTTCGTAGTGTCAACCAGAAGATGATTTAAACACACCAGGTATACATCACTCATTACATAAACAAAACAAATGCAATTTATTAATAAAGTTGATGATGATGAGATATGTACACTGCACAGATGTAAGATGAACTTCGAAACTTAGGTGATCACACTCGATTTAATCGGCGTGGGGCGGAGTAAGAACACAGAAGTCCGCTAAGCTAGCAGAACTGGCTCTGCTTCAATGATGAAAAAACGGCACTTCTCCTGACGGGAAAGGGCTCCCCAATAATATCAACGGCGGTGACCACTGCACACACCCGGTAGCGATGAAAATATTAAATTAAGGAGAAAGGACTCCTCACTGGAAAATAAGGTAGCAAAGGCTCCTTCCACGAAGACTGGTCTCCGACAAATTAGCGGAGTATGTTTACTCCTGCAGGAACTAAATCGTCGCTGCAAACAGTCACAAGGGACTCAACCTCTAAGGGCGGCAAACCCGGCTGCTCCTAAAACTGGATCCGCTACGTGTCAGGAACGAAAAGACGCAAGCCACGACTGAGGGGTCCATTCTCTTTTTATAGAAGACCTCCACCGGATATTGCATCACTCTCCAGAAAGTCGAACGATCTAGAACAAGTGAGCAACGGAAATGGGTTTCCTGGGGCGATAATGAAATATTTTCCCCGGGTCTAAAGCGGCCGCCTTTTAAGTTTGTCCTCCAAGCCACTTCAAAGAGTCTCAAAGGGCCGCTTCGGTAAAATGCGAAAGGCACGAGTCCTTTTGTTTAGGCACGCGACGCCTCCAGGATGCTTCTTAACAATTGATAGTTCATGAATGAAAGCACCTGGGGGGGTCTCCTGTCATTTATAACTAATATCAGCGGCGTCATCCGGTGGCGATGACTAAATCAAGAATAATGACCATGTCCCCTAAGGTTCTGTGGAACAAGTCTATCGGATGAACAAAAGGAAAATTGCCGTCAGCATATTGCCATCTAAGTCGTCGGAAATCTTTTGATGGGTCTCAGGCCGAGATAGAAGAATTTCTTTTGTTAACGGAGAGGTTGAAATGCAATACTCTACATAACCCCCCTGCCGTTAAAGTTTTCAATGTGGTTGCATATTGAAAACCAACGTTTCGTGTGGGTGGTTCCCAATTCTGCTATCTAATGTACCAGTTCCAACAGTTTTTTTTTCTACTACACAAAAAAAAATACACAATTCTAACAAGTACGTACACATGCACTAACTGGATTACTAAATACAAACACAAATAATTTCATGGTACTAACAATTAATTCTCTAGGTTACTACATTTACAAATCTAGGTAATTCGCGGACGTTTAAGGAATGTATCTGCTTAAAGCGTCAGCGTTTGTATTCTGTCTTCCCGGCTTGTGTTCTACCCGAAAACAAAATTGCTGCAACATAAGTTGCCACCGAAAAAGACGGCCATTTGAACTGGCATTCTTCTTGAGCCATACCAATGGATTATGGTCGGTCACGATTTTGAATTCGCTTCCGTCCAGATAGTAGTGAAGTTTTTTTAACGCGAATATGATCGCCAATCACTCTTTTTCTGTGGTGCTGTATTTCCTTTCGGGCTCAGAGAACTTCCTACAGGATAGGATGTTCCTTATCACCTATTTGTTGGGCCAACACTACCCCGGCTCCCAGATCGGATGCGTCCGTTTGGACAATAAATGGAACAGAAAAATCAGGAGCTCGTAGCACAGGTGTTTTTATAAGAGCGTCTTTCAAAGTGGTGAACGCTGCCTCGCAAGCTTCGTCCCACACAACCGCCGCGCGTTTCTCCCGTCCTTTTAACGCATCGGTTAAGGGGGCCGCTATCATAGAATAATTTGGAATATAGTGCGCGTAATACTCAGTGAGACCCAGAAATGCCCGGATACTCGTCTTTGTCTCTGGCCGGGGAAATTCCCTAATGCATTTTACCTTTAATTCGGCGGGATTTCGATAACCTCCGCCGACCATGTGCCCCAAGTATTTTACATGGTTTTGGGCGAACCGACATTTCGATGATTTGATTGTGAGCTGCGCTTGCGCTACACGACTTAACACGATATCTAAATGCTTCAGATGCTCGTCCCAGGTCTTAGAAAATATCGCGATGTCGTCGATATATGGAACGGCATACTCCTCACACCCATTTAGGACGTCAGCCATGAGCTTACTGAAAAAGAAAGGTGCGTTTTTAAGCCCGAAAGGCATCCGCAAAGGCCTGAATGTCCCGAATGAGGTGACAAAAGCCGCAATGCGTTGGGCCCTTTCTGTCAAGGGGATTTGCCAATACCCCTTTGCAAGATCGAGTATTGTTATGAAATCAGATCCTGCAACCTGTTCAACCCTTTCCTCTATGTTGGGGAGGGGGTAATATTCGGTGCGAATTATTTCGTTCAACCTACGATAATCAATACAGGGTCTCGGCTCACGACCATCGGTTTCTACCAAAATGATAGGCGAGGTATAATCAGACTCACCTACTTCTATCACTCCTAATTTTAACATTTTGTAAATCTCCAACTTCAAGATTTCGTTCTGTCGGTGTGACGTTTTGTATGGTCTAGACCTAACGACCTTATCCGAGATCAGCTCTATGTCATGCGTAACTTTCTCGGTTTTTCCTGGGTTATTAGAAAAAATATTTGCATGGCTACACAATAATTTCTTTAATTCCCTTTTTTGAGTGAGATTTAGACGAGCGTCAAGTTCGCTCTCGCGCACAATCTCCTCGTAATCGAAATCGGTAGCACCGGTTTCAAAAACGTGGATTGCGAAATCATCGTCAGTACCAATTTCGACTTTACCTTCATAAACCCAATTTATAGTTTCGGGACGCCTGATATAGGGCTTCAGCATATTAATATGGTAAATGCTGGATTTCTGTCTAGGTCCGGGAGTTTGCACTCGATAATTCGTCTCGGATATGCGAGCTTCAATTTTCCCTGGGCCTATCCACTTCGGCGCCATTTTGCTAGGTCGAGATAAAGAGAAAATCAGAACTAAATCTCCAACCTCGAAATGCCTTTTAACTGCGCTCTTATCATACGCTTCCTTACGCTTAGATTGTTCTTCACCCATTTTCTGAGCAGCTAACTCTCGCGCTCTTTTTAATCTATTCACTAGGGTAAGGACGTGCTCTGTCACTGGTCTCTCTTCCTCACAACCTCCCATCCAACCTTCGTACAATAAAACTTCGGGTGTTCGTAGGTTTTTTCCATACAACAGTTCGGCCGGTGAGAATCCCGTACTATTATGCGTTATAGTCCGAATCGCGAGGAGCGAGGCTGGTAAATGACGTTCCCAGCTCTCCCCGTTTTCCAAACACAGGACTTTTAACAGTCTCTTAAGTGTTCGGTGGAATCTCTCTACAGGGTTGCTTTGTGGATGCCCCACTGAACTATGCGTCACTTTGATGCCGAATTTCTCAAAAAATTCGCACGTTAACTCGCTCGTAAACGACGTGCCATTGTCGCATTGCACCTCTTTCGGGAACCCGGTTCTACTGAATACCTGCAATAAAGCATCCGTGACAGATAATGACCTTAGGTTTTTCACGGGAATTGCTTCCGGGAACTTTGAAGCTAAACATATAGCGGTGATTAGGTACTTATTTCCATTCTCAGATTCGGGCAGAGGTCCGCAAGCATCGATGTTTATTTTGACAAATGGCTCGCTAATTATAGGCGTTAATCGCATGGGGAATCTCTTAGTATCTTGAGCATTCCCTATGCGCTGACATGCGTCGCACGACCTCACGTATTCCTCCATTTCTTGGTAACATCGGGGCCAAAAAAAACGATTTGGCTAGCCTCTGTTTCGATTTCGTCGCACCTAAATGAGCATTTGTTGACTCATGGCATACTGCCAACAGTTTTTTTCTGAATACCTGTGGGACAACTAAAAGACTTCGTGTATCCCCAAAGTGGTCCCTCTGTTGTTTACACAGCAACCCGTTTATGACCACATAACCCTTCTCGCCGGTTTGACTTGGACTTTCGACCCTTTTTAACAATGCGGCCAATTCTACACATTCCCGCTGTGCGTCTGCGAATTTCTCTGGGGAAACATTTAATAGACTCAACGCTGGGTCTTCGCGGTCGAAGGGGGGGCAAAACTAACAATTTCGCCTGTTCCCCCCTTTCCAGTTGTGTCAAAACGATTGACTCCCCATCTGAGGGACTATTGTCCGAACGCTCCCGAAGAAAATCGTTTGACTCAAGCGTCTGTGTACAGCTCTCTTGACATTTGAACTGCGAGCGCGTTATTGCATTGATTTGCATGCTCTTAGAGTTTTGTTGACCCTGTCTCAGAAGAGCTGCCGTTTGATTTCCCAATATGTATCTTTGTTGATTTGACCTGTCGCTAATGACACAGGCCTTTGTTGTTATATCTCCATACTGGGAGTTCAGAATTACGCGCGCTAGGGGCACGTTAATGGCACGAGTGTCTAACGGCTGAGTGAGCCAGACTGTTTCGTCGAGGTAGTCGTCGGGCGAAATAAATCTTTTACAAACCAGATCAATCGTACTACCCGTATCTCTAAGTATCTCACATACCTGGCCGTTCACAGTCCCTATACTCACATATGGTTTTAAGGGATCTGTGATTTCCAAGTCGGCACCTATGGAGTTAACCTCTTCTTTTTTTGTTAATAACGGACACTGGGGCCTAATATGACCGACCTCGTGGCAGAAATAGCACTTAATGTCTGTCACACGCCTTTTGTCGAACTCTTTATGGTTCCATTCTTTACGGCGGTTTTCTTTTGGGCGAGGGGAGCTCACCTTATCTAAATTTCGTTCGGGTTCGTGTTGTTCGGGGTTTTTTTCAACTTTCTCTCCCGTTTTTACAGCCCCAAACATTTTTCGTTGGTCGGGCGCGCGTCCCTCGAATTTCTTCGGCTGGTTGGGGGGCTTACCTGTTTTTCTGATAAGCTCAAACTGATCCGCGTCTTTGACCAAGGTTTCAGGGGACGTGTAATTCTCCCAATCCCTTATATTTTGCTCCCGGATTTCACTCCCCATTTTCCGTTTTAATTGGTCGACCAGAAAGAGATCTTTTAACGACTCAAAAGTTGTAACACCGAGACCCTCTATCCAACCTTCGAAATACGTCTTTATTTCGAAAAGATAATCTTTCCATAGGGTTCCTGGCTTACGCTGGTGTCTAACAAACTTCTGACGAAAAGCTTCAGGACTGAGCCTGAATCGCTCGAGAAGCACGCTCTTAACATGGGAATATTTTTGTGTGTCCTCGACTCTTTCCCGTAACACAATGGCCGCTACCGATAATGGTAACAGGCTAATTAAACTGCCTGACCATTCAGCTTCCGGTATTTTTAAATGCTGTGCCTGCCGTTCAAAAAGGCAAAGGTACAGGCTTATATCAGTTTCTTCCGGGTCGAATTTTTGCATTATGTGCCTTAATGAGTGTCCCGCAGGTCTCGGAGGACTAACAGACGGGCTCTCTTGGGGGGGCTCCCTACTCATTCTTAATTTGGCTAGCTCAAACTCTCGCTCTTGTTGAGCTAATCTATCCTCCCGTTCTTGTTGAGCTATTTTGTCTTCCCGCTGTTGTTGAGCTATTCTTTCTTCCCGCTCTTGTCGAGCTAATTCATCTTCCCTTTTTTGTCGAGCTAACCGTTCTTCCCGCTCTCGTTGCTCGTTTTCTATACGGGTCTCCATAATCTCAGCTAACAACCCTTCAGCCAATTTTACATTGTAATCTGCTGAACTTTCAATTTTTTTGATCATCTCAAGCTTCAGCATTCCCAAATCTACCTCACAACTCATTTCTATAGCGAGGTTAACTAAGTCCTCTTTCTTTGCACGAACAAGAGAACCCATGTTTGACAGAATACAAAGCTATTACAATACTACACAGAATACTACACACTATTATAAACCCTGAGGTAGTAATTACATTAAAACCTGAACACAAAATGCAACTACACAACACAATCAATTAACGTACACATGCAATGCATTAACAAAAATGAACTAAATTACTTTTAACATTCCGCTTGCGATGTTACTATTTTAAGGTTCATAAAAGATAAATCACTTTGCTATTAACATATCACAAAAATACACAATGCAAAATAGTTAAACACAATGTAGTTACACTATTTCTTTTTGAGCACAGTTACATTCCTTAATTTCTGGGAACTAATTTAACACACTACTATTTCAATAACAATTCTACTTTACACAATAACACTAGTTCTTATTTTACCTCAAATTAAAAAAAATTTTAACACCTTTTAAGTTCAGATCAAGCTATTAATTACAGTTATTAACTTCAACAATTTAATTTTCCTAATTCTGAGCAAACAACCAAAATATTTACTAAACTACTGTTGGATACCAGCACAAAAGAGAAACAGAATGGTACTCACAATTTGATGTGAAGACTGGCATCTAGTTGGCACTGCAGCAAGTTTATCAGATGGCACAAGAACGTCAATCGTTTTACTCTAATTCACAGGATACACACACCCGCGATAGCACTTTCACACAGTCTCAGTTCTGAAACACGCGCGAATGTCACTAAGGAAATTAACACTGCAGCAGTTTAGCAGATTTCACAAGAACGTCAGCCGCTCTACACTACTTCACAGGATACACACCCGCAATAGCACTTTCGCACAGTCACAGTTCTGAACACACGCGACTGTCACTAAGGAAAACAAAATGTTCTTACTGTCGCTTTTTTTTTTCGTCAAATCGCTGCCACCAAAATTATGAATGAATATATACCTTCTGTAGCGAACTGAGGTTCGTAGTGTCAACCAGAAGATGATTTAAACACACCAGGTATACATCACTCATTACATAAACAAAACAAATGCAATTTATTAATAAAGTTGATGATGATGAGATATGTACACTGCACAGATGTAAGATGAACTTCGAAACTTAGGTGATCACACTCGATTTAATCGGCGTGGGGCGGAGTAAGAACACAGAAGTCCGCTAAGCTAGCAGAACTGGCTCTGCTTCAATGATGAAAAAACGGCACTTTTCCTGACGGGAAAGGGCTCCCGAATAATATCAACGGCGGTGACCACTGCACACACCCGGTAGCGATGAAAATATTAAATTAAGGAGAAAGGACTCCTCACTGGAAAATAAGGTAGCAAAGGCTCCTTCCACGAAGACTGGTCTCCGACAAATTAGCGGAGTATGTTTACTCCTGCAGGAACTAAATCGTCGCTGCAAACAGTCACAAGGGACTCAACCTCTAAGGGCGGCAAACCCGGCTGCTCCTAAAACTGGATCCGCTACGTGTCAGGAACGAAAAGACGCAAGCCACGACTGAGGGGTCCATTCTCTTTTTATAGAAGACCTCCACCGGATATTGCATCACTCTCCAGAAAGTCGAACGATCTAGAACAAGTGAGCAACGGAAATGGGTTTCCTGGGGCGATAATGAAATATTTTCCCCGGGTCTAAAGCGGCCGCCTTTTAAGTTTGTCCTCCAAGCCACTTCAAAGAGTCTCAAAGGGCCGCTTCGGTAAAATGCGAAAGGCACGAGTCCTTTTGTTTAGGCACGCGACGCCTCCAGGATGCTGCTTAACAATTGATAGTTCATGAATGAAAGCACCTGGGGATCTCCTGTCATTTATAACCAACATCAGCGGTGTCACCCGGTGGCGATGACTACATCAAGAAAAATGACCATGTCCCCTAAGGTTCTGTGGAACAAGTCTATCGGATGAACAAAAGGAAAATTGCCGTCAGCATATTGCCATCTAAGTCGTCGGAAATCTTTTGATGGGTCTCAGGCCGAGATAGAAGAATTTCTTTTGTTAACGGAGAGGTTGAAATGCAATACTCTACAACCAGCTCCAGTGTGGGAGAGATGTTGGATAGCTTTCATATTTTGGGTTCAAGCAATTTTTAGTTCTGTTGTGTTACTTTGTTCTTGATTTTATCTTTGTATCGTCTTGTGACCTGTCATTGGGAAAAAAAATCCAGTATATGCATTTTCCCTATTTCGACCAACATGTCAAATTTCTTTAGGCATAGTGTGTGTGTGTGCGCTTGTTTATATATATATATTATATATATATATATATATATATATATATATATATATATATATATATATATATATATATATATATATATATATATATATATATATATATATATAAATTTGGGGGGTGTATTTTCGGAATAAATATAATCTTTCTTATCGATTCCAGTGTCCACGTACTTACGGACATAGAGTATCCATTCATGTGTGTATATTTGCATAATATATATAGCCTTCTTATTTTTTTACAGGCGTCTCCCGAGAAACACAGACGGAAGACACTGGCAGCCGAAATGATGAACATTCATTAGAAGGTAATGCTCGGTATTTGATTTCGAGCACAAAATCATTCTTGACAATATTTTCCTCGGTGACAGTGTCGAGACAGTGCTGATTGAACTCAGAAATAGAAGGAAAATATATTACCACTCATCCTAGACAATAAAACGAAGCATATATGCATTTATATATATATATATATATACATATATATATATATATATATATATATATATATATATATATATATATATATATGATGACCCGAATGGTCATCTCTTGAAGAAACACAATCGAGGCCGAAATTAAATGCAATTCCAAATCACAAGAACAACTGAATTTTATTCCATGAAAACAGCAACATGTTACTCGCATCGAAGCCAGCTCGCGTCTCTCCAAAAAAGCGCGAAAAATAGAATTAGGTGAAAAAGTTTGCCAGAATTGGCGGAGGAAGTTAGTATGTGGAAGGCGAGGCGTTTACGTCAAGACAAGAAGGTTACCATGGCAGAGATGAAGGACAGAATGGGCGATTATAGATAGTTAGTAATATTATCACATATACCGGGTGATCCAAAAGTCAGGACGAACTTTAAAAATGTATAATTCGAAAACGAGTAAAGAAAAAATGATGCGGTTTGCACCAAACGGATTTTAGAAGCCGGGTTTTGTGTGGCAACGAAAAAAAAATAGTTCTGTTGGCGACCAACAGATGGCGCTATAGTCTTTTATTTCACCAAAAGATGATTTACAAATGAAAAATGTTTACAAGTTACAAGTCAGCTTAATTTCAGTTAATTACAGTAAATGTTCAATGTGCTGTCCATCATTCAGAAGTACAGCTGTGAGACGAGTCACCACACCGTTCACAGCATTGAGTAGCATTTCTTGCGTTATGGCAGACACATTTTGGCGGATGGCATCTTTCAGTGCTGCTATTGATGCCGGTTGGTCGTGGTACACTTTTGACTTCAAGAATCCCCACAGTCAAAATTCACAGGGTGTCAGATCGGGAGATCTTGGAGGCCATGCGTGATTAAAGCATAGACTGATAATGCGATCCTCCCCAAATGTTGAGCGTAGCAGGCGTTGCACAGGCAGAGCAATATGAGGTGGTGCTCCATCTTGCATAAAGGTGACTGTTTGGAGTGCCTGTCGCTCTTGCAGTTCAGGAATAATGTTGTTCTGTAACAGTGCTGCATATCGTTGACCAGTGACAGAAACTGTTTTGAAACCCGTCTTTGTGACTTCCTCGGAAAAAAATCCCCAATTATGAAATCAGCAGTGAAGCCACACCAGACTGTCACTTTAGGCTGTTGCAAGGGTACCTCAACAAATGCATGTGGATTTTCTGTGGTCCACACTCGACAATTGTGGGTGTTAACAGCGCCAGAGAGTGTGAAATGCGCTTCATCTGTACAAAGCACAGTGTAAAGACAGTCGTGCTGCTCTTCCATCTTATTGAATACCAAATTCGCAAAATCTTGGCGAGAGTCGAAGTCAAGAGGTTTCAGTTCTTGGTTATGTTGCAACTTGTAGGGATACCGTTTCAGGGTTATTCGCAGTGCTCTCCAGACACTTACGTACGACACTCCTGTCTGTCTCGAAACTTCTTGAGCACTGCACACCCCATGTGCAGAAACCGCCGACATGGATTGCACCGTCTGCTCCACTGTCATGGCAACAGCAGCGCCTGTTGAGGGGCGTCCACTTCTTGGACGTGACGCCAAAGAACCTGTAGCTTCAAATTTCTTCATCCTTTTGTTCAATGCATAAGACGTTATTGGTCCTTTGCTATCTCGCATACCCTTCATGTAGCGATATTCTCGCAATGGCACTTTCCGAATTCTTATAATACAGTTTAACTAAGAGGGCTTTCTCAACCATGGACAGCAATTCGATGCATATAAGCTTCGACTACCATTACCTGCTGCAGTTGCTCCTTTTTATATCGTTTGTTGTTTTGCTTAATCCTATATCAGAAATCCGACAGCGCCATCTGTTGGTCGCCAACAGAACTATTTTTTTTCGTTGCCACACAAAACCCGGCTTCTTTTCCATCCGTTTGGTGCAAACCGCATCTTTTTTTCTTTATTCGTTTTCGAATTATTCATTTTTAAAGTTCGTCCTGACTTTTGGATCACCCGGTATATATATATATATATATATATATATATATATATATATATATATATATATATATATATCCAAAATGCTTGAAATGAACCTTTCGTTATTGTCAAGATTTTTATTGAGTCCGCGATTTCACAGTTACTCGATTTCTTATACGGGTACAATTTAGAAGTCTAAAAACTGCAATTTGGCTATTTAGCTCGGAGTATGCCTGAGGGTATATATTAGTGGTTCTTAACATTTTTAATAGTCAACACCCCCTTGAATCTGAAAATAAGCTCTCGCACACCCTTCAGAAATGTGTTTCTATTTTTTATTCACGAAAAGACATTTATTACAAGATTATTTATTGCATAAAAAAATTAATATATTTACAATACATTCTATATTATTACATATTAAACAATATCCACATCTTTAATGGCTACGTTGTTGTTGATTGTTCATAATTATCCTTTTAAATTGGGGCTCTTTTTATGAAAGAGCCACTTGTAAGTCATCAGATGCATTGAAGCGATTTCTGGCCTTTGTTTGGATGTGCAAAAGTGATGGAAAATTCTTTTCACAAAGGTAAGTGGCGGCAAATGGTAAAAGTGTGTCTAACATTGCTTTTGCCAATTCTGGATAAAGTTCTAACTGCGTACACCAGAACTGTTCCAAGCCAGTTTTCCATTTCAATACGTGCATTAGCTCGCATTGCGATAAGATCGTCTTTTAATGAAACGTTGTCGCGCATTGAATTGATGTGAAACAAAAATGGACCGAGTATCGACTTATTAATTTTGCTTATATTTCCCGTGGGAAAGTATCCATCAAATGATTCACTCAGTTGGTGAATTTCATTAAAAATTTAGAACCTTCTCTTGTACCCCTAGAAATGCTTACTGGCACCCCCGTTCAAGAACCATATATATGAAAAGTACTGAACATTTTAGAAGGGTTAGTAAAATCAGACATGAATGGGTCAAAGTACGTTAGGGAGAGTATTTAATATAGGCAGTGAATGAGGAATAATTTTAGCCATAACATATATATAAATATATATACAGGGTGATCAAAAAGTCACAGAAACAGAAAATATTCAATAATTCGAAAATTGTAGACAATAGAACGATGAGATTTTCACAGAAACGCACTGAAAGATATCGATTTTTTTTTCTTTAAACAAAAAATTTTATTTCCCGAATAGTAACATTTGTCACCGACAAATGTCAGGTGTATAACAGGTGTCGCTTCAGTTGTGTCAGAAATTTTTTACAGTTGCGCAGCATACTTTGCAACGCAGTTCGAATTACAAATGTTCAATGTGATGGCCGTCATTCCTGAGAAAGTCCGTTAGTCGTGCCACGAAATAGCACAACAGTAATACACCACATGATGGCGGATAGCTTCTTCCGACATAGTCGATGACGTCGGCCGTCCTCTTTAGGTCTGTGACTTCAAGTAGGCCCTTTACCCAAATCACCAGGTGTAAGGTTTGGAATCCTAGATGGCCAATGCTAAATGGGGGAGAGAGCGATTGAGGACATGGTCATTGTTAAATGTCAATTTCAGAATGTGCTGTACAGAATCTGTGACGTATGGAGGTGCTCCATCCTGCATGAATGTTACATTATAGAGTTCTTACCTCTCTTGCAAGAAGGGATTTATGCGGTATCTTAATAGCGCTGCTTAACGCTCGCCTATGATAGAAAAACTTCGAAGTGTACCGGCAGGATCTGTTTTAAATAGCGACAAAAAAGCCTCCGGGATCAATAGAGCGCCACATGTTGGTGAGAAATGCAGCTATTCTCGCAATAAAAATTTTCTCTTAAAAAAATCCAATATATTTCGATGAATTTCTGCGATCAGCATCTTATGTACACTGAAGAGCCAAAAAAAGACTGGTACCGGTATTTTATATACCGTGAATATCTGGTATCCGGTAAAACATCAAATCACCGACAGCGTTGCAGCCGGAAAATGCCTTGAAAGAACTGGACAGTCGACGATTGACGAGAATCCTTAAACGAGAAAGACATGCAACACTTCCTGAAATTGCTGCGGATTTCAATGCTGGGGCAACAAGTGTCAGCGAGCGAAATGTTCAACGGACCGTCATTGATATGGGCTTTTGGAGCTTCGGGCCCATTCGTGTACCGTTGTTGACAGCACGGCACAAATATTCACGCCTCGCCTGGGCCCGCCAACACCTCCATTGGACTGTCGATGACTAGAAACACGTTGGCTGGTCTGACGAGTCTCGTTTCCAACTGTATCGGGTGAATGGATTTGTACGGGTATGGAGACAACCTCAGGACTCCGTGGACCGCACATGTCATCCGGAGACTGTTCCAGCTGGTGGAGCCTCTGTGATGGTGTGGGGCGTATGACCCCTGCTACGTCTAGAGACGACTCTGACCGGTGACGAGTACATAAGCTTCCTGTCCGATCATCAACACCCATTCATGTCCATTGTGCATTCCGACGGACTTCAGCAGGACGATGCGACACCCCCACGTCGAGAGAAGCTACCGAGTGGCTCCAGGACCACTCTTCTGACTTTAGACACTTCCATTGTTCACCTAAATCCCCAGACATGAACATTATTGAGCATACCTGGGATGCATTGCAACGTGCTGTTCAGAAGAGATATCCGCCCCCTCACAATCATATGGATTAGTGGACTGCCCTGCAGAAATTCATCCCGTGAATTGCCTCCAGGATACCTTCACACATTAGTAGAGTCCATGCAACGTCGTGTCGCGTCACTTGTGCGTAATTGTTGGGACCTTACACGTTATTAGGCAGATGTACCAGTTATTTTGGTTCTTCAGTGTGTGTATATATACTATCTATCTATATATATATATATATATATATATATGTGTGTGTGTGTGTGTGTGTGTGTGTGTGTGTGTGTGTGTGTGTGTGTGTGTGTATGTATATATATATATATATACATGATAGAGACAGTACGTATTGTTTTGATCCAAATGTTCAATCATTGAGTGTTGAAATTACAGTGTGCTTATAAGTATACAAATTTGCACAATATATATGCTCGTCTCCATCTCTTGCAGGCGTCTCGCAACAAACCCAAACGGAAGATGGCGACTGCAGAAACGATGAACACAACTCGAAAGGTAATGCTCGTGGTTTCATTTCGGGCAGGAAAGGATTCTCTCCTCTGCTGTAATAGTCTTTGGACTGAAATGGCGATGCCAAACTCGCCAACAGAGGCGAAATGTTTGACCCCTCACCCCAGATATTAAAACGGGAGAAATGACCGACGCACATCTCGAGATTGACATTCGACTCGGGATGTCTACCGGAATAATTCAAAGTGGTCGACCGACAGTTTTAAAACCAAAAGTTCAAATTCCACTCTTTTACAGGCACAAACAAAATAGACAACGCTTTATTTTCCAGTGCAGTATGGCCAAAAACAGCCACTTTTCAGGGTCAGGACGTCACCGTGTGTATAACACGCGCATCCAGACAGCCGGCAAGTCTACCGGGAGGCAAATAGGTCATTTTTCACCAGTGACGTCCCAGACTGTTAGTTTCGAATATTCCGGGTGTAGCCTTGCTTCGTTGGTCCAGGACCATTCCATTAACGTCTTCCTTCTAGACTGTTCCCCCCGCACTGGGGAACTTGTATAAATTGTCTTCGCTTCGTGGTTGCTATTATATTACTGTAGTGGTGATGGAGTCCTTTTCCCCCATCTGGCGAGATTTCTCGATGCCAATCCAGCCAAGAAAGATCTTCCGTAGGACAACGGATGGGGCAATGGGATATTCCTAGCTCAGAGATGCGCGAGGATATCTTTCGAGCCAGTAAGGTGCTGAAGTTTATGACGTACGTCATCTGTGGTACTATCCCTTGGATCTCTACTTATAAAAGGCAAATAGCATTCTGTCGTTGACTGACCGACTGATGACCATAGCACTGGAACCAGAAGTCCCGTGAAGCGGAAATTTGGCATAATCCTTCTTCTTAGGCCTTGCGTGATCGCGATGGAATATTTTTAAAAAATTCTAATTTTAAGGGCGATAAATGGGGCATCCCCCTCAAAAAAATAAAAATAAATAAAACACTAACTGGCGCTGTAACCGTTAATCCTACGAGATTAAAATTGTGCGTGCTGGTTTCTCTTAACTAGGCCCTAGGTGCTTGCTCAAAAACTTTTTTTTGTTTAATTCTAAATTTTAGGGAACAGAAGGGGGCTTAAATCCCCATGTAACACACTCACTAACTCTGGAACCGTATGTCCTAGGAAACTGAAATTCTACACGGTGGTTCCTCTAACGCTGTGGGTGCTGAGTAAGAAATCAATTTTGTACTTTTTAAAATTCGTACAAATTTTGAGGGAATTGAAAGGTGCTTACATATATTTGAATTATACCGTGACATGCATATATTTGAATGACCTTATTGACCTTGGGAACACTGGGACTGAAGCAACTGCATATGACGAATATATATATATATATATATATATATATATATATATATATATATATATATATATATATATATATATATATATATATATATATATATATATTGTTACGTCTTCGCCCTTTTCGGGGAAAAGGGGCCACCCAAGCAAAAGCCCACCCCTTTACGAATTCTTCCCGATTCCAAGAAACCATCGTGGGTCGCTCCTGCAACCCCCCCCCCCCGGCCAGCTGGCTGAAAAGAAAGAGAGAGTGTTTGGGAAGCAAGGAGAGAGGGTAGCTGATTATTGAGCCTCGACAAGCATGGCCGGAAGGGCGTTGTGCGGACCGAAGGCCTGAAAATTCCTCTCTCTGCTCCCGATTTTAGAAGTGGAGAGATACATCTCTGTTTATGTAAAAGATATTTTGGTTCCTATAGAACCTCTCATATGCAGAGGAGCCTAGACTCTGTCTTGTACATAGTGTACAGTTTTATGTGTTAAATACAAGCTCTGTATAATATAATTGTCTTTCGTGTGTCTCATTTTTCCACCGAGGACGTTACAATATATATATATATATATATATATATATATATATATATATATATATATATATATATATATATACTAGCTGAATACCAGTGCTTCGCTACGGAGTACATTCAAATTAAATACAACGATCAATTTATGCAATTAATGGAAAAAAAAGAACCAAAAAATATACTTATAAAAAAATTGTAACGGATAATTTTATAGACAAAATAATGTAGAAGAAACTATTCAAATTAATTCTAATAGAACACACTAAAGAATATAGTACAGTTAATGTAGTACAGTTTGAGGAACATTTCTTTTACTGTATTTTAATATTTTTGGGGGTAGTATCGAACCGTCTGCCGCATTGAGAAAGAAAAAAAAATTCTTTGTCTATTTCGTTGTTATTCGCGTGACGCAAAATTAATTGAAAGTATCACAAAAAGAAAACAAACCACGTGATCAGCATTTAATACATTAAATTCTAAAAATTTCTCTTTAGAGGTTCACCAAAAATAAGAAAATGGAGGTAAAGATTCGAAAAAGATTTCGTTTTAAAGGAATTTTTAGGATCTTTCTCGTAATATTAATTTTATAACCCTCGAATTATCATTTTAAAAAAATTAGAAAAACAGCTTAAAAAGTTAATTTAAAAAAATCGAAGAAATTTTTTTCAAAAATCTATCTCAATGCACCCCTACACTATAAGAAGAATCGCCATGTGAAATGGCAACCCTTTAGGTCCAGCGGTTCGGTCTGTGCGTGGTATGTCAGTCAGTCAGTTACGGAACTGTTTTATATATATAGATATGTGTGTGTGTCTGTGTGTTAAATAATATTATTTTGAGTACTAAATTATTCGTATTATTTTCTAATTTAAAATGTGTATTTTTCCAATGCTATGAAAATGTGTTCTGCTTTATATTGGCTATTGACATCCACGAACTTTTAGAAATTATATCGTTATGTTGTACTTTTTGCTGTATTTTGGGCAACGTTTATCAATTTACTGGTACTCTGCACCCATTGGGCTTTTTTTGGTTGACGGGCGCGCCAAACGTAAATGTTGGCGCAAAATCTAACTAGAGATAGGGAAAATTTCGCATTTAATAAAAAAAAGACCGTTTTATGAAACTCAAAATAAATACAGAACACGGAGACGAATAGAGGAATTAACAAATAGGAAAAACACCGAATGGGTTTTACCACATTCGTTTGAGATGGCATAAAGCTGCCGACTTCGCTTCACAGTGGCGTCTTATCGAGCAGTCGACGCCACGTGAACTCCATCGGGTCCAGTGGCGGACGGGAGGCCCCGAATAATGTCGACAAATATCATATTTTCTCGCGGGAATTTCACGGGTCGATTCTGAGGTCGTGTCAACTTGAACTAAGCTGTTTGTCGTTGGGCGAATTGTTTAGGGGATGATTGCGTTTGTGCTCGAACTTTTATCTCTTTTTGATGTCGCTCACTGTCGGTGCTTCCAGGTTTCTACACAAACAGATGGATGCATTTTTCCATCGAAAGAACGTCGACGGCATTCGATTAGGAAAAGTATGCGCCAGGTAAATCTGGTAGGAAAGGTCCTCATCGGGTGACAGCGATCAGGTGACCGTCGGTCATAAATTTAAAAAACAAAAATCGAAATCCCACTCGTGCGTCCACACTTTCGACTTCAAAGTACTGTAACCACCGCTTATAGTGATCAGTGGTTATAAGAATCAACCGTTTATAAGAATCAATATCGCAAAAACAAATGTATTATTTCCATGTTAAAATTTCCGCTTTAAAGAATCAATCCACCGGTTATAAGAATCAGTTTGCAATGTTCGCCTTCCTTTCATTTTTCCAAAAAATGCCACTTGAACTCTCAAAAGGTACGAAATTCTTTCTTAAGTTTTTGAAAAGAAAGATTGATAAAACTTTGGGGTGGAAAACAGTCGTAAAATACATTCCTTTAGACATAACATAAGAGTTTCTCCTTATACGTTTTTGCTAAACACTGTCTTATTAGCTTTACTCACGGGCATCTAACCCGCCCGGGTCCGATTTCGCTTTTCTCCAAACAGGCACTCCTTTTTTCCCACCACTTACTTCCTGGTTGCGGATTTCTGGACCCTGAAACACATAAATCTTCCGCGAAGTGTCCACCATCACTTACGCAAACGGGACTGTGGATTCAGCACTTCAAACCGTGAAACGTAAACGGATCCATTTTGCTGAATCAGATGAACCAGATGCTGAATCAAACCGTGAAACGTAAGCTATAAGGTGAATCTTCGTCTGAGACTGTAATAAGCATACGTCGCTAGTATTCACTTTAGTTTTCTAACAAAATTGCCAGTTAGTGTTAGAACTTTTTGATAGTCGAATTCAAATATGATAAAAACAAGGAAAACTCTTAGTTTTTCTGAAAAACAGAACTTGTTAATTAGATATGATGCTCTTCCAAAGTGTAGTCAAAGAGAAGCTGCCTCTTGTTGATTTTATAATCATGTGTTGTTACTTATAGGTCTAGAAATTGCGTTATAGTATTTGTTTAGAAATTGAGTATTTTTAAAATTATAAAAAATAATTTTAATAAATGATAAATAAAGTAAATTAAAGAGTATTTAATGGTAAATTATGTATATATGTGCCTGTGTGTTTATATATATGTACAAGTATATATTTGTGTATGTGTGCCTGTCCAAAGGGAAGTTTCGGTTATAAGAATCAACCGCTTATAAGAATCAAAAACAGTAATAACAAACGTGATTCTTATAAGCGGAAATCACTGTATGTGTTGTCGAAAGGTGGACAGAAAACTGCATTTCCGTTTCTGTTGCAGACATGGAGGAGCTTCGGGAGAAGTTCAGGCTATGGCTGCAGCAACCCCAAGAGGGAGGCCGCATCCGTATTCTGCGCATGGAACACCTCCAGGAACACCCCGATGGAGATCCCTCGTCCCCTTGAACGGAGACGGCGACACTTCCCACTCGATGTCGCAGAGCGGAAACAATGGAAGTGAAGATTTCTGCGGACGTGGAAATTGTTTTGTATCCATCACTAAAATGCCATTAAACAGTTTGTGTTACGGATATTTTTAAAGTGGACTTTCATCTGTGTACACTGGTACTGCACACTGCCCCATCATTTATAAAAAAGGCTCGCATCTATTCTTCGGAGGGGAGAGTTCCCGAATGCGTACCAGTCCCGCACCTAAATCGTACCACATCCAACTTTCTCTTGATATTTAACCGTGTCGACATCTAACGATATATCCGAAAAGCTGAGTCATTTATTTTACTACGTGACCCAAAGGGTGTAAGAGCACGTGTTTCTGTGCTTTGCCCCTCCACTTGTAAAAAACAGGCGAGAATGATGAAAATTTTTATATTGTTCATTAAGCACTATCTATTAAAAAACTGATTTAATAAAATTTGTTTTTATAACAATATAAGCTTATATAACTGGTATTGCCAACGACATTTCTGCAAAATTTGCTAAAATTCTTTTTGAATTTTAATGAAACATTTTCCTAATAGACAACGGATTGCCTAAATCGTACTGCTGTTTAGTCTCCCAAATCGTACCAGTACCAGGAACGACCGATATTGAAAAAATTAAAAACTTTATTGGTACTTCATTTGGTTCTTGGACAGTCAATCTCTTGGTTTTGAGCGATGTAGATTTTGTGGCCAGTCATATTTTTTTAACAAACATTATTAACAAACCGATTAACAAACATCCCGCAATTTCACATTTTTACTTTACAGCTTTTAGTAGTACGAGATGTTTCTTAATATAACATTTCACATGTTTTTTTTATAATATGTAATTTATACTTCAGCTAACAAAGATAGAAAAGACTGATCAATCTGAAACAATAAATTTTAGAGATAGCCATTGGCCGCCATGAAGGCCCGGAGAATGATTCAGTGATTATTTTACGACAGAACAAATTTTAATCAATTTTATTTACTTTTCTGATTTTTTTTAAGTTCTGTCATTTAAAATTTTTTTACGTTTCTTTAAGAGGTCAGTACCTCTATAGGTAAAGGCCAAGAGACTCGACAAACACGCCCCTGTTTTCAATCATCAGTAGTTACTAAAATAATTTATTCAGAAATATGAAAATTTTACTACGGGCTAAAACACTCTTCCTTCTTTATAAATATGGCTCTCAATTCTTTCCGCGTTCATGATAAAATATTTTAATTTCAACCATTTTTTTTTCATTTTTATAACATTGCGTCCGTATATCAAAGAATATTACATATTTTTCTAGTTTTAAAATTAAATTATATAATATATCTTTAAAATGACCCACTTTGAAATCAAAATTCTTCGTTCTTCATAGAAAAAAAGGGTTATTTAAAATAAATTTAAATTTTGATAAATCGTACTGTAATTAAAATTTTTATGGCATGGATGACATAAATATTATAATGATACATGTTCATGTTGCCCGTGTATAAAAATTCATAGTATTCTAGTCTACTGTTTTGGTGATATCATGTGCGAAATGACTTACAATAAAAATAACAATGGTTAAAATTTTAAACAACTTCTCTTTCAGCTAGGAAAAATTGAGAGCCATATTTATAAAGAATAAATAGTGGTTAAACCGCGGTAAAATTTTCCTAGATACTTGTCTAAATTTTCATAGTTCATGAATAACTAGTGCTGCTTTCATGAGGCAAATTTTAAGAATGGCGTCTTTTTGTGTCTCCGAAAATTCGAAAAGGCGCCATTCTTAAAGATACATTCGCATAGATTTATTAGCATTTTTTAATTGTATATCACAACAAGTACCGCACCTTTTTAAATTAGCCCCATACCATATGTTGAAGTCTTACAATCAGCGAGAAAAATCGAATAAACCCAGATTGATCCGGAAAAAAAAACCTTGCTTTCTGAAATATATATTCTTTTGTTGAAAATTATTAAAAAAACACAAATAAAATGATACCCGCTACAGATTCTAAGATACTCGAAGTTAAAAGTTATTTGTTTATAGTCCTATTTATTTGCTTGGCGACGTTGCATTAAGGAAATGCTTTCTGGCGAGTTTCAGTCCGGTGATCGCATTGTGCAAATGGCATATCCCGTTCGGAAATGAAAGCGGCCATAGTTCATTCTGCCTTTGCTACCTCTTCATTATCTGCAGGCTTACGTTTAGCGACGATAGTATTGGTTGTATTTAACTTCAATCTATTGTTTCCGCAATACAAGTTCATTTTTAAAGTTTAACTGAATTTTTAGGAGTGGCATAGATTTATTAGCAATTTTAAATTATACTAATTGGTATCAAAACATGGCGGCTGGATACGTAATAAATGTACTGATACACAAATTGCACTGAAAACATCGTTGCCAAAAGTTGAAAATCATAATATGAAGAACTCGACGTGTTTATGCGGCCTCGTGCTTAGTAAGTATCTAAAGCCGCGTCACTGAGCATGCGCAGAAAGCAATTTTTAATTGTAAATGATCGCTCAATAATTGAAATTGAGGTTCCAGAAACCAAATGTGACACATCTTTCGTTTAAGACCAAAATGAAGTGTTGTTGTGGCTTATGCCCCTCGACCGACGTCCAGAAAGGCTATTGGGCAGAGTGGTGCCGAAATGAAGTCGATGGATGCAGTAACGCACTGCCCAAGAATCGGCATAGCAGCTCAAATATACAGATATCGCAAATATTCTTCGTGACTGTTCTCTCTCGACCAATCTTTTAATTCTGGATATTTCCCTCTAGTGTTTTCGGAAACTCTAGTACACCAACCGTTTCTTAGTGGGGTATTGTGGTTTATACTTTAAACTTTAGCTTACGGGGCCATTTTTCTGTTTCCCTCTTTAGAACGGAAAATTCTATGCAACCTCTTTGTAAGAACGGCCCTTAATGGTTTATATATATATATATATATATATATATATATATATATATATATATATATATATATATATATATATATATATATATATATATATAAATAAATAAATAAATAAATATATATATATATATATATATATATATATATATATATAAATAAATATATATATATATAAATAAATATATATATATATATATATATATATATATATATATATATATATATATATATATGGGAGTCAGGAATTGATGTCCAATACCAGCATCTGTACAGCAACTTTCATGATTTCTCCCTAGAAAATGGTACAATAATCCCTTAATTACTATTCACGACTTATAATTGTATAATTCTATCCTTGGTGAATTCAGCCGGTATTATTTGTCAAACTTGGTCCTATGCCATATTCATAAAGGATTTCATGTTATTCCTTAGTGTTTCCATTGTTATGATAAACTAGTAGGTAGCCCGTCATTTTGACGTCATAATGGAAAAAGTATATGAAAGTTAAAAAATATCCCGAATTATCTAACAATGTATTGCATTTAATCGACACCTTGTAAAAGCAAACCCTTTCATTATTTTTTATTTATTTAGTTTTTCATGCGATTGGAGTAGTAGACTGCCATCCAACCCGTCATTTTGACTTCATAATACTAAAAATGACGTCATAATGGAAAAAGTATATGAAAGTTAAAAACTTTTTTTACAGTTCACTTAACGATTCATTCACATTCAAGTTTATTTACTTTCAGAATTCATCGCAAAAGTAAACAGATTTTTAAAAACTGTTAAATATACAGCTAAAAACATCCAATTTTTTTTAGTTCTGAATGTTTTATAGAAAAATAGGCTGAACAAATGTGATTTGATGGAGAAGATATTTCTTTTTAGGTAAGAAAAAATTCTGATCCACATCTGAAATTGAAATTAAGCCTAACCGGCCGTTTGTTTACTGAGGGCTTCAATTGAAAGATGAGTACAGCCCGGAAGTGTCATACAGAGACAATAGCTATTATATATAGGATACCTGCACACACACACACACACATATATATATATATATATATATATATATATTCATTGTTGGGCCCGTATTCTTGGGATACATGCTATCCCACCCCGTAAGGAAAAGGTTAATTAAACATTCACAAAATAAAAGTACTTAACTAGCACAACAGCTCAAAAAGCAAATGAAGCTCAAATTTCCAGAGAGAGTAATGAACATTAACTAGCCCCTGCGCGACCAGCAGGGTCGTCTTTAGTTTTATATTTTCTTTTGCAAAGCAACTCAACTCAACATATGTAAGGAATGTTACCATTACCTGTCATCATAAATATACGTTGGTAAGCGGTAGTGGGTGCTCAGCCAAAAAACTTATAATCATCGCTAAATTCATTATGAGGCTGATTCTAAAACATAGTGATTAAAAAATATGAACTTCAGAACAGAGTTAAAGATAAGACTGGGAAACCCAACAACAATAATTTTAAAAATGACATCCCTCTCTGCATGTACAATTTTTCAAAATTAAGATATCTACACTTTAACATTACATCCAATAAGAAATTGTTGGGGGGAATATTTTTTTCACTTAAAAAACGGAGTAAAAGTTCAGCAAGTGCTAAAATAGAGTGTGGATTACATCACTCTCTGTATGTACTATTGTTCGCAATTCAGACATCTCCACTGAGTCATATCAAATAATAAATTGCTGGGAAAATTTCTTCGCTTATAAAATGGAGTAAAAATTCAGCAAGTACTAAAATGTGGTTTACAACTACGATGTTCATAAAACCTCTCGATATACACAGTTGAGAACTTGAAAAGTAGGAGATAACTAGGGTGAGAGAATCAAAAGAACGGTCTCTGGATAAACCTACATACAACTGTCCGTGACTAAACACTGGATTGGATGGGTGGAAACATATTTTGTCAAAAGATCAGCGGTTGTAACATATGTGTCGCCGCACTACACACACGCGCGCGGTTTTAAATTGCGGACGGCCGCTAATGTTTACTGTGGCCTTAAAGTGGTGAGATGTGGTACTAAAATGTCATTGGAAGAAAGGAACTCCATATCTTAATATCTAACGGATACACATATAACACGGCCAGTGCTGGCCATTCCGAAAAAAAAGATAAAAGGGTGACAGACACGAGTATAGGAAGTACTTCGGATTTATTTTTAAATTTGAGTTAGTTAGAGGAGGCTTAAGGCCAGTGGCTTATTGCCATTTACAAATAGAGGTACATGGTGGTCGATCTCCGGTCAGCAAGGATCAGGCGGGCGGGATCGAGTCCAGTAACGGCATTGGAATCGCTTCTTTCAGGGAAACAGGAGTAGTAATGACTGCATCGTCCTACGGCAAGGCTCCCGAGAGATTCCTCTGTCTGTTTTTCTTCAACCTTTTGCCCCGTGCTGGAACGGTCACGTGACCTCTTGATTCAGACACCATCTGGAGCATATCACGCCAATTCCAGCGCCAAGGCGCACGGCTAGTTCTGTGGACAAAGATTATTGATGTGTCTGCGAGTAAAAAAAAAGGGATCAAAGGGGAATGTTATCGCCAATCGTTAGGCAACCCCTTTTAAGGGATTAACATTGGTATTTTCTGTTTCCGCTGATAAGCGATGAAAGCAGATAACGTGACCAAAAGGGTGCACATTTTTTGAGAAAGAAGTGATTGTCTGGGGGACTATATACCCCTGTAAAATTATTGAGGGAACAGCTCCCTAATGCGTTTAAGCATTCGAATGGCAAGGCAGGCTTTACTTGTAGCAAAAGTTAATAAGCGTTTCAAAACGTTACGACATTCACATCCGGTAGTTGCAGCCGTTGCCATTCGGAGTGTAGAAATATCGTCGATTTTTGTGCCGCATACCTACGCGTTTTATATATATAGACACTGCATGTTGTTGTTCTTGTTTCAGATGCCCCCTGGCTGGATTTCCAGAACAGGTCCGAGTAGGCTTCGGGCTGAAGAATGCGGCTCCGGTTTATAGAGCACCACAAAGGTCGGAGTCCGTCTTATCTAGTTACCACCTCAATTTTGTCTGAGGGTCGACATCTGACATCTGGTGGGGATCATACCTTCTTCCACCCTCTCCGACCTCATGATTAATACTGAGTCAAGTACACCGATAGCACTGCGGTATATCCTCCACAAACAATGACAAAAGACTGTCCCAAAATGAATTGTACTGATAGAGTGAATGTCTGGAATTTGCGTTTTTTAGCTATTGGGGAGAGTCGAGTCATTTTACATGCAAACACATGCTGATGCCATTGTAAACTATATTAAACTGTGTAACTGTACTTAAATAACGCTTATAAAAAAGAATCGTAATTTTGTTTTACCACATTTTTTACTTTGAAGGGAAAATCCCAGATTTTCAGATATTTCGAAAAAAAAAAAAAAACCTCATATTCATCGAAAAACCCTAATCTGGGAGCCCCGTTATTGGCAAATCAACATTTAACGCTAAGGCTAGGAATTGCAACCACTCAAAATAGGCCAGATTGGCACCGTTTGGCATAACAGTTAGAGGAATAATAGTTTTCAATGCTATTAAGAATTACTCATTATTCTAACAATTGGAGAAAGATATACTTCATAAAAAGCTTTGATAAAAACAACGCTTACAATTTATTTCATTTCAAACGTAAACTTTCCCTGGCACTTCTAACAATGTAGACATTTCCAAACGGCTCTTAAGCCTGCCGTGTACTTACCCAATTGGACTCGCTCGCAATTGGATTCGTAAAATAAAGAGAAAATGTGTCTGTCTACCGTGGACAGCTACATCATCGAATAAAAAGGGTATTCGCAGATAGCCCGAAGTTTTGTGCACCTTGCAACACGATCCATTTTATAAATGACCACCAGAGGATTGGACGAGCGTTTCAAACACACCACACTCGATTTTTTTTTGCGCGAATCATTTCAATTTTAAAATATTTGCATTTTTTTTTTGAAAACGAAATATGCCCCGAGGTGTCCAATTTCTTTCTCTATGACGGACTTGATATTTAAAAAAAACTTTCCGTCCGAGTGGGTCATTCTTGGAGCTATATAGGTGAGCGAATCCAATAGGGTTAGTACGCGGCAGCCTTAACACTGGTCATCTTGGCCACCTCCGATACAGTCCAACTGATTGATCCGCTTAGTAAAAATACGGTGTACTCATGATTAAACTCGTCACTGGAGGGGAGAGTAGCACGAATCATTTTATATCTATTGGTTTGGTTTGGAGCGCTGCGGTCAATTTTTTGCTACACGAGGGCTTATTAGACCGGGACCTACAGTTTAAAGCCGATTCCAGAAGGTTACAAACATCCATGTCAACATTGAGACTCGAACCCGCTGGATGCGAACCCAATGCCAGCGCCCTAGCCATTCCGCCATCACCTTTTGTATTTTCAAAATGCAATGCGCTTTTCTATCTTATTAATTTAATTTATTTATGCAATATTTTTTTCCTTTTACGAATCTAAAATAGGTTTTTTTATAACGCAACCTTTATCCAGTAAAAATATTCTCGATAAATAAGAAAACTGTCATTTTAAAATTCTTGTTTTTTTCTATACGTATGTCTGAAGAAATGTCATTGGAGCTTTTAAATAGACTACTTTTGGATGAAGATGTCTCCTGCACGAGAGTACACTGTGGCTAGTGATTGCGATACCGGACCAAAAATACAATACCGGTATTCGGTATTTTTTCAAACGTTATACCGGGATTCAAGCGTTATTAGGAATTTTTCAAAAAAGATACAAAAGCACAGCTGTTTCTTTGCCATAATTATTAGTTTTTACAAAAAATGCATACACTATAACAACATAAACAGTTTTGTCATGTACGAATATAAAATAAAGGAACCAATGTTATAACCAAATATCAATAATAGGCGTAAAATAATAAATTACAACATTAGAAACAAAAAATATAAATAAGATATAAATCACTATGCTATTACAATACAATGAAGTAACAAAACATTTAATATTGTATTATTCAGAACAGTAAATATCACATAAAAATTTTGTTGGGCAGTGTATTACATAATATCTATTATTAAAGAGAAAAAAAAATTATTACCGTATTTTCTGACGTATAACAAAATATTTTAAACTATAATTTTAAACTACATTTTTAAAAAATTTTAAGTACATTCTCCGTATAACGCGAACCCATTTATCGCATTTAAGAAAAGAAAATTTTACCTCGTGATTTACTCATCTAAAATGTCGGCAAACACTTTTGTTTCAAAAAATAAAAATAGCGAACTATTCAATGGCAGTAATATGCAAACTAATAAATAAGCCTCGATCGCGGAGGCTTATTTATTAGTTTGTAAGTGGAATCAGTAGCTCCATCGCGCCTTACGGAGTACTAGCTTCATTTCAATTCACTTGAGGGGAGTTTCCCCAGTCACCGAATCCCATTGCAATCCCACATTAAATGCGGGTTTTTTTTAAACAAGAATTTAATTTGAACACTGTGGAATTTATTTTTAAAAAAATCTCTCTGGTCGAGCACCTGGGGCTAGAGAGGAAGCACTGGGCAAAATGTCGGCTTCCTGCGTCTGATGGTTCCGGAGATAGCGTTCAAAATGTCAGCCTCGTGGTGCCAGAGACACAGAGTTTGTGTCATCAACCCCCTTAAGAATCCGAATTTTCAAAGAGGATTTCTCAGCGAGCACCTTCGGATTGAGAAAAAGGACTTTCAGTGATCAGTCAGTCAGTGATTGGCTTCCTTTATGGAGTGAGTACTGCACCACTTGGACAACGAATGTCTTCAGGTAAGCGGACACGATGAAAGGGTCATCTCATCGATGGTCAAAAACGGATTCTTCCACGGAATGGGGCGGGTGGTTGGCGACTACTGCACCCGCACCATCCGGACGTTGTCCGGGACGGCCATGTTGGCGATGCCGAGCAGGGTCTTGAAACCGGGTTCGCCCTCCGCCGGCACGATCCGGAACTTCTGCACCAGGGTAGCGAAATACAAGTACACCTCCACCCACGCCAAGTCCTCGCCGGGGCAGTTGCGCCTGCCTGCAAATAAGCAAACTAAGCAAACGAATATGCGCGCAATGCACACGAACGTACTGCATGCGTACAGAGGTCTTACCGTAAGAGAAAGGGATGAACGCGCCCGGCCTGGACACCCCTCCGTCGCCGAGGAACCGCTCCGGCCGGAACTCGTCCGGCGAGTCCCAGTGCCGCCGGTCGTGGTGCACGCCCCAGATGTTGGTCATGACGATGGCGTCCGCGGGGACGTCGAAACCGGCGACGCGGAAGGGCGCGCTGTTGCTGCGGAGGAATAGAGACGAGTCACTTGGAGGAGTTACCGATATCTCGCGTACGTGTCTCTCTGATGCGGAGACACTTTGCAGTGAGACACTCGCCTTTTGTTATTCACCGCGATTTTAATGCCTACTTTAGGATAGGAGCAGCCTATGAGGGGGGCGACACGGAAACGACCGAGCCTTATTCGGAATTGGAACAGAAGCGGGGCACCTACGAGAGCTAACCACTATACTATGTTAGCGGCTTATCTCACATATCGATCTGTGAATATATATATATACATACACACACTGATGTGCCAGAAAATCTGGGATGTCTGCGTAATACCTATTAAGCCTACTTCTGGGTCGTGGAACTGCAGAAACACGATGGGGCATGGACTTCTCAGGAACACCATTCCTACGGGTCATTGGTCCCCAATTCTATAACATTCCTAGATGCTTTGAACGGAACATCGCGTGGCAATTCAAGATATGTTCAACGGCGTCGAGATCTGGGGGCCATTTCATGTTCCGAAACTCGACTGAGTGCTCCTCAAACCATAATTGGGTGGATGCGTGTGGAGGCGCGTCCAAACCCATGAGTGTGAAAGGACGTTGACAAAGCGTTCTCCGGTCAGAGAAATTGTAGGCGTATGAGGGGTCCTAATTGTAGCAAGCTCAACACATCCGAAGCCATTGCTGAGGGACGACCAGCCCCTTGTTGACACGCTGGATTCATTGACGGATGGCGTGTTCTCGCGTGGATCCTTACATCTGCCCGATAACGAACAACTGCCATGCTTAAGGCGCAATTATCTATTGGAAGTTTCCACAGGTGTCTGTCGCTACGTATATGCTGATTACGTGTATGTGGTTGAGTGTATAAAGTGACTTACGTCCTGAGCATGCTGATGGGTATGACGGTGTAGTGTCGCATGGCCTCCATGATGACGGCTAGGGTGTAGGGGGTGCGGTGCCTCCCGGACCACGTGACCGGGCGCTCTCCGGCCACCTCTCTGCGCACCCGCTCCTGCACGTCCGGGTACATGGCCGCCGACACCAGGCACCACTCGAGGGTGGCTCTTGAGGGCGTGCTGCCCGCGCCCAGCAGGCTCTGTACGTTGCCGCGGAGCATCGCGTCTGCGGGTATAAATATATCAACGTTAAAGCATAAGGATACATACACGCTAATGCATATACTTTATGCGTGTGAATGTGTATATATACACACACAAAAACTATGACACTGGCATGCAAAACTTAACGAACGTGCGGTTTTTTTCTCAATGGAGCTAAAACCTGGACGAAATTGACGACCCAGGGTCCTAAATATGTACCCCATTGGGGAATTAAATGACACACCTGCAAAATAATACAAACGTCAATTCGGAGAATTTATTTCGAAACAGCTAGAAAGCATTACACAGCACATCGTACAAAGGCGTATTTCTCAAAAATGGAATAAAGCAAAGAGGTGAATATGATGTCCCTAAACTGCAATGGTTGCTTTGCAGCGATTAACAATGATTAACACGAGTTGGTCTATGAGCTGTTGGGTCAACGTTGTCCACTCTTCTTTCAGTGCACTTTTCAGTTCATGGGCATTTTGAAGTGGAGGTATGCGTGCCGCAAGACGTCTCCCTAGAGCGAACCACGCATGTTCTATTGGATTCAGCCTGGGGGGGGAGGGCAGTCCATACGAGTGATAATCTCACTTTCCAACACCTCGTCCACAGCACATGCACGATTATGTCTTCCATTACCGTCCTTCAAAAAGAAATGAGAACCAATAGCACCTCGGAAAAGACGTGCGTGAGAAATGATCACCTCACTACTATCCTGTTACTGAGGAACGTTCGAAAATGGAGAGTTCTTTACGACCATTTAACAACATGCCTTCGCAGAACATGACACCTGAACCTCCACACCGATCTCTTTCGGTAACATTTGCTGGATGATACCTTTCTCCAGATTAGCCGACGTCCAAATTCACTAGTTAGAATGAAGAGACTCTCATCAGTTAAGAGTACCTATATATATATATATATATATATATATATATATATATATATATGTATATGCACACACTCACACAGGGTGTTCGTACATTGTGTCGACATAGTAGGAGGGGGGATAGTACTCATGAAGACGAACAATATTTGCAATGCAACCTAGGGCCGGATTCCACTCCAGTGTGTCAGAAAACCGTCAAGTTCAGTGTCCAAGTTGAACTTTGGTCACTGGAAAAAAATAAGAACCAACCAAATCATAAGTTACACGATCCCATTCATATCAGAGAAAGACTCAAAGTAGATGAAGTGGCGTCCAAGGGTTTCGTTGCACAGTTGACACCGACGAATGAGAGACTGGAGCACACTCTCGTACACTCCTGGTGTCGTGTTAATCTTGTCCCACTTGAACAGCGATTCTTCTACGGAGTCCAGAGGTGTCTCGTAAGCCAATGATTCCATGTGTTCCCAAAAGATGAATTCTAAAGAATATTAGTCAGATGAGCTTGGCCCAGCCACAGGTCATGCATGTCCAATCCATCGTCCAGGATATGTGGCATTCGGGAAGTCGCGGCCTAAAGTGTGTCGGGGCTCCAAACCCCATGTACCTCTGAGTGGTGAGCTTGCAAGAAACCAGGAAGCAATTACTTCAGGAAGACACGGTACGTTGCTCCTGTTAGACGTTCTGGCAAGAGATAGTCACCAACGATAACTGCCCGGATGTTCACTGAAAATCTCTGTTTTCGAGAGGTAGTAGCGTAGGGATTGGCTTCAACCCACACGTGTTCATTGCGACTGTTGAAAATGCCTGTTCGGGTAAATGAGGCCTCATCACTGAATAACAGCAAGACTGATTGTCATTTGTCATCTGATGCATCTACCTCACAAACTGCAGCCGACGGAGATAGTCCTCTACGTTTAATGGTTGGAACTTCTGCCCGTGGATGGGATGCATGCTTGCCTCATGTAGAACATTCCACACCGAATTGTGAGAAGTACCAATTTCGATTTCCCCCGCTCGCGTACATCTGGAAGGATCTTCGGCAAATCTCTCCGAGACACGATCTTCCGTTTGTGGCGCCCTCTCTCAGATTGCGGACGAGACAGTTTCACGCAGTCTTCTGTCACCCCTGGCGAAAGTAGAATGTCAGGGAATACGACGCCTCGGAAACCTCCCACCGTACGTTGAATGCATATCTGCCCATACCTCGT
Organism: Dolomedes plantarius; assembly: GCA_907164885.2. Taxonomy (NCBI): domain Eukaryota; kingdom Metazoa; phylum Arthropoda; class Arachnida; order Araneae; family Dolomedidae; genus Dolomedes; species Dolomedes plantarius. Next base: position 229,323,724 of record OU015492.1, on the reverse strand, counting down.
ATGCGTCATTTTTCGGACGATGTTATGATTTGAAGATTTGAAGGTGTGACGCTTTTAAACAATAACGTTTGTTTCGGCTGGCTTCCTATTCGACCGTGACGAGCCAATCACCTGCAAATGTCGATGCTGCTTCTTTTCACTGCTCTGAATGGGACTGTGCAAATTATTATTTCGTTAATGCACATTTTACGAAAGTTCAACTTGGCCACTGAACTTTTCGCTCCTCTCACACATTGAGTGAAATGCTGCCCTAGGTTGCATTGTAAATAATGTTCGTCTTGTTGAGTACTATCACCCCTCTGATTTTTTCGACACAGTTTACGAGCACCTTGTGTGTGTGTCTATTCATTTCCATAACTCTTAGACAACGCTACCCCTTTACATTTCAATATGTGCCCGTACTTGGGGCGCCTGGTTGTCGCTGGACATATTGCACCATAGACGATCATGTCGACAAACGAAACTCACTTTCCACTGTTCTGGTGTAGGAGTCGTATTGGATATGGCGTGAACAGGCCGCCACCGTCCCTTCTGTCTGTTCGTAAATATGTAAATATCTTCCTGTCTTTTATACACATATTTTATAATATGCTAACCAATTATACAACCACAACGTGTAAAAGGTTTTAATCTAATTATTCCCATTCACTGGACTGTATTGACTGGAACTGCTCAAGCAAACGACTACAACCGTAATGATTCCGAATTTGTTCGCTCTCTCTCTCTGTCTGTCACACACACACAAATATATATATATATATATATATATATATACAGTGACACTTCTCTACGGCGGCCAGTAATGGTTCTGAAATTAAGTCGCCGTTTTTAGGAGAGGCCGTCGAAAAGGGATGGCCGGCTAGAGACAATTTACTATAGATATTTTATATATATTATATATATATATATATAGTAAAATGCCTCTAGCCTGTATACCTCTAGCCTGTATGCCTCTAGCCCATATTCGACGGCCTCTCCTCAAAACGGCCACTTATTTTCAGAACCATTACTGGCCGCCGTAGGGAAGTGTCACTGTATATATATATATATATATATATATATATATACCATAATGTTCTTCTGTGACGATAGAGTGGGCGACAGAAGGTACGAGCCCTCTCAGAATAGCCCGAAATGGAGGGGGCAGTTCCTCTATAGTCATGGTTAAAAGTCTTCATTCCCAAGCAGCAACAATATAATAATAATTATTACTATATATATATATATATATATATATATATATATATATATAAATTTACAGTGGAATCTCGATCGATCGTTCTCTGAATCATCGTTTTCCCGTATGTGTCGTTTATTTCAAACAGTCCAGACCATCATATTGCTTTGTTATGTTCCAGCATTTATCGTTCAGTTCAGTCAGCCCCTTGAAAAACGATAGATCGATATTCCACTGTATATATATGTAAGGAAAATAGTGACGATTTGTTTATTATGTTTTTGTTTCTCCGGTTTTCTGAACCCAAAATAATAATTATCATTCGTCGCCATACCTGTGAATGTAGGGTTTTCCCCTTTCTCCTGAGCCACCAGGAATGCGTCGATGTAATCTCGAACCCTGTACGGATCGAGGGTGCGCTTGTGGTCGTCGATCTCCGATCTGAGGGAGGGAAAGAAAAGGTTGACGTCAGAAATCGTCCGACTGTTTATTTGGGAGCATATATAGATTAAAAAAATGGAAGACGATTAGATTCTTTTAAAAAAAATTCCTTTCCTGACTTTTTTGAATCTAAAAAGGAGTTTCTCTGCATCAGTAAAGCGAATTTATATGTATGTATACATATGCATACATCGGAATTCGAAACTCAGGGTGTTCGGTCCGAATTTTTGGCAAACGCCACTAAATGCGATTGTGTCTGTGCTGGGTGCGGACATATTCAATATAAGGAAGAGACCTCCCAGAAAGTCCCTTCATGAGGAGGAGGGTGGTACGAGCACACCGTATGTCACCACCAGGGATGCTTGCTGGATCTACTGCCGACAAATTTATCTCTTTATCCTCTGCTCAAAGATGGACCGGGGTCGAAAAAAGAGATCTCAAGTTCGAAACTATAAAAATCTGCAATGAGAAGGAATATCTTGAAGAGAAAACATTCAACAGAGTCACGAAACAGCAAGCGACATTGGCTTTACTCCAGAGATCCGACCACGAAGTAGCGTGAGCCAATCAGATGTGCAGCCCTGGAAGGGATTTGCAAATGACGGAGATCCGCGATGAAATGTCACGCCTTGCCTGTTTCGTGACAGTCGAACGTTCGGTTTGGAGAATGAAGCGAACGATCCAGAAAACGCCGGCGAGTGAAGACTCCGAAAATCACTAACAATCGATAACAGTCTTTCCGGGCTCCGTAACGCAGGGCGTGGCTATTTCCCTTGCTATCACCAAAAGGAACTCGTCCTACTGATAAGCATTTACTGCTGAAAATTATCACCTCCAGATGAAAATTCCGAACATACTTTTAAGAATATCACAGATATTCAGCTTCTCCTATTGAAATGTAGATCTTCCTGAAATCTAGCTCTTCCTACTACATGCCAAAATATGCAGTTTCTTTCAAACCGGTTCATTAGAACCGGAGTTACACACTCCCGAAATTTTAAATGCACCAAAGTGCTGGATCTCTCGTTTGAATATGAATTCGCTTATAACTCCGGAATAAAGGCACCGATGCACTAGCAACTTGATTTTCGAGTTAAGTGGGGATCTCTTCTTTCCAAAATATCAAGTTTCATTCAAATCGGATCGTTAGATCCGGAGTTACACACTCCCGGAAATTCCGACATGTTAGCGTATGGGGAAACTATGTCCGGTCATAATTCCGGTTCCAAGGAATCGATCCTCTAGCCGCTTTATGGTGCAAGGTCCGACGATCTCCTTTTTCGAATGCATCCGGTTTCATTGAAATCGGTTCATTATAACCGGAGTTCATTATAATCGGTTCATATAACCTTTTCAAGTTAGTGACTACTCAAAAGTAGCTGTTCTGTAAATGCTAACTTTTCCATCACAAATACCTTTACCTAAACCATCTTTCCTACTGATTATTTACTCCTAATTAAATCTAGATCCCGCTTGTGTTAGTTCTACATACATATATATATATATATATATATATATATATATATATATATATATATATACGTCACAGGGTCTGCTACGTGACCCAGTTCCCGCGCCTCTAACGTCGTTGGCCGGTAAGCTAGCCGCTGGCGGTTTGGGGATCCTGAAGAATGTCCTCTCAGCTCTCAGTTGATGACCTGCGGCTAATTGGCCCCTCCAGCCCAGGACACACGAATTCACACCACACTTAGAACACAGACTTTTTATTCCCTAACGGTTACATGTTGGCTATACAGCGACACTTCAAAAAATCCCACCTATACTCTGTTGCACGCCTATTTATAACTTAATAGAAGTCTCGTCCCGTGATCAAAAACTCCTGCAATTATTGGTTCTCGCCAAGAAATCTGGGATTCTAACTGCCACGCAAACATGCGTCATCTCAGCATGAAAGATTGGGGAACACGGGGGTTGTACAGAAAATGCTTAATTAAGTTCGATTTCTTTGTTCTGGAAACTGACTACGCAATTGATTTTTATCGCGATACGCCCAAGCATTTTTGAAGGAATTTCTGAATTTTAAAAGGGTTGTCTTCCCTCTAGTTCTTAGTTTATTGTATTCGGCAGCTAAAATGGGAAGATGATATCTTCAGGAATCAGTTACACAATTTAGTTAGAACTCTCGCATCTCAAGCGCTATGTCTCATCCTTCCACTAACCAATCTCTTTTCACCTATTGCCAATGATCAGTTCCTATGGATACCTATGTTGAAGGGCTTGGCCAATAGAACGTAGTTAACCTCACCATCCTGACGGTCCTGAAACCAAATTGATTTTTTTAAAGCAATCTCCTGATACGAAAAAAAGTAAGTTTTAATGAAATATGCCAACCTACTGACAACCAGCTTTTTCATTTTCAAAATTATAGGAAGTTACGTCCTCCTCTAAACGAATTTCTTCGACCGATGACAGTCAAGACAACAGAAAGGAAGTTAACCCTACCGGAATCTGGAATGACCCACACATATCTAGGAGAAGGCGGGGTTCTGCAAATCGGACTCACTGTATGAGGGCGGAGAGGGCGTCCATGGTTTCCTCCACCAAGTCGTAGCCCCAGATTTTGAGGCTGGCCAGCCATCGTCTCAAGTATGGGAAGTAGGCGTGGATCCGAGTGGGTCGGAAGTAGAGTGTCATGATCCGGAGGGCGGAGTCTATGAGGCTACGCCTCCGGCCATCCGGGTCTTCTAAGGCTGTGAGGAAGGAGAGGACCACGTTAGACACGGAGGGCACTAGCAGCGTGTTGAGGTTCATGGGGCGGCCGTCGCAGCAGTCGATCCTCTCTTCCAGGGCCAGGATCTCGGCCTGTTGGGGCGGAACAAGGGATAGAACATAATAGAGCAGAAGCACACGCAGCGGGTGGAGTGATTCCTCACCTGGATGCGTTCCTCCAGAGCCGCCTTGCCCATGCCGAACCTGCGTAGGACTTGGACGGCGAAGTTGCGCTGCGCCTTCCACGCTGCGCCGTTCGAGATGCTCAAGCCTGCTCAAAACATGTCAAATCACGTCTGATAACCGTCATTATTTACAATAGAATAGGTATCGAAAGAATAATATAATTTTCTCTTTCTCTCTAAATATATATATATGTATACATATATATATATATATATATATATATAATATATAATATATATATATATATATATATATATATATATATATATATATATATATATATATATATATATATATACATACATACAAACACACACAGTGCTGGCATTAAAATTGCAACAAACAGGAAGGTAAGCAAATAGCAAAATTTTACCGATTGTGCGTATACAGCATGGTAGGAAGAAAACATGATTAAATTTGTAGGCAATCTGGGGTCCGATACAGGGTCCGAAATTTGTACACACAGCTTCCGCCTCTGGCAGCCGAAACGGCTCTAACCCGGTTACTCATCGAATTGAACTGGGATTGGAGGGCAAATTCGGGCAAGTCCTTCCGTTCTGCTTCAAGTCAAAGCCACAAAGACACTTCGTCAGTCGTAGTGGTGGAGAGCGGTAGCGGCCCAGTCTCTCAGCAACCCATGACCAGATGTTTTCAAGGGGTGAGAAATTTGGAGAACGTGCTGATCGGGGCAACAGTTGAACACCCTCTGTGTCGAGGCAGATCAGAAAATGACGGGCAACATGCGGTCTTGCGTTAACTTGTTGAAAGATGACGTCTCCGAGGCCTCGAAGTTATAGTGCACAGTCACCGGCGTTAAGATCTGAGAAATGTAATGTTCTCTGTTCAGATGACCAACGACGTCATGAAGAGGTGTTCGTACAGTGTACCCAATGGCTGCCCATACCATCACACCAGGTGCAGGGCCCGTAGGACGATATCGAATGCAAGCAGGCCACGTGCGTTCTCCTCGGTGCCTCCAGACACGGATACGTCCATCATGATGCTGCAGGCAGAACCAAGACTCGTCTGAAAATACGACGTGGCATCACTCCTGTATCCAGTTTTATCGTTGGGTCTCTATGCTGCAGTGTCAAGGGAAGCCGCAATAATGGTCGCCGTGCAGACAGTCCGTGCAGATACTTGTCGTGCTGCAAACAAGCCCATTTCTTGGGTCGAGGTCCGTGATGTGGCTGTACGATCCTGCAAGGCCGACCTGACAACATGTCTCTCCTCTCGGGCGTTAGTGGCGGGAGGCCGTTGCGATCCTGTATGGCGTTCAGTATGACCCTTCTGAACCCATCGATTCCATATGTGCATGAAAGTAAAAACAGAGAGGAAGATGTCCGCGAGCAATGAGAGAGTCACCAGCAAATGATATGAAGCAGTTTATTTCTGGTGATCGTGTTTAGGTTTACGGCTTATAATTGCGCGTATATGTATCTGTGTGCACGTAACACCAGTCTGGGACACTGACCATTTCTGACCAGCGTCTGGCCTGGCAATCGGATCAGCTGATTCACTTTTCTCAATAATTGTTCCGAGCGTAACACATTGAGGTATATAGATAATAGGAGAAGAAATAATATTTTGTGACAATACTTTCGTGGTAAGTCACTCTCTTAGAAAAGTTCTAAAAATGGAAAGTGAACTCAGAAACAGGTAGGTCAAGAAATGGATGCAGAGTCCGATAAAGACAGAGTCATCTTCGCCAAAGAGATCAAGATGACGGTTCGAATCTGGTCATCTTGTCTTGGTCTGTCGTGAATCAAGTTATTACGGTCGCACGCACTTGGGTGCACGGAACACCTCTGGACAAAAAAATAATCCTTTTTTTCTTTGGCGATATCTGCCTTGACCAGCGCAATGGACATGCGTTTACTCCCGAAATTGGGTCAAGTTCGTGATCGCGGGACACAAACAATTTTTGCTTCTGGAGAATGATCAATCCGAGCGTAAGACATGAGGCTATACATACATACATACATACATACATACATACATACATATATATATATATATATATATATATATATATATATATATATATATATATATATATATGTACAATGAAACTTCTCTAACTGACATTCCCTATTAGGGTTATGGGACAGGATTTGTTTCGGTTCTTTAGGATTCGGTCCGAATAAGCGGCTGGTCGGATTAACCGGTGGTTCAATTAACCGAATTCAACTGTAAATATATATATATATATATATATATATATATAAAGAAATATATTTGTGCATGTATATACCTATGTACCGACGTGTATATATAGGGGTAGGAGTTACGTTAGGAATGTCGTCTGCTACTCACTGACGCTGTCCGGCATCAGGTGGTTGGGGGGATCCGCGGGCCTGTCCATCACCACGGGGTTGGAGAGGACCTCGCGCACCACCTCGATTGTGTTCAGCACCACCACGAGGCGGCGTCCCAGGTACAAGCTGCGGAAAGGTAAGGACATACAGACACACACATATTATATATATATGTGCTTAAAGCTAGTTCCTATCGCGTCGTTTACCTGTAAACTGGTCCGTATTTCTCCGAGAGTGTAAACAATTTCCTGTGGGCCAGCTTCCCTAGCAGTGGCAGGTATCCCACGATGGGCAAGCCCAGGGGACCGGGCGGCAGGTTCCTCCTTCTCCTCCCCCGCCAAGGGAACATCACCCAAGCCAGCGCGCAGACGATCGCGAGCCACCAGGCTGCCGGCGGGAACATCTCCACTCGTACGGTGCAGTCCGAAAAAAATCTCGCAGGACTGTTGCCAACGGTGTGTCGCTATGGTCGTGTTCGGTGACGAGATAAGGTCGGAATCAGGTTAAAGGAATTTTCCCTCACAAAAGAAGTGAGATTATCGAAGTGATAAACTGCTTTGAACGCTGATATGTATTTTTTGCCGAAAAGTCCGGGCTCATCACAAAGTCTCTTTGGGTGGTGTCACATGGAAATCATTTCGATGTTATCTCTCTCTCTCTCTCTCTCTCTATATATATATATATATATATATATATATATATATATATATATATATATATATATATATATATATATACTAGCTGAAGTAACCGGCGATGCCCGGGATTTTAAGAATGTTTGTTAACCAAAATCCATTTAAAAATTAACACAGTATAAATAACAGAGAAAAAATATATGTGAACTGTTATACACGTCTCAGAATTTCAGCCTTTCATCATTGTAGTACTAAAATCTGAAAAGTAAAAATGTCAAATTCTCTAATGTTTGTTAACCAAAATTAATTTAAAACTAAGCACAGCATAAATAACATAGAAAAAAAAACCTCGTGAAATCTATAAATCTATAAATTTATAATAAACTCCTCAGAATTCAGCTAGAATTAGCCTTTCATCATTGGGGAAAAAAAAAAAGAAGCTGCAATTACAGGTTCAGCAGAAATTTCCAATAGAACCATGATATGACTGCAGCGTTGCCTCTTAAAAAATGAAGTGTTTGATTGAGGGCTGCAAACCGTTCAACTCCTCTCCACATTTAACTCCTATAAACATCCTCTACCTATTAAATTCCTTTCTTCTCCATAATAAACTCCTCAGAATTTTGGTACATTCAGCCTTTCATCGTAGTACCACTAAAAACTGAAACATCCTCTCCAGAAATATAAATTTATTAATTTCAATAATTAAACACACACAAATGTATAAATTGCGCAAAAGTTTTTTAACCAACATTTGAATAATTCGTAAATGAAAAAGCATATGAAAATAAAGATAATAAGAACTTCCGGAATCGAAATTAATTACCCTTAATTTTTAATTAATAAAAAACAACATAATATGAATAAAAACGATAGTTGTTTAAAACCATATGAAAATAAAGCTATTATAAAGATGATAATAAAAAAAGCATAAGAAAATAATGCTCGCGCATGAAGTTAACGTTACGATATAAAGATAGTAATAATAATATAAACCACGTGCATAAAATATTTAGCTTTTCAAGCGAAATTAATTAATTTTTAGAAAAAAACTACTTTTAATCTAGAAATTAAATACATTGCCCAAAATTTTGATTTTACCAAATTTCTACCGTACAATTTACATCCTACTTCTTTTAAATAGGGTGTAAATATAAAGTTTTAACAGCCAATTGAATGCCAGTTAAAACGATTGTTGTTTAAAATCATATGAAAATTACGCTATTATAAAGATAATAAAAAAAAGCATAGGAAAATAATGCGTGCGCATGAAGTTAACGTTACGATATAAAGATAGTAATAAAAATCTATATATATATAAAACAGTTCCGTAACTGACTAACTGACTGATTGACTGACTGACATACAACGCACAGACCAAACCGCTGGACCTAAAGGGCTGAAATTTTGCATGGCGATTCTTCTTATAATGTAGGGGTGCACTAAGAAAGATTTTTCAAAAATTCTTCTTAGATTTCTTTAAACTAAATTTTTAAGCTGTTTTTGTAACTTTTTTCAAGTTTGCATTTAAAATAATAATTTGAGGGTTGTAAAATTTATATCACGAAAAAGATCATAAAAATTCCTTTAAAATGAAATTCTTTTCGAATCTTTACCTCCATTTTCTGATTTTTGGTGAATTTTTAAAGATTAATATTTACAATTTAATTTATTAAACGCTGATCATGTGATTTCTTTTTCTGGTACTTTAAATAAATTTATCGTCACGTAACAACGAAATAGACAAATTTTTTTTTTCTTGCTAATGCGGCAGACGATTGGACTTTATCCAAAAAATATTAAAATACAGTAAAAGATATGTTCCTCAAACTGTACTTTATTCTTTAGTATGTCCTATTAGATTTAATTTGAATATTTTCTTGTACATTTTTTTGTCTATAAAAATATCCCTTACGATTTTTAAAAAAATATATTTTTTTGTTTTACATCATTTGTATACATTGATCGTCGTATTTATTATATATATATATATATATATTGGCATTAATTGCATACATTGACGTTGTATTTAATTTGAATGTATTCCGTAGCGAATTGCGGGTTTTCAGATGGGTTGGAATCATGAAGCTACAGAATCATGAAGCATCCATAGCTTCATGGTTGGAATACTAAAAGTTTAAAATAGTGGCGGAATGTACTGAACGTCTGTGACTCGAGAGTCGCATCCTTCAAAAGTTGTTGGTTATTTATTAATTAAAAATATTGGAAAGTTCTTGTGGATCTGTAAATATACATGTGGTAACAGTTTTAAAATTTATAAATTATCAACCTACACAGGTGATAATTTATCCGGCGTTGCCCTAGATTTTAAGAATGTCTGTTAACCAAAATCAATTTAAAAACTAAACACAGTATAAATAACATAGAATAAAAAGCATGTGAAATGTTATACGCATGAATAAAAAGAAAACCCAACATAAAAAACCATAAATTTACAATAATTTCTTCAGAATTCAGCTAGATTTAGCGTTTCATCATTGGAGCAAAAAAACTCTGAAAAGTAAAACATAAATTATATACATTTATAAGAAACCACTAAAAGCTGAAAAGGAAAAATGTCAAATTGTATTTCGGAAAGTAAAGAATTTTGAAAAGTAAAGCTGAAAAGTAAAAATGTCAAATTGTCGAATGTTGGTTAACCAAAATCAATTTAAAAACTAAACATAGCATTGTGGCATTTCCCCTCCTCATGGCCCAGGAAATGTATTAACCTCGGCTTGAAACAGAGTAAGCCCATCGGCGGACTGCGAAGATGCAATAGTTTTTCCCTGCCGAGGGGTGGCTTACAAAAGGGTCAGCTTCTCGACTCGCAGGCGAGGAGCGACTTACAATAGCGAGGCGCCCCGATTTCTAGAGCGAAGACACTATAACACAAAAGACTAACAAAGGCAGACCATCTCCCTGATGAGACTTCGTAATGACCCAACGTGCGATGACGATATAAAGAACAAGTATCGTTTTGCACACGGGCCAGGGCCAAGGACCTATGAGGAGCCCAAGATCTAAGAGCGGGGTTGTTACAGATCCCGCCAGGGAAAAAGTTTTAAAAGCAGATGCAGGAGATTTTTACAGGAGATGAGAGACGAGACGAGAGGAGAGGAGAGTCGGAGACTGTTTTTGCTGTTGTATCCTAGGCCGATCCCGATCCTGTGTCTGAAGGGTGAAGACCTCTTTCTCGCTGAGAAGGGTCGTTTACAGATCAAAGCTTAATAATCCCTATTTTCAAAGCAGCTAGCTTCTTTGGTGAGAGTGTGGGACGAGCCGTCCACTACTCTGTGATAATTAGATCAAATTGCGTTTGGAGTTCGAGTTCGCCTCATTCCAGCCGGTTCCGACGAGTGGAATCCGTTCCTAGCAAATGAGACTTCTGTGATTAGAGCTTTATTGCCTGAAGGCCCGATCGACGATCCGTAGCGACAGAGCATCCAGCCAGCTGAACGGACAATCTTTGACGTGCGTCGCAGACTTCAACGGACATTACTAGTGTAAATTGATGTTCCAGAACACGACCTAATCATGAAGTATTTTAATCCAGAATCCCTAATAAATTGATATCAGTGTAACAAGTTATTAGTAAGCTGTTTTATCACTATACATAACCGGCGTGACGCTACCTAGCGTGTCGGCTTTGACACCAAACACGGAATATGTTACAGTATAAATAACAGAAAAGATTTAGCCTTATCATTGGAGCAAAAAATCCTGAAAAGTAAAACATAAAATATATAAATTTATAATAAACCTACCAAAATCCATTAAAAAACTAAACGCAGTATAAATAACATAGAAAAAAGTATACGAAATGTTATACACATTAATAATATTAAAAATAAAATAAAATAAAAACAATAATTTTTAAAATAATAAAATAAAATAAAAATAATTAAAAAAGTAATAAATAAAATAATAATTATAATAATTTAAAAAATAATGAAATAAAAGCTGAAATTAAAAACGCCTCCATAAAAAAAGCTGAAAATACAGGTTTAGTAAAATTTGTACGATCCGTATTCGAACCCGAGTCGTGGAGCGTAGTAAATGAGCGATTTTACCGAATGCACCACGATGACACGCTACTTTATTGAGTAAATAGAAAAATATTCGTACTAAGATTACTGGAAAGTTGCTATGGGTTGATGAATATACATGTATTTATGGAGTAAGAGGAGTTTTAAGTCAGAAATAAGTTAGCAGGATAGAAGCTTAGTCTTTAACTCTTCAATAGACACAAAGACATAAGCGAGGGGATTGCAGTAGCGATTAAAAAAGATCTCGTGACAATTAGCGTGGTTGATTCGAATTTTCCATCGCGTGTGAGAGTGTCAATATGCCGTTGGATCCGATTTATTTTAGAGTATAAAATCTGACTTGAAAGATTATTATTTTCATTTATTATTCTGGTTTAATATATGACTTGAAACTTTTTGATTTTATTTATTTTTATCTTTTCACTCGCTGTTTGCCAGATAACCCTAACGTGGACGCCATATCCAGGGGGTGATTCCACAAAGAGTAACAGCTTACATTTAGTTTCAAAAATTGTTGGTTTTTTATTAATTAAAAATTAACGGTAATTAATTTCGATTTTGGAAGTTCTTAAGTCCCTCGGCTGTTTTTAAAGACGCCTGTATGTAAAATTTCACGATCGCTGCTCCTAAACTGTGGATTTCTATACAATAATAGACAGACAGACAAATTTTCATTTTTATATATTAGATATATATATATATATGTATATATAGTGTGTGTATGTGTGTGTGCGTGCGTGTGTGCGCGCGTGTGTGTGATAGCGCGTGAGTGTGTGTGTCTATCTGTCTTTGTGTGTGTGTACTGTATAGTTATTATAAAAAATTTAGTAGCCATTTTGTTTAATATAGAAATGTTTATAGAATGTTTAATCCCGGACTTCTGAAGATTGGGGAGGGGGGGGGGGGAGCCTCTTCCGAGAAGTGCGATGTCCTGTGAGTGTGATCTGTCAAATTGTTGTTTGTTTTTAATTTACTCTGCGACATTCGATAAAGTCTATGGAATGTCACAGATAAAAAAGATTCCTCGAACATTGTTTTCCTTCTGATTTAAAGATCAGAACGAAGGCAGAAAAAAACATTGATATGTAGACGGTGATAAAATCAGTCAAAATTAGCTGATAAAGGCAGTCGTGTATGAAAGACGATAAAGAGAGTCATTTATAGAGAAGGTCAATAAAACAGTCATGCATAACAAGCGATAAAATGAGTCCTGTATAATGATAATGGCAGAGTGATGTCAGTATGCTTTAAGCTGTCAGTATGCAATACAGAAGGGATGGTGATGAAGAGTCAGCTACAATGAGACGGAAGTAAGACGTTGAAAGTAAAAAGCTTGCACGTTTAAAAAGAAGGACCGGAAGATAGTCCAATGTGAGTGAAAAATGGGAGATAAAATGGGAGTCCGTTAAAATGTGTCTGATGGTGAGTTCGCAATGACACTTTCTCCCTTCGTTGTTCTAATCACCCTTGAACGAGGGACCAACTACGAACCAGAAAGTGCTCCAAGATATTCTGTTGTCACCGTCCATGCAGGGAGACAGTAAGTCAAATTGGAAGAAAAATCCACGTATACAGAATAAAAAAAGGATTTTCAGTAATATTTAGCCTTCAGCGCGCTCAGCAATTTTACATGAGCGCGCGCGTGTAGTATTTTTTACGACAGATGATGTTTTACCGTTTTTGGCACGAAAAACGACATAAATGAACGAATATTGATAATACATTTGTTATGAATAAAACATTAACCTCATTGTTGCAAAATACAAATGATGTCCCTTTCCATATGAAAGTAAATTATTTTTAAATGCTCATATTAGTCAGGTAGAAAGGCAATGATGTATTTCATGATAGGAAATTTAAAATTTTTTATTGCAGAGCTATATTTTAAATTCGAAATAGTTTTAATATTCATCCAATTTCATCCTCTATCCTTGGCATGGTGTTTTAGGCCGGGTAAGACTTTCACAATGATCACCTGTTTCGTCTTTGAGCAGTTTGCATACTTCTCTTTAAGCCACTTAGAAAATTTATCCTTGCCAACATAAAACATGTCATCATCATATCTTTCCCCCTAATCATTATTATCATCATCCGAAATATATTGTTCAGATCCACTACTGATATTATTTATTTCTATATCTTCTTCATTCAAATCGCTATCACTCTCAATTCCAAATGTTCCCTTCCTTTCGTTTTCTTCATGAGATAATTCTTGAAGAATGCGGGAAAATTCAGCTGGTTGTATACAGTGGAATCTCGATCTATCGTTTTTCAAGGGACCGATTGAAATGAACGATATATGCGGGAAAACGATAGATGCGGAAACATAACAAAGCAATAGGATCATTGGGGCTGGATAAAATGAACGACACATACGGAAAAACGATGGATCCGAAAACGATCGATCGAGATTCCACTGTATATATCTTCGAAATGAAAACGGATATAAAATTTATTGATTCGACTGTATACAAATTAAAATAACACACGTCAATTATTAACACTAAATTACAAAATACTTGAGAAAAAAAAATTTCCGAATTTTCGTCCACGATCACGCGCGTGTCGTAAATTTTGCGAACAATCTACCACACATAGCACGAAAGCCCGGTTAACACTAAAAATTGCCGTGTGATTTCTTGTTAGCACATTCCACGACGTGGGGAAGGGTAGAAATGACCTTCAGGTGTCCCAGATGCGATATGCGAAAAAAGTGCATTAAAATCCGAATTTGTCTTAAAATTTGGCGCAGACGCGCGTACTGGAAGGTTAGGATGCAGTGAGGAAGGGACACAAAAAATGGGTTGCTTCAGTCAATGATCGTTATTTTATCGCTAAATACCCATGTAAATGAATTGAAATGCTCATCGAAATTTCATTTAAATTAATTTTGGCAGTCATGCCTCGTAAGAGTTGGCCTTGTGATGGAACGGCATTTGGCTTTTATGTAATGAGATTACCAATTGCCTTCCGCTTCATTCAACATCTTCTTTGCACTGGAATTACTTACATTGCTGCGAGCCATTCCTCACTCTCAACAAAACGTAACCCCGATACCCGAGGCTATGCTGCGGACTCCTGGCGCTGTCTACGTGTTCCATGCCTCGTCTTAAAGTGTCTAGCAGCATTGACATTGTGTGCCCCACCTGACGCATTTGTTGTGGCCACTGGAGACGATTTCAACTCCATTGTTAAAGACATCTGAAAGTCGGGGGATACATTAAAATCTTAATTTGCGTTCTCTTGAAAACCACATTTTTCATTTTTTACGTTTACGAAAAATCTCATTTCTTAAAAGGTCTGTAAGATATTGAAATAAAATTATGTCACAGGGTTCTACTTATTTATTGGTCTGTTATGAAGCAAAATAGAGATCGTAAGTATGTATTTATTAATTAATTTAAGAGCTATTTTTATTGAAAAATTTATAAATATTTTTAAAGAAAACCATGTTGTGTATGCCAAATTTGGTATATTTTAGTAAATTTAAGACGTATTGCTAATCTTTTGCTTCATAACACTGATAAGTGATTTACTAATATAGTGTTGAAAAAAAGTGAAATACATTGGTTAGATTTTGTTATAGAAGGTTTGGCATAAGCGAAAATTTTTACTAAAATGAGACTAAATATTGCCTAAATTTAAAAAGTTAATCGAATTTTTAATAATTTTTTTTCAATCCATAGTTTTGTTCCCTGTTTTAACTAAAAACACATATTTAATACACATATATAAAATTTCATATTTTTCACAAAAAGTGCCCAAAAGGTAGGCACATACCTTAAAATCTCCTTTATTACACACAAGTTAAGATTTCCTTTCAAATGCCTTTTCAAACTGAAACGACGAGTGAAAACTAAAGCTTATAATTAAAATTACAACTAACTGTATTCATATTATCACTCCAAATAAAAAATTTGCTAAAGTATCCCAAAGCAGTGCTTTACAAATTTATGGATATCAAGGCCTCCTTGGACGATAAATTAAAATATTTCGCATTCTCCCCCCCCCCCCCCCCCCCCCACACACACACACTCACCGGCCAGAAAAAAATATAATACAGACGTATATTATTGGAATATTTACATTACCTATGTTTAAATTAAAGATCGAATGCAAATATTATATTTGTTATGAAAGCTAGTTGCATATTTGAACAAGAGATGGCGCCACAAAAAATATCGAAAGGTGCAAACGTTCTGTTTTGATCCACTCCTCCTCCACGTGGGAAAGGTCAACCACGGTGGTCAGTCTGTGTTGGGGAGTTGGAGACAGACAGAAGACATAGTGCTAAAAATTAATGAGAATATTTTAAGAACAACTACCCTTGGAGATATTTTTTTGTGTGTGAGGAATTTGGTCACCGAATAATGTACTCTAATACACCGATATCGAGTGACTTTGGTTCACCTTAAGTAGCCAATAGCAAAAAAAAATATTTTAATATCTTTAATTTGTAATTTAATGTTTAGTTATTATTCTGATTGGTATTTAAATATCTGAAACTATATTTTAAACGTCAGTTTTTAAAGTTCGCTGCAACTCTCATGAAACGTCTTAAAAAAATAATAAATAAGTAAACAAACTGAAATCCCCACTTTTTTTTTTTGTAATAAATCGATATTTAATTCACTGCAAACTTATGTTTAAAATTAATTTTATGTAGTTCAGCATATTTATATGCATATTATGCCAGGATACCGTGACTTTGAAAATACTCCTCTGCATACTGTACCGTTGAAGGCAGGTCCCAAATTTTAATCACTTTTTTTTAAAAAATGCGAGGGAAAACACGGGGAAATAGAATTTAACACATATTAAAACAAAATAATAGTAATAATCCTTATCGAGGATTAGTTGGCGTTATACAAAACCCAGGCGAATATGTTATCAGTGTGTTGTGACGTCACGCTTACCCAATCTTGGCGCTAAATCATACCGTTTGTCGACAGTTTTTCTTTGGCGAAAACGGTCGACGGGATAGTGCGCAAGTGCCAATAAAATGTTATTTACATCTAGTACAGTATTTGAAGCGTTTTATTTCTTCGCGATGTTCGACGTTTTTGAAAGCTCAATTCATTCCGTCCATTTCGAGCTTTAAAAGGCTCGTCCGAATCAGTGACGTAGGGAGCATGATTCCTTTTTGGCGCACCCTTTCACAAAAACATACAGCAATGTAATCTATAGAATTAGTGAAAAGGACCATTTTGGCGCCGCTGTACGAGTGGCGCCACTGGTCCGAATAGCCTAGCGAACGGCGCACTGTCCAGGGACGGGCGATAAACGCGCCAACCCTGGAGACTGTCCGCCTGTTTCGTTTGGGGTCGGCCAACAGACGAGGAGGTTTCCAGAGTGGATTGCGCGCGTGTCGTCCCTACAACGGACGTGCATCGTGGCAGTGTATGCCTTAGAAAGCCGCTGACCACAGTTCGCAAGAATCCTCGTCACGTTACAGGTAAGCAACATTTTGACCATCTAGACGTCATATTGTTTTCACCTTCCTCCACGGATTTCTTAACTGGGCGGGGCTTCAGTTTTCCAAAACTTTCATCAGATGCTTCGTTGCAAATGTCTGCCGTCATTTTATGATTTTTATTCACGCACGACGACGTCGATAAATAATAACGCGTTTTTTCAAGGGGGCACTAAAATAAATTCTGAACAAAGGAGTGCCACTGACCGCAAGTGAATCTTTTTCAGCAGGAACTGAATATTTTATTATTCTTTCTATTTCGATTTTGTTCCTATGACTGGCTCCAATAGTTGCTTAGAGGTAACATTCCGGCTACCGAAATAAAGCTTCCGGTCCTTCTGAAATTCGATCTAGGATCGTTATTGGTTGAGGGGATGTGTTTATTACGCACATGGTGTTTTATTATTTCACGTAATGTTAGGTCTCTCTGGGGAACTTGTCATCAATTTAAGATTTAGTAATTTTTCTAAAGTAAAAGAAAATACAAAACAACACAAACTCTAAAGTTATAATCTAAGTACACATTAGCAAATAATATTTCAGCACTGCAATTTATGTATATATATATGTACACTACTGGCCACCCAAATTGCAACACCAAGAAAGACAAGAGATATCACAACAAAATTTATATTGTAGATAACATGTTGGCCAAGTATCAAATGATTAAATTATAGACTTCTGTGAAGTGTGGTTCCTGCCAAAATCAGTAGCCAGAGTAGCCGCCATTGTTGGAGATCACCGCTGCCACACGCCTCGGCATTGATTCAAAGAGACTTTGGATGAGTTCTTGGGGTACAGCAGACCAAGCAGCTTCCACACGTTGCCAAAGTTGATCTGCTGTGGCAGCTGGGGATGGAATCTGGGTCAATCGTAGAGCAACCATGGACATGTTTTCTATCGGCAAAAGATCCGGAGAGCGAGGCGGCCAGGGAAGCAATTCAATCTGGCGATTGACTAAGAACCGTTGGACAATGCGTGCCACGTGTGGTCGTGCATTATCCTGTTGAAATATGGCTGTGGGCAAGCCCTGAAGGTAAGGAAGGACAACTGGCTCCAACACCTCGGAGATGTAGCGCTGGCTGTTTAAAGTACCGCCAATGCGTACTAGAGGTGTGCGAGAGTGATATCCAATACGCCCATACCATAATACCCGGTGCAGGACCAGTGTGGCGGTGCATAACGCAGCTGTTCAGCATCATCTCTTCACGGTGTCTCCAGACTCGAATGCGACCAAGGGTAGACAAATCAATGGACGTCTTGCGGACAAACCACTCTGCTGTAAACGGCGTCGAATGGTACGCGCAGACACTGGATGATGCGTTACAGACTGCATGTGCTGTGCTATGGTTCGTAATGTGACTGAGCGATCCGTCACTGCCATGCGCACAATTTGCTGTCATCACGTGAAGTGGTGCGCTGAGGTGGATGCGATCGGACACGCCGGTCCGTCGTACCCTCCTGCATCCAACGATCACATATCCGCATTACAGTTGTTTGGTTTCGTCCAACACGACTACCTATTTCCCTGAAAGATCCACAATCTCGGTAGGCCACTATCCTTCCTCTGTCGAACTCGGATACTTGATCAAAAGATGATCGCTGTTTTCGACGAGGCATAATTGATCGTTTTTTTGAAAAAACCATAAGAAAAACACAATTGCCGAACTTTGAAATCGCCGAAATCTCTAAGCCTTAAATAGCGCCTTGAAGTGGCGCCACAGGCGAGCGTGATGTGCGTCTGCGCTGAAATTCTAATCATTTGCATATCTCACCATTGTTGGAAAGTAATCACACATTTTGAAAATTAACCTTTTCATGCAACCCTAAGTCGCCAAGGCGCGCGCCAAACCGGAGTAAACCAGAAGCTATCCCATGATTCCTTCTTACTTCTGTTTATGTAATTTTCCGTTTTTGTATCGTAGCAATGTAACGTTTTTTTTTTGTTCGTAGTAGATTAAATAAATACATGTTTTAATGTTCGTGTACCTGGATCACTTAGTACCAAGAGAGCTGCACCGCCGAGACGGAGGTAAGCAATATATTTATTGCTATCTTCACATCAATGATTATGAGACTGAATTGCTAAATGGTACTAAAGTAAAAATGGCTCAATCAGTGTTTAAAGATTCGACGCAGATGACTAAACTGAATTCCGAAAATTATGCGGTTTGGAAATTCAAGATTGAAATGCTTTGATGCGGGATGGGTTAGATGATCTCTTAATTCTCCACATCCGATAAACCTGATGAAACATTTTTAAAGAGGGATAAACAAGCACGAGCAATCATAAATCTATGCATAGAAGATTCCCAA
>OU015492.1:229258138-229303899 GCA_907164885.2 Dolomedes plantarius | reverse complement strand
AAAAACTTTATTGGTACTTCATTTGGTTCTTGGACAGTCAATCTCTTGGTTTTGAGCGATGTAGATTTTGTGGCCAGTCATATTTTTTTAACAAACATTATTAACAAACCGATTAACAAACATTCCGCAATTTCACATTTTTACTTTACAGCTTTTAGTAGTACGAGATGTTTCTTAATATAACATTTCACATGCTTTTTTTTATAATATGTAATTTATACTTCAGCTAACAAAGATAGAAAAGACTGATCAATCTGAAACAATAAATTTTAGAGATAGCCATTGGCCGCCATGAAGGCCCGGAGAATGATTCAGTGATTATTTTACGACATAACAAATTTTAATCAATTTTATTTACTTTTCTGATTTTTTTTAAGTTCTGTCATTTAAAATTTTTTTACGTTTCTTTAAGAGGTCAGTACCTCTATAGGTAAAGGCCAAGAGACTCGACAAACACGCCCCTGTTTTCAATCATCAGTAGTTACTAAAATAATTTATTCAGAAATATGAAAATTTTACTACGGGCTAAAACACTCTTCCTTCTTTATAAATATGGCTCTCAATTCTTTCCGCGTTCATGATAAAATATTTTAATTTCAACCATTTTTTTTTCATTTTTATAACATTGCGTCCGTATATCAAAGAATATTACATATTTTTCTAGTTTTAAAATTAAATTATATAATATATCTTTAAAATGACCCACTTTGAAATCAAAATTCTTCGTTCTTCATAGAAAAAAAGGGTTATTTAAAATAAATTTAAATTTTGATAAATCGTACTGTAATTAAAATTTTTATGGCATGGATGACATAAATATTATAATGATACATGTTCATGTTGCCCGTGTATAAAAATTCATAGTATTCTAGTCTACTGTTTTGGTGCGAAATGACTTACAATAAAAATAACAATGGTTAAAATTTTAAACAACTTCTCTTTCAGCTAGGAAAAATTGAGAGCCATATTTATAAAGAATAAATAGTGGTTAAACCACGGTAAAATTTTCCTAGATACTTGTCTAAATTTTCATAGCTCATGAATAACTAGTGCTGCTTTCATGAGGCAAATTTTAAGAATGGCGTCTCTTTGTGTCTCCGAAAATTCGAAAAGGCGCCATTCTTAAAGAAACATTCGCATAGATTTATTAACATTTTTTAATTGTATATCACAACAAGTACCGCACCTTTTTAAATTAGCCCCATACCATATGTTGAAGTCTTACAATCAGCGAGAAAAATCGAATAAACCCAGATTGATCCGGAAAAAAAAACCTTGCTTTCTGAAATATATATTCTTTTGTTGAAAATTATTAAAAAAACACAAATAAAATGATACCCGCTACAGATTCTAAGATACTCGAAGTTAAAAGTTATTTGTTTATAGTCCTATTTATTTGCTTGGCGACGTTGCATTAAGGAAATGCTTTCTGGCGAGTTTCAGTCCGGTGATCGCATTGTGCAAATGGCATATCCCGTTCGGAAATGAAAGCGGCCATAGTTCATTCTGCCTTTGCTACCTCTTCATTATCTGCAGGCTTACGTTTAGCGACGATAGTATTGGTTGTATTTAACTTCAATCTATTGTTTCCGCAATACAAGTTCATTTTTAAAGTTTAACTGAATTTTTAGGAGTGGCATAGATTTATTAGCAATTTTAAATTATACTAATTGGTATCAAAACATGGCGGCTGGATACGTAATAAATGTACTGATACACAAATTGCACTGAAAACATCGTTGCCAAAAGTTGAAAATCATAATATGAAGAACACGACGTGTTTATGCGGCCTCGTGCTTAGTAAGTATCTAAAGCCGCGTCACTGAGCATGCGCAGAAAGCAATTTTTAATTGTAAATGATCGCTCAATAATTGAAATTGAGGTTACAGAAACCAAATGTGACACATCTTTCGTTTAAGACCAAAATGAAGTGTTGTTGTGGCTTATGCCCCTCGACCGACGTCCAGAAAGGCTATTGGGCAGAGTGGTGCCGAAATGAAGTCAATGGATGCAGTAACGCACTGCCCAATAATCGGCATAGCAGCTCAAATATACAGATATCGCAAATATTCTTCGTGACTGTTCTCTCTCGACCAATCTTTTAATTCTGGATATTTCCCTCTAGTGTTTTCGGAAACTCTAGTACACCAACCGTTTCTTAGTGGGGTATTGTGGTTTATACTTTAAACTTTAGCTTACGGGGCCATTTTTCTGTTTCCCTCTTTAGAACGGAAAATTCTATGCAACCTCTTTGTAAGAACGGCCCTTAATGGTTTATATATATATATATATAAATAAATAAATAAATAAATAAATCTATATCTATCTATATATATATCTATATATATATATATTTATATATATCTATATATATCTATCTATATATATATATATATATATATATATATATATATATATATAATATATATATATATATATATATATATATATATATATAATATATATATATATATATATATATAATATATATATATATATATATATAATATATATATATATATATATATATATATATATATATATATATATATATATATATATATATATATATATATATATATGGGAGTCAGGAATTGATGTCCAATACCAGCATCTGTACAGCAACTTTCATGATTTCTCCCTAGAAAATGGTATAATAATCCCTTAATTGCTATTCACGACTTATAATTGTATAATTCTATCCTTGGTGAATTCAGCCGGTATTATTTGTCAAACTTGGTCCTATGCCATATTCATAAAGGATTTCATGTTATTCCTTAGTGTTTCCATTGTTATGATAACTACCTGTACACACATATATATATATATATATATATATATTCATTGTTGGGCCCGTATTCTTGGGATACATGCTATCCCACCCCGTAAGGAAAAGGTTAATTAAACATTCACAAAATAAAAGTACTTAACTAGCACAACAGCTCAAAAAGCAAATGAAGCTCAAATTTCCAGAGAGAGTAATGAACATTAACTAGCCCCTGCGCGACCAGCAGGGTCGTCTTTAGTTTTATATTTTTTTTTTTTTGCAGAACAACGCAACTGAAAGCAACCTATGCAAGAAAAGTTACCATTACCTGTCATCATAAATATACGTTGCTAAGCGGTAGTGGGTGCTCAGCCAAAAAGCTTATAATCATCGCTAAAGTAATTATAAGGCTAATTCTAAAAACATAGTGATTAAAAAATGTGAACTTCAGAACAGAGTTAAAGATAAGACTGGGAAACCCAGCAACAATAATTTTAAAAATGACATCCCTCTCTGCATGTACAATTTTTCAAAATTAAGATATCTACACTTTAACATTACATCCAATAAGAAATTGTTGGGGGGAATATTTTTTTCACTTAAAAAACGGAGTAAAAGTTCAGCAAGTGCTAAAATAGAGTGTGGATTACATCACTCTCTGTATGTACTATTGTTCGCAATTCAGATATCTCCACTCAGTCATAACTGTTACGTCATATAACACTTTAGTGTCATGCGATGCATCCGTGTGCCCTCTAGCGGCAATATGTAAAAGGAAGTAGAAGTACGAAAGCGCCGCTTGACAGCGGTCGACAGCTACTCTGCCTCCCGTTAGCGGAGAAATAAAAATAAAGTTAATTTTGCAGCAATCAATGCTGTTGGTCCGTCAGCTTATTTAAGCACGAAATTATAATCTAATCATTGTGGTCCGTCGAGCCGGAGACGAAATCAGCCATGGATAAAAAAGAAAAGAAGTCAGGTATGGATATAAAAGAAAAATCATCTCCCACTTTGAAGGATTTAAATAGGATTCGTGGGAGGATAAAAACAAAATTTACTCATATGCATAAGTTTATCGAAATGTATGATTCAACTAAAGAAGAAAAAGAACAAGAAATAGTGTTGGAACAAAAGTTAAGTAATTTATATCAAATAAAGGAAGAAATTAACAGGCTATTTAGTGACTATTCAGAGGTGGAAGAAGCCGATGAAGAAACCCTGTCGAAAGCCGACACAGAATTGCTTGAAATGGACGAAGAACGAGATAATTTAGAGGTAAATGTCAAATGCTTACTTTCTAAACTTAAATCTGATGTATCTGAATCCCAGTCAACAAAAGCTGGGCAAAATATAAACTTTAAATCTGTCATGAATCAGTTAGAATTTAACACTAAATTACCGGAAATTCCTTTGCCATTTTTCAGTGGCCAAATAGAACAGTTTACTAACTTTAAAACTCAATTTGTTAGTTTGATAACAAACAATAAAGGTTTATCTGAAGAACAAAAATTATTCTACCTGAAGGCCGCCTTACGTGGTGAAGCCAAATTTATTGAAACAAGTGATGATACTTTTGAGTCGTTATTTGCTGCTTTAGAGCTGAGATATGATAACAGACGGGCGGTTGTTGACATACACATCCAGTCTATTCTCAAAATAGAAAAATTAAATGTTGAGTCATCAAAGGGTTTAAGATTAATTACAGATACAGTAAATAAAAGCTTAAGAGCCTTAAAGGTTCTAAAATTAGAGTGTAACGAGCTTACGAATGCAATATTTGTAAATATAATTTCACAAAAATTAGATAAAGAAACAAGAAAGGCATATGAAATGTCTCTTACGTCAAAGGAAATTCCATCGCTTGAAAAACTACTTCAGTTTTTACATGCAAGATCTCTCGTTTTAGATCAGATCTACAAACCCTCAACCACAACTAAATTTCGTCAGGCTACAACAAGCAAAGTGAACAATTTACTTGTTAATCCAAATAAACAAAAAAGTCATGTCAAACCCTGCGTTTTGTGTAACATAGAACATCCGTTATACCGATGTTCGAAATTTTTGAATATGAGTGTTCCTAAACGAATAGAAATATTAAATGAAAACAAATTGTGTAAAAATTGTTTAAAGTTTCATAATGCACCCTGTAAATCAACGTTTGTCTGCAGAATTTGTAAAAAATCAGGTCACAATTCTCTAGTTCATGTTCCATCGGAATCGAAACTACCGCTTTCGAACTGTGAAAATAGTTCTCATGTGGATGAATTATTGCCTTCGGATACGAGGCTGGCGCCAGATGCCCCACATGTTATGCAATCGTCTCTAGCCGCTAATTCCAAACATTGTGCGTTGCTCTGCACAGTCAGCTTATATATTGAAAACAAATTTGGAGAAAAAATAAAAGTTAAAGGGATTTTGGATAGTGGTTCCAGTATATCCATCATGACCTCGGAAACAGCTGAATCATTAGGATTGAATAAACAAAAAGTTAACACAGCGATTTCGGGAATAAATTGTGGTGAATGCTTTGTAAAAAATAAAACCACGGAAAAAATATCTAATGAAGAGGGTGATTTTAGCCGAACTTTATCATTTTTTATTTTGCCTCGTATTACAGGGTTAACGCCTACTCAACGAATTGATATATCCAATATTTATTTTCCGAATGAAATAAGACTTGCTGATGCGGATTTCAATGTCCCTACCAGAATCAGTGTATTGTTGGGTTGTGAATTGTTTTTTGATTTGTTAAAGGCAGAAAAATTCAGATCGTATGACGGTTCATTATTATTGCAAAACAGTGTTTTCGGATATCTAGTTACAGGGTCGATCAAAAATACAGATTCTTATTATTTTTCTGGTCTAATCTCAGAACCTGAAAATTTAGATGAGGTTGTAAAACATTTCTTTGAATTAGAGTCCTTTCGTGGAGATCGTATAGGAAATTCAGATAACTCAAAAACATTTGAAAAACAGTACTGTGAAGAACATTTTAGTTCTACAGTTAAAAGAGATGAAACAGGAAGGTACATTGTGAGATTACCAATTATTAAAGAAAAACTGCACACTTTAGGGGATTCTAGAGAAATCGCAGAAAGGCGTTTAAACTTACTTTGGAAAAAATTAGATAAAAATAAGACAATGGGCACATTATATAAAGCTTTTATGGAGGAATATGTTTCTCTTGGCCATATGGAAAGAGTGATCAATGATAAGTGTCCTAAGGAAACCTATTATATTCCACACCACGCTGTCTTTCGCCCAGAAAGCACATCAACACCACTTCGCGTCGTGTTTGACGCTTCATCAAAATCAAGCAGTGGAATTTCTCTGAATTCCATATTGCTGAATGGTGGGACAGTACAACAAGAATTATTTTCTATAATAGCGAGATTCCGTACTTATAGATATGCATTCAGTGCGGACATAAAAAAGATGTACAGACAGATTCTTGTAGATGACAGGGATAGAAATTTACAAATGATAGTGTGGAAACCAACTCTTTGTGCTCCAGTGGAGACATACAGACTTAAAACTGTTACTTATGGTACAGCTTGTGCTCCGTTTCTAGCGACAAGAACTCTAAAAGCACTGGCTGAAGATGAACAAAATTATTCCAAGGCGTCCTTAGCACTAATCAATGATACCTATGTAGATAACATTTTGTCGGGATCAGATAGTTTGGAAGAAGCAAAGGACTTGCAAATTCAGTTAGCTAAAATTCTATCTAAAGGAGGTATGGAACTACACAAGTGGGTGTCTAATAACTCTGACTTATTAAATGACAACAAAATTGAAGAATATGCATTTTCATCAGACTTGCCCACTGTTAAAACACTTGGCATGCTGTGGCAACCCATGTCGGACAATTTCAAATTTAGAGTCGCAGTACAACATTCAGAGAGCTACACAAAACGTGACGTTCTTTCAACTATCGCCAGACTGTTCGACCCATTAGGTCTTATCGGTCCAGTTGTCACAAGGGCGAAAATATTTCTGCAAGGACTTTGGCAGTTGAAGCTCACGTGGAATGATCCCATTCCACCAAACGAATTAAATGACTGGTTGAAATTTTTAAAACAGTTACCTGATGTCAATCAGCTGCAAATTCCAAGGTTTGTCCTTCTTCCAAATGCTACTACCATTGACCTGCACTGTTTTTGTGATGCATCAGAAAAAGCTTACGGTGCAACAATTTACATATCTTCTAGACTCATCAACGGAGAAGTGAAAACAAATTTATTGTGCAGCAAATCAAGAGTTTGTCCAATTAAGAAATCAACTATTCCTCGTCTTGAGCTCTCCGCTGCTTTGTTATTGGCTCGCCTCGTGTCGAAGTTGGTGCCAATCCTACAAATTCCCATTAACCACATATACATGTGGAGTGATTCCACCATCACTTTGGCGTGGATTCGTATACCTCCGGAAAAGATAAAGACCTTTGTGTCGAATAGAGTGATGCTGATAAACGCTTTGTGTCCTAACTATGACTGGAGATATATTCCCTCTTCAGACAATCCGGCAGATGTTATATCACGTGGTTCATCAGCTTCTGACTTATTGCAGAACTCTTTGTGGTGGCATGGCCCCACTTGTTTAAACTCAGACATTCTATCTTCAAGTGACTGGGATATTCAAAATGATGATTTATATAATAAGGAACTTAAACCTTCTGTTCCAGTAGTTTTATTAGGGGATACAAAAATTGATTTTCTTGATAATATTTTAAATTTAAGTAATAATTTCACTAAAATTTGTCGTATTTTAAGTTACATTTTCAGATTTTATCAAAATGTTAGAAATTCAAAGGAGCGCAAGGTAGGTAGTCTAACAACAGAGGAGCTCAACCATGCATCGGATGTATTGGTAAGATTGGTTCAAGGAGCTGAATTTCCTGAGGAGATTTCAAGTTTGACTAAACTCAAACCTATTAAATTTGGAAAATTAACCAACTTAAATCCATTTTTGGATAACAATAAAATTCTTCGTGTAGGTGGTAGGTTACAAAATGCTAATGTAAATGAAAATACTAAACATCCAAAACTTTTGCCATCTAGACACAAACTTACAAAAATTATAATGGAATCCCCCCATAGGAAATATTTACACTTAGGCCCTCAGGCTTTGTTGCATTGTGTCAGGCAAGAATTTTGGCCAATTGGAGGAAGAAGTTTCGCAAGGAAAATTGTTAACGAATGTGTTACGTGTTTCAAAACCAAGCCCATTAGTTCCAACCAACTACTAGGAAACTTGCCTGCGGAAAGAGTCAATCCTAGTCCTCCATTTTCTCATTGCGGGATTGATTTCTGTGGCCCTTTTTTAATCAAGTATAAGGGTCAACGCAAGGGTATATTTCAAAAGGTATACGTCGCAGTATTTGTGTGTTTTGCCACTAAAGCGATTCATTTAGAAGTGGTCACAGATCTAACTTCAAACGCATTAATTGCGACACTGAAACGCCTTTTCGCTAGACGTGGAAAAAGTTTTTGTATCTTTTCTGACAACGCCAAGAACTTCATAGGGGCTAATTCTGAGATCAAAAAATTACATAAACTAATGAGTAAACCTTCTGAAATGTTTGTAAATTATTTAGTCACAGAAGGAATTAAATGGAAATTCATCCCACCTCGGTACCCAAACTTTGGAGGGTTATGGGAATCAGGTGTCAAATCGTTTAAATATCACCTTAAAAGAGCAGTGGGTTCTACAAGGCTTACATTCGAAGAATTCTTAACTGTAACAACAGAAATAGAGGGTATTCTCAATAGTAGACCCATTATGCCTATGTCTACAGATCCCAATGATTGTAATGCATTAACACCTGGACATTTCTTAATTGGCCGTCCATTAATTTCGATACCAGAGCCAAATTTAACAGAAGGTAAAGATAATTATTTATCCAGATGGAAAAAAACGACCAAATTAGTTCAAATGGTCTGGAAAAATTGGTCGAGAGATTACTTGAATCATTTACAATCACGAAATAAATGGAAATTTACTAAGGATAATGTAAAACCGAACGACATGATATTACTAAAGGATAGCAATTTGCCACCTTATAAATGGAAGTTAGGACGTATAGAAGGAGTTGTAAAGGGCTCTGATTGAAAGGTCAGAGTCGTTTGGGTAAAAACTTCTGAGGGTATCTTCAAGAGGGGTATAAATCAAGTTTGTTTATTACCCATAGACTGTAAATAGTTGTATATAGAATTTTTCAGACTGTATATAATTGTATATAACTTTACTTTGCATATTATCATTTGTTTGTGTAAAATTTGCTTAATTGTTGTTTTAATTGTAATATGTGTATTGTATTTTGATGAAAATTTATGTGTTAAGCTGCTATAATTGTTGAAACCTTCGATTTCAACGCGGGGTGTATGTTACGCCATATAACACTTTAGTGTCATGCGATGCATCCGTGTGCCCTCTAGCGGCAATATGTAAAAGGAAGTAGAAGTACGAAAGCGCCGCTTGACAGCGGTCGACAGCTACTCTGCCTCCCGTTAGCGGAGAAATAAAAATAAAGTTAATTTTGCAGCAATCAATGCTGTTGGTCCGTCAGCTTATTTAAGCACGAAATTATAATCTAATCAATAACAAATAATAAATTGCTGGGAAAATTTCTTCGCTTATAAAATGGAGTAAAAATTCAGCAAGTACTAAAATGTGGTTTACAACTACGATGTTCCTAAAACTTCTCGATATACACAGTTGAGAATTTCAAAAGTAGGAGATAACTACGGTGAGAGAATCAAAAGAACGGTCTCTGGATAAACCTACATACAACTGTCCGTGACTAAACACTGGATTGGATGGGTGGAAACATATTTTGTCAAAAGATCAGCGGTTGTAACATATGTGTCACCGCACTACACACACACGCGCGGTTTTAAATTGCGGACGGCCGCTAATGTTTACTGTGGCCTTAAATTGGTGAGATGTGGTACTAAAATGTCATTGGAAGAAAGGAACTCCATATCTTAATATCTAACGGATACACATATAACACGGCCAGTGCTGGTCATTCGGAAAAAAAGATAAAAGGGTGACAGACACGAGTATAGGAAGTACTTCGGATTTATTTTTAAATTTGAGTTAGTTAGAGGAGGCTTAAGGCCAGTGGCTTATTGCCATTTACAAATAGAGGTACATGGTGGTCGATCTCCGGTCAGCAAGGATCAGGCGGGCGGGATCGAGTCCAGTAACGGCATTGGAATCGCTTCTTTCAGGGAAACAGGAGTAGTAATGACTGCATCGTCCTACGGCAAGGCTCCCGAGAGATTCCTCTGTCTGTTTTTCTTCAACCTTTTGCCCCGTGCTGGAACGGTCACGTGACCTCTTGATTCAGACACCATCTGGAGCATATCTCGCCAATTCCAGCGCCAAGGCGCACGGCTAGTTCTGTGGACAAAGTTTATTGATGTGTCTGCCAGTAAAAAAAAAGGGATCAAAGGAGAATTGGCCAATCGTTAGGCAACCCCTTTTAAGGGATTAACATTGGTATTTTCTGTTTCCGCTGATAAGCGATGAAAGCAGATAACGTGACCAAAAGGGTGCACATTTTTTGAGAAAGAAGTGATTGTCTGGGGGACTATATACCCCTGTAAAATTATTGAGGGAACAGCTCCCTAATGCGTTTAAACATTCGAATGGCAAGGCAGGCTTTACTTGTAGCAAAAGTCAATAAGCGTTTCAAAACGTTACGACATTCACATCCGGTAGTTGCAGCCGTTGCCATTCGGAGTGTAGAAATATCGTCGATTTTTGTGCCGCATACCTACGCGTTTTATATATATAGACACTGCATGTTGTTGTTCTTGTTTCAGATGCCCCCTGGCTGGATTTCCAGAACAGGTCCGAGTAGGCTTCGGGCTGAAGAATGCGGCTCCGGTTTATAGAGCACCACAAAGGTCGGAGTCCGTCTTATCTAGTTACCACCTCAATTTTGTCTGAGAGTCGACATCTGGTGGGGATCATGCCTTCTTCCAACCTCTCTGACCTCATGATTAATACTGAGTCAAGTACACCGATAGCACTGCGGTATATCCTCCACAAACAATGACAAAAGACTGTCCCAAAATGAATTGTACTGATAGAGTGAATGTCTGGAATTTGCGTTTTTCAGCTATTGGGGAGAGTCGAGTCATTTTACATGCAAACTCATGCTGATGCCATTGTAAACTATATTAAACTGTCTAACTGTACTTAAATAACGCTTATAAAAAAGAATCGTAATTTTGTTTTACCACATTTTTTTACTTTGAAGGGAAAATCCCAGATTTTCAGATATTTCGAAAAAAAAACCCCTCATATTCATCGAAAAACCCTAATCTGGGAGCCCCGTTATTGGCAAATCAACATTTAACGCTAAGTCTAGGAATTGCAACCACTCAAAATAGGCCAGATTGGCACCGTTTGGCATAACAGTTAGAGGAATAATAGTTTTCAATGCTATTAAGAATTACTCATTATTCTAACAATTGGAGAAAGATATACTTCATAAAAAGCTTTGATAAAAACAACGCTTACAATTTATTTCATTTCAAACGTAAACTTTCCCTGGCACTTCTAACAATGTAGACATTTCCAAACGGCTCTTAAGCCTGCCGTGTACTTACCCAATTGGACTCGCTCGCAATTGGATTCGTAAAATAAAGAGAAAATGTGTCTGTCTACCGTGGACAGCTACATCATCGAATAAAAAGGGTATTCGCAGATAGCCCGAAGTTTTGTGCACCTTGCAACACGATCCATTTTATAAATGGCCACCAGAGGATTGGACGAGCGTTTCGAACACACCACACTCGATTTTTTTTTGCGCGAATCATTTCAATTTTAAAATATTTGCATTTTTTTTTTTGAAAACGAAATATGCCCCGAGGTGTCCAATTTCTTTCTCTATGACGGACTTGATATTAAAAAAAAAACTTTCCGTCCAAGTGGGCCATTCTTGGAGCTATATAGGTGAGCGAATCCAATAGGGTTAGTACAGGGCAGCCTTAACACTGGTCATCTTGGCCACCTCCGATACAGTCCAACTGATTGATCCGCTTAGTAAAAATACGGTGTACTCATGATTGAACTCGTCACTGGAGGGGAGAGTAGCACGAATCATTTTATATCTATTGGTTTGGTTTGGAGCGCTGCGGTCAATTTTTTGCTACACGAGGGCTCATTAGACCGGGACCTACAGTTTAAAGCCAATTCCAGAAGGTTACAAACATCCATGTCAACATTGAGACTCGAACCCACTGGATACGAACCCAATGCCAGCGCCCTAGCCATTCCGCCATCACCTTTTGTATTTTCAAAATGCAATGCGCTTTTCTATCTTATTAATTTAATTTATTTATGCAATATTTTTTTCCTTTTACTAATATTAAATAGGTTTTTTTATAACGCATCCTTTATCCAGTAAAAATCTTCTCGATAAATAAGAAAACTGTCATTTTAAAATTCTTGTTTTTTTCCATACGTATGTCTGAAGAAATGTCATTGGAGCTTTTAAATAGACTACTTTTGGATGAAGATGTCCGATAATTCTTCTGCACGAGAGTACACTGTGGCTAGTGATTGCGATACCGGACCAAAAATACAATACCGGTATTCGGTATTTTTTCAAACGTTATACCGGGTTACCGGTATTAGGAATTTTTCAAAAAAGATACAAAAGCACAGCTGTTTCTTTGCCATAATTATTAGTTTTTACAAAAAATGCATACACTATAACAACATAAACAGTTTTGTCATGTACGAATATAAAATAAAGGAACCAATGTTATAATCAAATATCAATAATAGGCGTAAAATAATAAATTACAACATTAGAAACAAAAAATATAAATAAGAAATAAATCTCTATGCTATTACAATACAATGAAGTAACAAAACATTTAATATTGTATTATTCAGAAGAGTAAATATCACATAAAAATTTTGTTGGGCAGTCTATTACATAATATCTATTATTAAAGAGAAAAAAAAATTATTACCGTATTTTCTGACGTATAACAAAATATTTTAAACTATAATTTTAAACTACAATTTAATATTTTAAACTATAATTTTAAACTACATTTTAAAAAAATTTTAAGTATATTCTCCGTATAACGCGAACCCATTTATCGAATTTAAGAAAAGAAAATTTTACCTCGTGATTTACTCATCTAAAATGTCGGCAAACACTTTTGTTTCAAAAAATAAAAATAGCGATCTATTCAATGGCAGTAATATGCATAATGGCCTCGATCGCGGAGGCTTATTTATTAGTTTGTAAGTGGAATCAGTAGCTCCATCGCGCCTTACGGAGTACTAGCTTCATTTCAATTCACTTGAGGGGAGTTTCCCCAGTCACCGAATCCCACTGCAATCCCACATTAAATGCGGGTTTTTTTTAAACAAGAATTTAATTTGAACACTCTGGAATTTATTTTTAAAAAAATCTCTCTGGTCGAGCACCTGGGGCTAGAGAGGAAGCACTGGGCAAAATGTCGGCTTCGTACGTCTGATGGTTCCGGAGATAGCGTTCAAAATGTCAGCCTCGTGGTGCCAGAGACACAGAGTTTGTGTCATCAACCCCCTTAAGAATCCGAATTTTCAAAGAGGATTTCTTAGCGAGCACCTTCGGATTGAGAAAAAGGACTTTCAGTGATCAGTCAGTCAGTGATTGGCTTCCTTTATGGAGTGAGTACTACACCACTTGGACAACGAATGTCTTCAGGTAAGCGGACACGATGAAAGGGTCATCTCATCGATGGTCAAAAACGGATTCTTCCACGGAATGGGGCGGGTGGTTGGCGACTACTGCACCCGCACCATCCGGACGTTGTCCGGGACGGCCATGTTGGCGATGCCGAGCAGGGTCTTGAAACCGGGTTCGCCCTCCGCCGGCACGATCCGGAACTTCTGCACCAGCGTCGCGAAATACAAGTACACCTCCACCCACGCCAAGTCCTCGCCGGGGCAGTTGCGCCTGCCTGCAAATTGGCAGGTAAATGAGCAAACGAATATGCGCGCAATGCACACGAACGTACTGCATGCGTACAGAGGTCTTACCGTAAGAGAAAGGGATGAACGCGCCCGGCCTGGACACCCCTCCGTCGCCGAGGAACCGCTCCGGCCGGAACTCGTCCGGCGAGTCCCAGTGCCGCCGGTCGTGGTGCACGCCCCAGATGTTGGTCATGACGATGGCGTCCGCGGGGACGTCGAAACCGGCGACGCGGAAGGGCGCGACGTTGCTGCGGAGGAATAGAGACGAGTCACTTGGAGGAGTTACCGATATCTCGCGTACGTGTCTCTCTAATGCGGAGACACTTTGCCGTGAGACACTCGCCTTTTGTTATTCACCGCGATTGTAATGCCTACTTTAGGATAGGAGCAGCCTATGAGGGGGGCGACACGGAAACGACCGAGCCTTATTCGGAATTGGAACCCAAGCGGGGCACCTACGAGAGCTAACCACTATACTATGTCAGCGGCTTATCTCACATATCGATCTGTGAATATATATATATATATATATACACACACTGATGTGCCAGAAAATCTGGGATGCCTGCGTAATACCTATTAAGCCTACTTCTGGGTCGTGGAACTGCAGAAACACGATGGGGCATGGACTTCTCAGGAACACCATTCCTACGGGACATTGGTCCCCAATTCTATAACATTCCTAGATGCTTTGAACGGAACATCGCGTGGCAATTCAAGATATGTTCAACGGCGTCGAGATCTGGGGGCCATTTCATGTTCCGAAACTCGACTGAGTGCTCCTCAAACCATAATTGGGTGGATGCGTGTGGAGGCGCACCCAAACCCATGAGTGTGAAAGGACGTTGACAAAGCGTTCTCCGGTCAGAGAAATTGTAGGCGTATGAGGGGTCCTAATTGTAGCCAGCCCAACACATCCGAAGCCATTGCTGAGGGACGACCAGCCCCTTGTTGACACGCTGGATTCATTGACGGATGGCGTGTTCTCACGTGGATCCTTACATCTGCCCGATAACGAACAACTGCCATGCTTAAGGCGCAATTATCTATTGGAAGTTTCCACAGGTGTCTGTCGCTACGTATATGCTGATTACGTGTATGTGGTTGAGTGTATAAAGTGACTTACGTCCTGAGCATGCTGATGGGTATGACGGTGTAGTGTCGCATGGCCTCCATGATGACGGCTAGGGTGTAGGGGGTGCGGTGCCTGCCGGACCACGTGACCGGGCGCTCTCCGGCCACCTCTCTGCGCACCCGCTCCTGCACGTCCGGGTACATGGCCGCCGACACCAGGCACCACTCGAGGGTGGCTCTTGAGGGCGTGCTGCCCGCCCCCAGCAGGCTCTGTACGTTGCCGCGGAGCATCGCGTCTGCAGGTATAAATATATCAACGTTAAAGCATAAGGATACATACACGCTAATGCATATACTTTATGCGTGTGAGTGTGTATATATACACACACAAAAACTATGACACTGGCATGCAAAACTTAACGAACGTGCGTTTTTTTTTCTCAATGGAGCAAAAATCTGGACGAAATTGACGACCCAGGGTCCTAAATATGTACCCCATTGGGGAATTAAATGACACACCTGCAAAATAATACAAACGTCAATTCGGAGAATTTATTTAGAAACAGCTAGAAAGCATTACACATCACATCCTACAAAGGCGTATTTCTCAAAAGTGGAATAAAGCAAAGAGGTGAATATGATGTCCCTAAACTGCAATGGTTGCTTTGCAGCGTCTAACAATGATTAACACGAGTTGGTCTATGAGCTGTTGGGTCAACGTTGTCCACTCTTCTTTCAGTGCACATTTCAGTTCATGGGCATTTTGAAGTGGAGGTATGCGTGCCGCAAGACGTCTCCCTAGAGCGAACCACGCATGTTCTATTGGATTCAGCCTGGTGGGGCAGTCCATACGAGTGATATTCTCACTTTCCAACACCTCATCCACAGCACATGCACGATTATGTCTTCCATTACCGTCCTTCAAAAGGAATTGAGAACCAATGGCACCTCGGAAAAGACGTGCGTGAGAAATGATCACCTCACTACTATCCTGTTACTGAGGCACGTTCGAAAATGGAGAGTTCTTTACGACCATTTAACATCATGCCTTCGCAGACCGTGACACCTGAACCTCCACACCGATCTCTTTCGGTAACATTTGATGGATGATACCTTTCTCCAGATTAGCCGACGTCCAAATTCACTAGTTAGAATGAAGAGACTCTCATCAGTTAAGAGTACCTATATATATATATATATATATATATATATATATATATATATATATATATATATATATATATATATATATATATATATATATATATATATATATATATATATATATATATATATGTATATGCACACACTCACACAGGGTGTTCGTAAAATGTGTCGACATAGTAGGAAGGGTGATAGTACTCATGAAGACGAACAATATTTGCAACCTAGGGCCGGATTCCACTCCAGTGTGTCAGAAAACCGTCAAGTTCAGTATCCAAGTTGAACTTTGGTCACTGGAAAAAAATAAGAACCAACCAAATCATAAGTTACACGATCCCATTCATATCAGAGAAAGACTCAAAGTAGATGAAGTGGCGTACAAGGGTTTCGTTGCACAGTTGACACCGACGAATGAGAGACTGGAGCACACTCTCGTACACTCCTGGTGTCGTGTTAATCTTGTCCCACTTGAACAGCGATTCTTCCACGGAGTCCAGAGGTGTCTCGTAAGCCAATGATTCCATGTGTTCCCAAAAGATGAATTCTAAAGAATATTGGTCAGATGAGCTTGGAGGCCCAGCCACAGGTCATGCATGTCCAATCCATCGTCCAGGATATGTGGCATTCGGGAAGTCGCGGACTAAAGTGTGTCGGGGCTCCAAACCCCATGTACCTCTGAGTGGTGAGCTTGCAAGAAACCAGGAAGCAATTACTTCAGGAAGACACGGTACGTTGCTCCTGTTAGACGTTCTGGCAAGAGATAGTCACCAACGATAACTGCCCGGATGTTCACTGAAAATCTCTGTTTTCGAGAGGTAGTAGCGTAGGGATTGGCTTCAACCCACACGTGTTCATTGCGACTGTTGAAAATGCCTGTTCGGGTAAATGAGGCCTCATCACTGAATAACAGCAAGACTGATTGTCATTTGTCATCTGATGCACCTACCTCACAAACTGCAGCCGACGGCGATAGTCCTCTACGTTTAATGGTTGGAACTTCTGCCCGTGGATGGGATGCATGCTTGCCTCATGTTCCACACCGAATTGTGAGAAGCACCAATTTCGATTTCCCCCGCTCGCGTACATCTGGAAGGATCTTCGGCAAATCTCTCCGAGACACGATCTTCCGTTTGTGGCGCCCTCTCTCAGATTGCGGACGAGACAGTTTCACGCAGTCTTCTGTCACCCCTGGCGAAAGTAGAATGTCAGGGAATACGACGCCTCGGAAACCTCCCACCGTACGTTGAATGCATATCTGCCCATTCCCCGTATGCGTCATTTTTCGGACGATGTTATGATTTGAAGATTTGAAGGTGTGACGCTTTTAAACAATAACGTTTGTTTCGGCTGGCTTCCTATTCGACCGTGACGAGCCAATCACCTGCAAATGTTGATGCTGCTTCGTTTCACTGCTCTGAATGGGACTGTGCAAATTATTATTTCGTTAATGCACATTTTACGAAAGTTCAACTTGGCCACTGAACTTTTCGCTCCTCTCACACATTCAGTGAAATGCTGCCCTAGGTTGCATTGTAAATAATGTTCGTCTTGTTGAGTACTATCATCCCTCTTATTTTTTCGACACAGTTTACGAGCACCTTGTGTATGTGTCTATTCATTTCCATAACTCTTAGACAACGCTACCCCTTTACATTTCAATATGTGCCCGTACTTGGGGCGCCTGGTTGTCGCTGGACATATTGCACCATAGACGATCATGTCGACAAACGAAACTCACTTTCCACTGTTCTGGTGTAGGAGTCGTATTGGATATGGCGTGAACAGGCCGCCACCATCCCTTCTGTCTGTTCGTAAATATGTAAATATCTTCCTGTCTTTTATACACATATTTTATAATATGCTAACCAATTATACAACCACAACGTGTAAAAGGTTTTAATCTAATTATTCCCATTCACTGGACTGTATTGACTGGAACTGCTCAATCAAACGACAACACACACACACACACACAAATATATATATATATATATATATATATATATATATATATATATATATATATATATATATATATATATACAGTGACACTTCTCTACGGCGGCCAGTAATGGTTCTGAAATTGAGTCGCCGTTTTTAGGAGAGGCCGTCGAAAAGGGATGGCCGGCTAGAGACAATTTACTATAGATATTTTATATATATTATATATATATATATAGTAAAATGCCTCTAGCCTGTATACCTCTAGCCTGTATGCCTCTAGCCCATATTCGACGGCCTCTCCTCAAAACGGCCACTTATTTTCAGAACCATTACTGGCCGCCGTAGGGAAGTGTCACTGTATATATATATATATATATATATATATATATATATATATATATATATACCATAATTTCCTTCTGTGACGATAGAGTGGGCGA
Organism: Dolomedes plantarius; assembly: GCA_907164885.2. Lineage (NCBI taxonomy): Eukaryota > Metazoa > Arthropoda > Arachnida > Araneae > Dolomedidae > Dolomedes > Dolomedes plantarius. The sequence continues at coordinate 229,285,518 of OU015492.1, read as the reverse complement.
CAGAAGGTACGAGCCCTCTCAGAATAGCCCGAAATGGAGGGGGCAGTTCCTCTATAGTCATGGTTAAAAGTCTTCATTCCCAAGCAGCAACAATATAATAATAATTATTACTAATATATATATATATATATATATATATATATATATATATATATATATATATATATTTATATATATATATATTATATATATATATATATATATATATATATATATATATATATATATATTATATATATATATATATATATATATATATATATATATATATATATATATATATATATATATAAATTTACAGTGGAATCTCGATCGATCGTTCTCTGAATCATCGTTTTCCCGCATGTGTCGTTTATTTCAAACAGTCCAGACCATCATATTGCTTTTTTATGTTCCAGCATTTACCGTTCAGTTCAGTCAGCCCCTTGAAAAAAGATAGATCGAGATTCCACTGTATATATATGTACGGAAAATAGTGACGATTTGTTAATTTTTGTTTCTCCGGTTTTCTGAACCCAAAATAATAATTATCATTCGTCGCCATACCTGTGAATGTAGGGTTTTCCCCTTTCTCCTGAGCCACCAGGAATGCGTCGATGTAATCTCGAACCCTGTACGGATCGAGGGTGCGCTTGTGGTCGTCGATCTCCGATCTGAGGGTGGGAGAGAAAAGGTTGAAGTCAGAAATCGTCCGACTGTTTATTTGGGAGCATATATAGATTAAAAAAATGGAAGACGATTAGATTTTTTTAAAAAAAATTCCTTTCCTGACTTTTTTTAATCTAAAAAAGAGCTTCTCTGCATCAGTAAAGCGAATTTATATGCATGTATACATATGTATACATCGGAATTCGAAACTCAGGGTGTTCGGTCCGAATTTTTGGCAAACGCCACTAAATGCGATTGTGTGTGTGCTGGGTGCGGACATATTCAATATAAGGAAGAGACCTCCCAGAAAGTCCCTTCATGAGGAGGAGGGTGGTACGAGCACACCGTATGTCACCACCAGGGATGCTTGCTGGATCTACTGCCGACAAATTTATCTCTTTATCCTCTGCTCAAAGATGGACCGGGGTCGAAAAAAGAGATCTCAAGTTCGAAACTATAAAAATCTGCAATGAGAAGGAATATCTTGAAGAGAAAACATTCAACAGAGTCACGAAACAGCAAGCGACATTGGCTTTACTCCAGAGATCCGACCACGAAGTAGCGTGAGCCAATCAGATGTGCAGCCCTGGAAGGGATTTGCAAATGACGGAGATCCGCGATGAAATGTCACGCCTTGCCTGTTTCTTGACAGTCGAACGTTCGGTTTGGAGAATGAAGCGAACGATCCAGAAAACGCCGGCGAGTGAAGACTCCGAAAATCACTAACAATCGATAACAGTCTTTCCGGGCTCCGTAACGCAGGGCGTGGCTATTTCCCTTGCTATCACCAAAAGGAACTCGTCCTACTGATAAGCATTTACTGCTGAAAATTATCACCTCCAGATGAAAATTCCGAACATACTTTTAAGAATATCACAGATATTCAGCTTCTCCTATTGAAATGTAGATCTTCCTGAAATCTAGCTCTTCCTACTACATGCCAAAATATGCAGTTTCTTTCAAATCGGTTCATTAGAACCGGAGTTACACACTCCCGAAATTTTAAATGCACCAAAGTGCTGGATCTCTCGTTTGAATATGAATTCGCTTATAACTCCGGAATAGAGGCACCGATGCACTAGCAACTTGATTTTCCAGTTAAGTGGGGATCTCTTCTTTCCAAAATATCAAGTTTCATACAAATCGGATCGTTAGATCCGGAGTTACACACTCCCGGAAATTCCGACGTGTTAGGGTATGGGGAAACTATGTCTGGTCATAATTCCGGTTCCAAAGAATCGATCCTCTAGCCGCTTTATGGTGCAAGGTCCGACGATCTCCTTTTTCGAATGCATCCGGTTTCATTCAAATCGGTTCATTATAACCGGAGTTCATTATAATCGGTTCATATAACCTTTTCAAGTTAGTGACAACTCAAAAGTAGCTGTTCTGTAAATGCTAACTTTTCCATCACAAATACCTTTACCTAAGCCATCTTTCCTACTGATTACTTACTCCTAATTAAATCTAGATTCCGCTTGTGTTAGTTCTACATACATTCATATATATATATATGTGTCACAGGGTCTGCTACGTGACCCAGTTCCCGCGCCTCTAACGTCGTTGGCCGGTAAGCTAGCCGCTGGCGGTTTGGGGATCCTGAAGAATGTCCTCTCAGCTCTCAGTTGATGACCTGCGGCTAATTGGCCCCTCCAGCCCAGGACACACGAATTCACACCACACTTAGAACACAGACTTTTTTATTCCCTAACGGTTACATGTTGGCTATACAGCGACACTTCAAAAAATCCCACCTATACTCTGTTGCACGCCTATTTATAACTTAATAGAAGTCTCGTCCCGTGATCAAAAACTCCTGCAATTATTGGTTCTCGCCAAGAAATCTGGGATTCTAACTGCCACGCAAACATGCGTCATCTCAGCATGAAAGATTGGGGAACACGGGGGTTGTATAGAAAGTGCTTAATTAAGTTCGATTTCTTTGTTCTCGAAACTGACTACGCAATTGATTTTTATCGCGATACGCCCAAGCATTTTTGAAGGAATTTCTGAATTTTAAAAGGGTTGTCTTCCCTCTAGTACTTAGTTTATTGTATTCGGCGGCTAAAATGGGAAGATGCTATCTTCAGGAATCAGTTACACAATTTAGTCAGAACTCTCGCATCTCAAGCGCTATGTCTCATCCTTCCACTAACCAATCTCTTTTCACCTATTGCCAATGATCAGTTCCTATGGATAACTATGTTGAAGGGCTTGGCCAATAGAACGTAGTTAACCTCACCATCCTGACGGTCCTGAAACCAAATTGATTTTTTTAAAGCAATCTCCTGATACGAAAAAAAGTAAGTTTTAATGAAATATGCCAACCTACTGACAACCAGCTTTTTCATTTTCAAAATTATAGGAAGTTACGTCCTCCTCTAAACGAATTTCTTCGACCGATGACAGTCAAGACAACAGAAAGGAAGTTAACCCTACCGGAATCTGGAATGTCCCACACATATCTAGGAGAAGGCGGTGTTCTGCAAATCGGACTCACTGTATGAGGGCGGAGAGGGCGTCCATGGTTTCCTCCACCAAGTCGTAGCCCCAGATTTTGAGGCTGGCCAGCCATCGTCTCAAGTATGGGAAGTAGGCGTGGATCCGAGTGGGTCGGAAGTAGAGTGTCATGATCCGGAGGGCGGAGTCTATGAGGCTACGCCTCCGGCCATCCGGGTCTTCTAAGGCTGTGAGGAAGGAGAGGACCACGTTAGACACGGAGGGCACTAGCAGTGTGTTGAGGTTCATGGGGCGGCCGTCGCAGCAGTCGATCCTCTCTTCCAGGGCCAGGATCTCGGCCTGTTGGGACGGAACATGGGATAGAACATAATAGAGCAGAAGCACACGCAGCGGGTGGAGTGATTCCTCACCTGGATGCGTTCCTCCAGAGCCACCTTGCCCATGCCGAACCTGCGTAGCACTTGGACGGCGAAGTTGCGCTGCGCCTTCCACGCTGCGCCGTTCGAGATGCTCAAGCCTGCTCAAAACATGTCAAATCACGTCTGATAACCGTCATTATTTACAATAGAATAGGTATCGAAAGAATAATATAATTTTCTCTTTCTCTCTAAATATATATATGTATACATACATATATATATATATATATATATAATATATAATATATATATATATATATATATATATATATATATATATATATATATATATATATATATATATACATACATACAAACACACACAGTGCTGGCATTAAAATTGCAACAAACAGGAAGGTAAGCAAATAGCAAAATTTTACCGATTGTGCGTATACAGCATGGTAGGAAGAAAACATGATTAAATTTGTAGGCAATCTGGGGTCCGATACAGGGTCCGAAATTTGTACACACAGCTTCCGCCTCTGGCAGCCGAAACGGCTCTAACCCGGTTACTCATCGAATTGAACTGGGATTGGAGGACAGATTCGGGCAAGTCCTTCCGTGCTGCTTCAAGTCAAAGCCACACTTCGTCAATAGTAGTGGTGGAGAGCGGTAGCGGCCCAGTCTCTCAGCAACCCATGACCAGATGTTTTCAAGGGGTGAGAAATTTGGAGAACGTGCTGATCGGGGCAACAGTTGAACACCCTCTGTGTCGAGGCAGATCAGAACATGACGGGCAACATGCAGTCTTGCGTTAATTTGTTGAAAGTTGACGTCTCCGAGGCCTCGAAGTTATAGTGCACAGTCACCGGCGTTAAGATCTGAGAAATGTAATGTTCTCTGTTCAGATGACCAACGACGTCATGAAGAGGTGTTCGTGCAGTGTACCCAATGGCTGCCCACACCATCACACCAGGTGCAGGGCCCGTAGGACGATATCGAATGCAAGCAGGCCACGTGCGTTCTCCTCGGCGCCTCCAGACACGGATACGTCCATCATGATGCTGCAGGCAGAACCAAGACTCGTCTGAAAATACGACGTGGCATCACTCCTGTATCCAGTTTTGTCGTTGGGTCTCTATGCTGCAGTGTCAAGGGAAGCCGCAATAATGGTCGCCGTGCAGACAGTCCGTGCTGCTCCAGACGTCGTCGCACTGTCCGTGCAGATACTTGTCGTGCTGCAAACAAGCCCATTTCTTGGGTCGAGGTCCGTGATGTGGCTGTACGATCCTGCAAGGCCGACCTGACAACATGTCTCTCCGATCGGACGTTAGTGGCGGGAGGCCGTTGCGATCCTGTATGGCGTTCAGTTTGACTCTTCTGAACCCATTGATTCCATATGTGCATGAAAGTAAAAACAGAGAGGAAGATGTCCGCGAGCAATGAGAGAGTCACCAGCAAAAGATATGAAGCAGTTCATTTCTGGTGATCGTGTTTAGGTTTACGGCTTATAATTGCGCGTATATGTATCTGTGTGCACGTAAGACCAGTCTGAGGCACTGACCATTTTTGACCAGCGTCTGGCCTCGCAATCGGATCAGCTGATTCCCTTTTCTCAATAATTGTTCCGAGCGTAACACATTGAGGCATATAGATAATAGGAGAAGAAATAATCTTTTGTGACAATACTTTCGTGGTAAGTCACTCTCTTAGAAAAGTTCTAAAAATGGAAAGTGAACTCAGAAACAGGGAGGTCAAGAAATGGATACAGAGTCCGATAAAGACAGAGTCATCTTCGCCAAAGAGATCAAGATGACGGTTCGAATCTGGTCATCTTGTCTTGGTCTGCCGTGAATCAAGTTATTACGGTCGCACGCACTTGGGTGCACGGAACACCTCTGGACAAAAAAATAATCCTTTTTTTCTTTGGCGATATCAGCCTTGACCAGCTCAATGGACATGCGTTTACTCCCGAAATCGGGTCAAGTTCGTGATCGCGGGACACAAACAATTTTTGCTTCTGGAGAACGATCAATCCGAGCGTAAGACATGAGGTTATAAATACATATATATATATATATATATGTGATAATAACGGCCCACCATTATATAAAGCGTATTTAAAATTACCCTGTTAATAAAGCACGACCCCTTTTTCCAAAATTGGAACCTAAAAGTAAAATAAGATAAATTATATTATCCCTGCAGATCATTATACAGGCATGTGAAGTAGCTGAACTCAATAACATCCCCAGAGATGAGTGTTAGTTATAAGATTCCGAATGTCAGTATAGTGTCAAAAATCTTGAAGAGCCCTCGAACCACTCCGAAATTATAGGTTCTGTAACGTCAAAAACCGCACTTTATAAGAATTTTATGGCCACTTATCCTGCACTTATCAGGTCAAGAGGTCGCGGTTCTAACAAGCGCGGGATCTAGCAGTAAAGTCCCCGATAAAATTAAGTGGACACGTGAACTCCACGAAGCTAAAGTCGCCCAATTAAAATATTAAGAAGTTTTAGGCCATCTGGCATCAATATCGCAAAGCACTTTTTTACTATGTGAGTGAAGAGAATATTTCTGTCTCTTGGGGTCTAACTCTGGTTGCTGTCGGACCTACGGTCCGCTACTGTCTTAGCGTGTAATGTAATAAGAGCTCTGCGCCCCGTCAGGGCAAGTCCAGTGGACACTGCAATTATAACGCTTTCGTAATGCTTCATAGTTGAATAAAAAGGTGATTTCAGGGATTCGTCTGAAAGCTGTGTTCTTCTTCTATGGTTCCATGTGTGTTTCTCTCCAAGTTGTGTGCAGAGATTTACGGTATGGTCAACACTTCGCCCAACTGCATCACACCCTCGTGCCGGCTACGCCTCCGATAAGTGCTATGCCTCTCCTCCGCGGCGTGAGGTACGGGGCATCACACACACACACACACACACACATATATATATATATATATATATATATGTACAATGAAACTTCTCTAACTGACATTCTCTATTAGGGTTATGGAACAGGATTTGTTTCGGTTCTTTAGGATTCGGCCCGAATAAGTGGCTGGTCGGATTGACCGGTGGTTCAATTAACCGAATTCGACTGTAAATATATATATATATATATATATATATATATATATATATATATATATATATATATATATATATATATACAGAAATATATTTGTGCATGTATATACCTATGTACCGACGTGTATATATAGGGGTAGAAGTTACGTTAGGAATGTCGTCTGCTACTCACTGACGCTGTCCGGCATGAGGTGGTTGGGGGGATCCGCGGGCCTGTCCATCACCACGGGGTTGGAGAGGACCTCACGCACCACCTCGATTGTGTTCAGCACCACCACGAGGCGGCGTCCCAGGTACAAGCTGCGGAAAGGTAAGGACATACAGACACACACATATTATATATATATATATGCTTAAAGCTAGTTCCTATCGCGTCGTTTACCTGTAAACTGGTCCGTATTTCTCCGAGAGTGTAAACAATTTCCTGTGGGCCAGCTTCCCTAGCAGTGGCAGGTAGCCCACGATGGGCAAGCCCAGGGGACCGGGCGGCAGGTTCCTCCTTCTCCTCCCCCGCCAAGCGAACATCACCCAAGCCAGCGCGCAGACGATCGCGGGCCACCAGTCAGCCGGCGGGAACATCTCCACTCGTACGGTGCAGTCCGAAAAAAATCTCGCAGGACTGTTGGCAACGGTGTGTCGCTATGGTCGTGTTCGGTGACGAGATAAGGTCGGAATCAGGTTAAAGGAATTTTCCCTCACAAAAGAAGTGAGATTATCGAAGTGATAAACTGCTTTGAACGCTGATATGTATTTTTTGCCGAAAAGTCCGGGCTCATGACAAAGTCTCTTTGGGTCGTGTCATATCGAAATCATTTCGATGTTATCTCTCTCTCTCTCTCTCTCTCTCTATATATATATATATATATATATATATATATATATATATACTAGCTATATATATATATATATACTAGCTGAAGTACCCGGCGATTCCCGGGATTTTAAGAATGTTTGTTAACCAAAATCCATTTAAAAATTAACACAGTATAAATAACAGAGAAAAAATATATGTGAAATGTTATACACGTCTCAGAATTTCAGCCTTTTATCATTGTAGTACTAAAATCTGAAAAGTAAAAATGCCAAATTCTCTAATGTTTGTTAACCAAAATTAATTTAAAACTAAGCACAGCATAATTAACATAGAAAAAAAACCTCGTGAAATCTATAAATCTATAAATTTATAATAAACTCCTCAGAATTCAGCTAGAATTAGCCTTTCATCAATGGGGTAAAATAAAGAAGCTGCAATTACAGGTTCAGCAGAAATTTCCAATAGAACCATGATATGACTGCAGCGTTGCCTCTTAAAAAATGAAGTGTTTGATTGAGGGCTGCAAACCGTTCAACTCCTCTCCACACTTAACTCCTATAAACATCCTCTACCTATTAAATTCCTTTCTTCTCCATAATAAACTCCTCAGAATTTTGGTACATTCAGCCTTTCATCATAGTACCACTAAAAACTGAAACATCCTCTCCAGAAATATAAATTTATTAATTTCAATAATTAAACACACACAAATGTATAAATTGCGCAAAAGTTTTTTAACCAACATTTGAATAATTCGTAAATGAAAAAGCATATGATAAAAGATAATTCGTAAATGAAAAAGCATATGTAAAAGAAAAGATAATAAGAACTTCCGGAATCGAAATTAATTACCCTTAATTTTTAATTAATAAAAAACCAACATAATATGAATAAAAACGATAGTTGTTTAAAACCATATGAAAATAAAGCTATTATAAAGATGATAATAAAAAAAGCATAAGAAAATAATGCTCGCGCATGAAGTTAACGTTACGATATAAAGATAGTAATAATAATATAAACCACGTGCATAAAATATTTAGCTTTTCAAGCGAAATTAATTAATTTTTAGAAAAAAACTACTTTTAATCTAGAAATTAAATACATTGCCCAAAATTTTGATTTTACCAAATTTCTACCGTACAAGTTACACCCTACTTCTTTTAAATAGGGTGTAAATATAGTTTTAACAGCCAATTGAATGCCAGTTAAAACGATTGTTGTTTAAAATCATATGAAAATTACGCTATTATAAAGATAATAAAAAAAAGCATAGGAAAATAATGCGTGCGCATGAAGTTAACGTTACGATATAAAGATAGTAATAAAAATCTATATATATATAAAACAGTTCCGTAACTGACTGACTGACTGATTGACTGACTGACATACAAAGTACAGACCAAACTGCCGAACCTAAAGGACTGAAATTTTGCATGGCGATTCTTCTTATAATGTAGGGGTGCACTAAGAAAGATTTTTCAAAAATTCTTCTTAGATTTCTTTAAATTAAATTTTTAAGCTGTTTTTGTAACTTTTTTCAAGTTTGCATTTAAAATAATAATTTGAGGGTTGTAAAATTTATATCACGAAAAAGATCATAAAAATTCCTTTAAAATGAAATTCTTTTCGAATCTTTACCTCCATTTTCTGATTTTTGGTGAATTTTTAAAGATTAATATTTACAATTTAATTTATTAAACGCTGATCATGTGATTTCTTTTTCTGGTACTTTAAATAAATTTATCGTCACGTAACAACGAAATAGACAAATTTTTTTTTCTTGCTAATGCGGCAGACGATTGGACATTATCCAAAAAATATTAAAATACAGTAAAAGATATGTTCCTCAAACTGTACTTTATTCTTTAGTATGTCCTATTAGATTTAATTTGAATATTTTCTTGTACATTTTTTTGTCTATAAAAATATCCCTTACGATTTTTAAAAAAATATATTTTTTTGTTTTACATCATTTGTATACATTGATCGTCGTATTTATTATATATATATATATATATATATTGGCATTAATTGCATACATTGACGTTGTATTTAATTTGAATGTATTCCGTAGCGAAGTGCGGGTTTTCAGATGGGTTGGAATCATGAAGCTACAGAATCATGAAGCATCCATAGCTTCATGGTTGGAATACTAAAAGTTTAAAATAGTGGCGGAATCTACTGAACGTCTGTGACTCGAGAGTCGCATCCTTCAAAAGTTGTTGGTTATTTATTAATTAAAAATATTGGAAAGTTCTTGTGGATCTGTAAATATACATGTGGTAACAGTTTTAAAATTTATAAATTATCAACCTACACAGGTGATAATTTATCCGGCGTTGCCCTAGATTTTAAGAATGTCTGTTAACCAAAATCAATTTAAAAACTAAACACAGTATAAATAACATAGAATAAAAAGCATGTGAAATGTTATACGCATGAATAAAAAGAAAACCCAACATAAAAAACCATAAATTTACAATAATTTCTTCAGAATTCAGCTAGATTTAGCGTTTCATCATTGGAGCAAAAAAACTCTGAAAAGTAAAACATAAATTATATACATTTATAAGAAACCACTAAAAGCTGAAAAGGAAAAATGTCAAATTGTATTTCGGAAAGTAAAGAATTTTGAAAAGTAAAGCTGAAAAGTAAAAATGTCAAATTGTCGAATGTTGGTTAACCAAAATCAATTTAAAAACTAAACATAGCATTGTGGCATTTCCCCTCCTCATGGCCCAGGAAATGTATTAACCTCGGCTTGAAACAGAGTAAGCCCATCGGCGGACTGCGAAGATGCAATAGTTTTCCCCTGCCGAGGGGTGGCTTACAAAAGGGTCAGCTTCTCGACTCGCAGGCGAGGAGCGACTTACAATAGCGAGGCGCCCCGATTTCTAGAGCGAAGACACTATAACACAAAAGACTAACAAAGGCAGACCATCTCCCTGATGAGACTTCGTAATGACCCAACGTGCGATGACGATATAAAGAACAAGTATCGTTTTGCACACGGGCCAGGGCCAAGGACCTATGAGGAGCCCAAGATCTAAGAGCGGGGTTGTTACAGATCCCGCCAGGGAAAAAGTTTTAAAAGCAGATGCAGGAGATTTTTACAGGAGACGAGAGACGAGACGAGAGGAGAGGAGAGTCGGAGACTGTTTTTGCTGTTGTATCCTAGGCCGATCCCGATCCTGTGTCTGAAGGGTGAAGACCTCTTTCTCGCTGAGAAGGGTCGTTTACAGATCAAAGCTTAATAATCCCTATTTTCAAAGCAGCTAGCTTCTTTGGTGAGAGTGTGGGACGAGCCGTCCACTACTCTGTGATAATTAGATCAAATTGCGTTTGGAGTTCGAGTTCGCCTCATTCCAGCCGGTTCCGACGAGTGGAATCCGTTCCTAGCAAATGAGACTTCTGTGATTAGAGCTTTATTGCCTGAAGGCCCGATCGACGATCCGTAGCGACAGAGCATCCAGCCAGCTGAACGGACAATCTTTGACGTGCGTCGCAGACTTCAACGGACATTACTAGTGTAAATTGATGTTCCAGAACACGACCTAATCATGAAGTATTTTAATCCAGAATCCCTAATAAATTGATATCAGTGTAACAAGTTATTAGTAAGCTGTTTTATCACTATACATAACCGGCGTGACGCTACCTAGCGTGTCGGCTTTGACACCAAACACGGAATATGTTACAGTATAAATAACAGAAAAGATTTAGCCTTATCATTGGAGCAAAAAATCCTGAAAAGTAAAACATAAAATATATAAATTTATAATAAACCTACCAAAATCCATTAAAAAACTAAACACAGTATAAATAACATAGAAAAAAGTATACGAAATGTTATACACATTAATAATATGAAAAATAAAATAAAATAAAAATAATAATTTTTAAAAATAATAAAATAAAATAAAAATAATTAAAAAAGTAATAAATAAAAATAATAATTATAATAATTTAAAAAATAATGAAATAAAAGCTGAAATTAAAAACGCCTCCATAAAAAAAGCTGAAAATACAGGTTTAGTGAAATTTGTACGATCCGTATTCGAACCCGAGTCGTGGAGCGTAGTAAATGAGCGATTTTACCGAATGCACCACGATGACACGCTACTTTATTGAGTAAATAGAAAAATATTCGTACTAAGATTACTGGAAAGTTGCTATGGGTTGATGAATATACATGTATTTATGGAGTAAGAGGAGTTTTAAGTCAGAAATAAGTTAGCAGGATAGAAGCTTAGTCTTTAACTCTTCAATAGACACAAAGACATAAGCGAGGGGATTGCAGTAGCGATTAAAAAAGATCTCGTGACAATTAGCGTGGTTGATTCGAATTTTCCATCGCGTGTGAGAGTGTCAATATGCCGTTGGATCCGATTTATTTTAGAGTATAAAATCTGACTTGAAAGATTATTATTTTCATTTATTATTCTGGTTTAATATATGACTTGAAACTTTTTGATTTTATTTATTTTTATCTTTTCACTCGCTGTTTGCCAGATAACCCTAACGTGGACGCCATATCCAGGGGGTGATTCCACAAAGAGTAACAGCTTACATTTAGTTTCAAAAATTGTTGGTTTTTTATTAATTAAAAATTAACGGTAATTAATTTCGATTTTGGAAGTTCTTAAGTCCCTCGGCTGTTTTTAAAGACGCCTGTATGTAAAATTTCACGATCGCTGCTCCTAAACTGTGGATTTTTATACAATAATAGACAGACAGACAAATTTTCATTTTTATATATTAGATATATATATATATATGTATATATAGTGTGTGTATGTGTGTGTGCGTGCGTGTGTGCGCGCGTGTGTGTGATAGCGCGTGAGTGTGTGTGTCTATCTGTCTTTGTGTGTGTGTACTGTATAGTTATTATAAAAAATTTAGTAGCCATTTTGTTTAATATAGAAATGTTTATAGAATGTTTAATCCCGGACTTCTGAAGATTGGGGAGGGGGGGGGGGAGCCTCTTCCGAGAAGTGCGATGTCCTGTGAGTGTGATCTGTCAAATTGTTGTTTGTTTTTAATTTACTCTGCGACATTCGATAAAGTCTATGGAATGTCACAGATAAAAAAGATTCCTCGAACATCGTTTTCCTTCTGATTTAAAGATCAGAACGAAGGCAGAAAAAAACATTGATATGTAGACGGTGATAAAATCAGTCAAAATTAGCTGATAAAGGCAGTCGTGTATGAAAGACGATAAAGAGAGTCATTTATAGAGAAGGTCAATAAAACAGTCATGCATAACAAGCGATAAAATGAGTCCTGTATAATGATAATGGCAGAGTGATGTCAGTATGCTTTAAGCTGTCAGTATGCAATACAGAAGGGATGGTGATGAAGAGTCAGCTACAATGAGACGGAAGTAAGACGTTGAAAGAGAAAAGCTTGCACGTTTAAAAAGAAGGACCGGAAGATAGTCCAATGTGAGTGAAAAATGGGAGATAAAATGGGAGTCCGTTAAAATGTGTCTGATGGTGAGTTCGCAATGACACTTTCTCCCTTCGTTGTTCTAATCACCCTTGAACGAGGGACCAACTACGAACCAGAAAGTGCTCCAAGATATTCTGTTGTCACCGTCCATGCAGGGAGACGGGAAGTCAAATTGGAAGAAAAATCCACGTATACAGAATAAAAAAAGGATTTTCAGTAATATTTAGCCTTCAGCGCGCTCAGCAATTTTACATGAGCGCGCGCGTGTAGTATTTTTTACGACAGATGATGTTTTACCGTTTTTGGCCCGAAAAACGACATAAATGAATGAATATTGATAATACATGTGTTACATTTGTTAAGAATAAAACATTAACCTCATTGTTGCAAAATACAAATGATGTCCCTTTCCATATGAAAGTAAATTATTTTTAAATGCTCATATTAGTCAGGTAGAAAGGCAATGATGTATTTCATGATAGGAAATTTAAAAATTTTTATTTCAGAGCTATATTTTAAATTCGAAATAGTTTTAATATTCATCCAATTTCATCCTCTATCCTTGGCATGGTGTTTTAGGCCGGGTAAGACTTTCACAATGATTATCTGTTTCGTCTTTGAGCATTTTGCGTACTTCTCTTTTCGCCACTTAGAAGATTTATCCTTGCCAACATAAAACATGTCATCATCATATCTTTCCCCCTAATCATTATTATCATCATCCGAAATATACTGTTCAGATCCACTACTGATATTATTTATTTCTATATCTTCTTCATTCAAATCGCTATCACTCTCAATTCCAAATGTTCCCTTCCTTTCGTTTTCTTCATGAGATAATTCTTGAAGAATGCGGGAAAATTCAGCTGGTTGTATACAGTGGAATCTCGATCTATCGTTTTTCAAGGGACCGATTGAAATGAACGATATATGCGGGAAAACGATAGATGCGGAAACATAACAAAGCAATAGGATCATTGGGGCTGGATAAAATGAACGACACATACGGGAAAACGATGGATCCGAAAACGATCGATCGAGATTCCACTGTATATATCTTCGAAATGAAAACGGATATAAAATTTATTGATGCGACTTTATACAAATTAAAATAACACACGTCAATTACTAACACAAAATTACAAAATACTTGAGAAAAAAAAATTTCCGAATTTTCGTCCACGATCACGCGCGTGTCGTAAATTTTGCGAACAATCTACCACACATAGCACGAAAGCCCGGTTAAGAATAAAAATTGCCGTGTGATTTCTTGTTAGCACATTCCACGACGTGGGGAAGGGTTGAAAGGAGGAATAGAAATGACCTTCAGGTGTCCCAGATGCGATATGCGAAAAAAGTGCATTAAAATCCGAATTTGTCGTAAAATTTGGCGCAGACGCGCGTGCTGGAAGGTTAGGATGCAGTGAAGAAGGGACACAAAAAAATGGGTTGCTTCAGTCAATGATCGTTATTTTATCGCTAAATACCCATGCAAATGAATTGAAATGCCCATCGAAATTTCATTTAAATTAATTTTGGCAGTCATGCCTCGTAAGAGTTGGCCTTGTGATGGAACGGCATTTGGCTTTTATGTAATGAGATTACCAATTGCCTTCCGCTTCATTCAACATCTTCTTTGCACTGGAATTACTTACATTGCTGCGAGCCATTCCTCACTCTCAACAAAACGTAACCCCGATACCCGAGGCTATGCTGCGGACTCCTGGCGCTGTCTACGTGTTCCATGCCTCGTCTTAAAGTGTCTAGCAGCACTGCCATTGTGTGCCCCACCTGACGCATTTGTTGTGGCCACTGGAGACGATTTCAACTCCATTGTTAAAGACATCTGAAAGTCGGGGGATACATTAAAATCTTAATTTGCGTTCTCTTGAAAACCACATTTTTCATTTTTTACGTTTACGAAAAATCTCATTTCTTAAAAGGTCTGTAAGATATTGAAATAAAATTATGTCACAGGGTTCTACTTATTTATTGGTCTGTTATGAAGCAAAATAGAGATCGTAAGTATGTATTTATTAATTTAAGAGCTATTTTTATTGAAAAAATTATAAATATTTTTAAAGAAAACCATGTTGTGTATGCGAAATTTGGTATATTTTAGTAAATTTAAGACGTATTGCCAATCTTTTGCTTCATAACACTGATAAGTGATTTACTAATATAGTGTTGAAAAAAAGTGAAATACATTGGTTAGATTTTGTTATAGAAGGTTTGGCATAAGCGAAAATTTTTACTAAAATGAGACTAAATATTGCCTAAATTTAAAAAGTTAATCGAATTTTTAATAATTTTTTTTCAATCCATAGTTTTGTTCCCTGTTTTAAGTAAAAACACATATTTAATACACATATATAAAATTTCATATTTTTCATATAAGTGCCCAAAAGGTGGGCACATACCTTAAAATCTCCTTTATTACACACAGGTCAAGATTTTCTTTCAAATGCCTTTTCAAACTGAAACGACGAGTGAAAACTAAAGCTTATAATTAAAATTACAACTACCTGTATTCATATTATCACTCCAAATAAAAAATTTGCTAAAGTATCCCAAAGTAGTGCTTTACAAATTCATGGATATCAAGGCCTCCTTGGACGATAAATTAAAATATTTCGCAGTTCCCCCCCCCCCTCCCCCACACACACACACACACCGCCCAGAAAAAAATATAATACAGACGTATATTATTGGAATATTTACATTACCTATGTTCAAATTAAAGATCGAATGCAAATATTATATTTGTTATGAAAGCTAGTTGCATATTTGAACAAGAGATGGCGCCACAAAAAATATCGAAAGGTGCAAACGTTCTGTTTTGATCCACTCCTCCTCCACGTGGGAAAGGTCACCCACGGTGGTCAGTCTGTGTTGGGGAGTTGGAGACAGACAGACGACATAGTGCTAAAAATTAATGAGAATATTTTAAGGACAACTACCCTTGGAGATATTTTTTTGTGTGTGAGGAATTTGGTCACCGAATAATGTACTCTAATACACCGATATCGAGTGACTTTGGTTCGCCTTAAGTAGCCAATAGCAAAAAAAAAATATTTTAATATCTTTAATTTGTAATTTAATGTTTAGTTATTATTCTGATTGGTATTTAAATATCTGAAACTATATTTTAAACGTCAGTTTTTAAAGTTCGCTGCAACTCTCATGAAACGTCTTAAAAAATTAATAAATAAGTAAACAAACTGAAATCCCCACTTTTTTTTTTTTTTTGTAATAAATCGATATTTAATTCACTGCAAACTTATGTTTAAAATTAATTTTATGTAGTTCAGCATATTTATATGCACATTATGCCAGGATACCGTGACTTTGAAAATACTCCTCTGCATACTGTACCGTTGAAGGCAGGTCCCAAATTTTAATCACTTTTTTTTAAAAAATGCGAGGGAAAACACGGGGAAATAGAATTTAACACATATTAAAACAAAATAATAGTAATAATCCTTATCGAGGATTAGTTGGCGTTATACAAAACCCAGGCGAATATGTTATCAGTGTGTTGTGACGTCACGCTTCCCCAATCTTGGCGCTAAATCATACCGTTTGTCGACAGTTTTTCTTTGGCGAAAACGGTCGGCGGGATAGTGCGCAAGTGCCAATAAAATTCTATTTACATCTAGTACAGTATTTAAAGCGTTTTATTTCTTCGCGATGTTCGACGTTTTTGAAAGCTCAATTCATTCCGTCCATTTCGAGCTTTAAAAGGCTCGTCCGAATCAGTGACGTAGGGAGCATGATTCCTTTTTGGCGCCCCCTTTCGCAAAAACATACAGCAATGTAATCTATAGAATTAGTGAAAAGGACCATTTTGGCGCCACTGGTCCGAATAGCCTAGCGAACGGCGCACTGTCCAGGGACGGGCGATAAACGCGCCAACCCTCGAGACTGTTTGGTTTGTGGCGGCCAACAGACGAGGAGGTTTCCAGAGTGGATTGCGCGCGTGTCGTCCCTACAACGGACGTGCATCGTGGCAGTGTATGCCTTAGAAAGCCGCTGACCACAGTTCGCAAGAATCCTCGTCACGTTACAGGTAAGCAACATTTTGACCATCTAGACGTCATATTGTTTTCACCTTCCTCCACGGATTTGTTAACTGGGCGGGGCTTCAGTTTTCCAAAACTTTCATCAGATGCTTCGTTGCAAATGTCTTCCGTCATTTTATGATTTTTATTCACGCACGACGACGTCGATAAATAATAACGCGTTTTTTTCAAGGGGGCACTAAAATAAATTCTGAACAAAGGGGTCTCTCGGCCCCGGGGCGCCACTGACCGCAAGTGAATCTTTTTCAGCAGGAATTGAATATTTTATTATTCTTTCTATTTCGATTTTGTTCCTATGACTCGCTCCAATAGTTGCTTAGAGGTTACATTCCGGCTACCGAAATAAAGCTTCCGGTCCTTCTGAAATTCGATCTAGGATCGTTATTGGTTGAGAGGATGTGTTTATTACGCACATGGTGTTTTATTATTTCACGTAATGTTAGGTTTCTATGGGGAACTTGTCATCAATTTAAGAGATAGTAATTTTTCTAAAGTAAAAGAAAATACAAAACAACACAAATTCTAAAGTTGTAATCTAAGTACACATTAGCTAATAATATTTTAGCACTGCAATTTATGTATATATATATATGTACACTACTGGCCACCCAAATTGCAACACCAAGAAAGACAAGAGATATCACAACAAAATTTATTTTGTAGATAACATGTTGGCCAAGTATCAAATGATTAAATTTATAGACTTCTGTGAAGTGTGGTTCCTGCCAAAATCAGTAGCCAGAGTAGCCGCCATTGTTGGAGATCACCGCTGCCACACGCCTCGGCATTGATTCAAAGAGACTTTGGATGAGTTCTTGGGGTACAGCAGACCAAGCAGCTTCCACACGTTGCCAAAGTTGATCTGCTGTGGCAGCTGGGGATGGAATCTGGGTCAATCGTAGAGCAACCATGGACATGTTTTCTATCGGCAAAAGATCCGGAGAGCGAGGCGGCCAGGGAAGCAATTCAATCTGGCGATTGACTAAGAACCGTTGGACAATGCGTGCCACGTGTGGTCGTGCATTATCCTGTTGAAATATGGCTGTGGGCAAGCCCTGAAGGTAAGGAAGGACAACTGGCTCCAACACCTCGGAGATGTAGCGCTGGCTGTTTAAAGTACCGCCAATGCGTACTAGAGGTGTGCGAGAGTGATATCCAATACCGCCCCATACCATAATACCCGGTGCAGGACCAGTGTGGCGGTGCATAACGCAGCTGTTCAGCATCATCTCTTCACGGTGTCTCCAGACTCGAATGCGACCAAGGGTAGACAAATCAATGGACGTCTTGCGGACAAACCACTCTGCTGTAAACGGCGTCGAATGGTACGCGCAGACACTGGATGATGCGTTACAGACTGCATGTGCTGTGCTATGGTTCGTGATGTGACTGAGCGATCCGTCACTGCCATGCGCACAATTTGCCTGTCATCACGTGAAGTGGTGCGCTGAGGTGGATGCGATCGAACACGCCGGTCCGTCGTACCCTCCTGCATCCAACGATCACATATCCGCATTACAGTTGTTTGGTTTCGTCCAACACGACTACCTATTTCC
This sequence comes from Dolomedes plantarius, assembly GCA_907164885.2. Taxonomy (NCBI): domain Eukaryota; kingdom Metazoa; phylum Arthropoda; class Arachnida; order Araneae; family Dolomedidae; genus Dolomedes; species Dolomedes plantarius. The sequence goes on along the minus strand of OU015492.1, from coordinate 229,267,059 downwards.
CTGAAAGATAATCCACAATCTCGGTAGGCCACTATCCTTCCTCTGTCGAACTCGGATACTTGATCAAAAGATGATCGCTGTTTTCGACGAGGCATAATTGATCGTTTTTTTGAAAAAACCATAAGAAAAACACAATTGCCGAACTTTGAAATCGCCGAAATCTCTAAGCCTTAAATAGCGCCTTGAAGTGGCGCCACAGGCGAGCGTGATGTGCGTCTGCGCTGAAATTCTAATCATTTGCATATCTCACCATTGTTGGAAAGTAATCACACATTTTGAAAATTAACCTTTTCATGCAACCCTAAGTCGCCAAGGCGCGCGCCAAACCGGAGTAAACCAGAAGCTATCCCATGATTCCTTCTTACTTCTGTTTATGTAATTTTCCGTTTTTGTATCGTAGCAATGTAACGTTTTTTTTTTGTTTCGTAGTAGATTAAATAAATACATGTTTTAATGTTCGTGTACCTGGAATCACTTAGTACCAAGAGAGCTGCACCGCCGAGACGGAGGTAAGCAATATATTTATTGCTATCTTCACATCAATGATTATGAGACTGAATTGCTAAATTCTGGTACTAAAGTAAAAATGGCTCAATCAGTGTTTAAAGATTCGACGCAGATGACTAAACTGAATTCCGAAAATTATGCGGTTTGGAAATTCAAGATTGAAATGCTTTTGATGCGGGATGGGTTAGATGATCTTCTTAATTCTCCACCATCCGATAAACCTGATGAAACATTTTTAAAGAGGGATAAACAAGCACGAGCAATCATAAATCTATGCATAGAAGATTCCCAAACCATTCATGTTAAAAACGAAACAACTGCTGCCGGTACATGGCAAAAACTGAAATCAGTACATGAACGTTCCAATTTAAGTAGCAAGTTATATCTTTTAAGAAAATTATATTCAATTAAAATGCCTGAACACGGTGATATGATCGCGCACATCAATCACATGATGGATTTGGTTGAAAAACTGAAAGCTATCGGTGAGAACATTCCAGATCAGCATATAGCCGCTCTTTTGTTAGTTTCGATTCCTGAATCTTACAATAATCTCATTACCGCCCTAGAAGCTCGAGATGAAACACTTATAACTACGGATTTAGTAAAAACGAAACTCGCCGATGAATATAATAGAAGGTTAGAACAGAAAGCGGACCGAAATTCCGATAATACTTCAACGGCATTTAAATCTGCTATAAACGCAAGAAATTCTAACAATAAAAGGTCGGAGAAATTTTGCAGCTTTTGTAAGCGAAACGGCCATACCCGAAACTGTTGTTTTAAGTTACAAAACAGGAATAGCAATACTTGTTCTTATAATTCTAATAACACAAAGTTAGAAACTCGCGTGACCAAACATGGCGGAAAATTAGACCGGCAATGTATGAGCGCGAATGTTTACAGTCAACAGGCGCCAGTCAAGTGCAAGGCCTCTATTTACCGTTCTGAACAAAATACAAATGTAAAGGTTCTATATGTGGATTCCGGCGCAAGCAGTCATTTGCTGTCCGATGAAAATTTATTTACAGAACTGAAACAAAATGAATCACCCACGAAAATTATTCTAGCAGATGGTAAAATCGTATTTTCCAAAGGCAGTGGATTTGTTGACCTTGATCTAAATATGCAGAAAATAAGACTGACGAATGCCCTTTTCGTTCCTGATTTAAAGAGCAATTTAATTTCCGTTAAAAAAATCGCTAGTATGGGGTACTCTGTCCTTTTCGAGAAAAATAATTGCTTCGTGAAGAAGAATAAAGAAGTGATTATGCACGCATATTCTGATAAAGATAGTTTATACAAAATTGTTTTAAACAAACACTCGGAAAATGCTAATGTCGCGATAGAATGCAAAAATGATAATTGTATACAGTTATGGCATTCGAGATTAGGTCATCGGAGTTATGACGGAATTAAGCGACTCGTTCACGAAAATCTCGCCGACGGAATAAAACTAGATAATTGTCTTCATAATAAAACTTGTTCAGAATGCATAAAGAATAAAATGCAACAATCCCCGTATCCAAAAACAGCCAGTGTCCGTGCAAAGAAACCGTTGGAACTTGTACATAGTGACATTTGCGGACCCATGCCCACTCCTAGCATAGGTGGAAAGCTCTATTTCGTGACATTTATCGACGACTTTACGAGATACACCGTCATCTACTTACTTACTAGAAAGAGTGAAGTTCTTAGTAAACTGAAGGATTTTGTCGGCATAACCAAAAATAAATTTGGTAGAACCATACAGACTCTCCGAACAGATAACGGCGGTGAATACACCAGTAAAGAAATGGAGGAATTTCTGTCGAGTGATGGCATCAAACATCAACTTAGCGTTCCTTTCTCACCTCCTCAGAACGGTGTGAGTGAAAGGAAAAATAGAAGTCTTACCGAAATGACCAGATGCATGCTGTCCCAAAGTCAACCACCAAACAAATTCAGGGGAGAAGCTGTCAATACCGCAAATTATATTCAAAACCGTCTTCCTACTAGAGCCTGTGAAAAGACGCCCTACGAGTTATGCTGCGGAAGAAAACCAAATTTGGCTCACATAAAAGAATTTGGTTGCACAGCCTATGCATATATACATAAAGAAAACCGAAGAAAATTAGATCCAAGCGCAATTGAAGGAACTTTTGTCGGTTACGACCGAAGGTCAAAGGGGTACAGAATCTATACAGGCGAAAATCGGATAATTGTCAGTAGAAGCGTAAAATTTGTCGAAAAATCACCAGTGAATCAAAATATCGAAATTCCCTCTCGTCCGGAAGTAAAAGACGAAGAAACTGAGACAGAACATGAAATTATACCCATAGAAGCGCTGAGAAGATCAGAAAGAAAAACGAAGGGACAACCACCAGAACGTATGGGATACCTAGTAGACACAACTAAGGACATACCCGAAAATTTCGAAGACCTGAACAAATTGTATTCCGAAGAAAAGGAAAAATGGTTACTCTCAGTCGACGAAGAAATCAATTCCTTGTCCCAAAATAAAACCTGGGAATTAGTAGATCTTCCTGTAGGAAAGAAAGCTATCGGATGTCGATGGACCTTCAAACTGAAAAAGAACGAAGATGGAACAGTCAACCGCTACAAAGCACGACTAGTCGCAAAGGGCTATAGTCAAAAATTTGGGACTGACTACGACCATACCTTCGCACCAGTAGTTCGACATACGACTATCAGAACCTTCTTTGCTGCCGCTGCATACGGTAATATGCACGTGCGACATGCTGACGTCACCACAGCTTTCCTTCACGGAAACCTAGAAGAAGAAATTTTTATGGAGCAACCGGAAGGCACAGTTCAAACAGGACAAGAACAAAAGGTTTGCAAACTAAGGAAATCTCTCTACGGCTTAAAACAGTCAGCCAGAGCTTGGAACAAAAGAATCGAAGAAATACTGAGAAACAACGATTTCTCTCAATCTACCGCAGACCCTTGCCTATTCTTAAAGAAAGATGAAGTAGATACAATAATGATCACGGTTTACGTGGACGATATCCTTATAGCATGCAAAAATGAAGACAAAATTCAAAGTCTAATCAAGTATCTCAACAAATTCTTCGAAGTAAAGGACCTAGGAGAAATCAGAAACTACTTAGGAATCAACATCAACAGAGATGATAACAAATTTTTACTGAACCAAACTCGCAAAATCGAAGGATTGAAGAAGAAATTCTGTCCAGATATCCACAAACCATCTTACACACCAATGGACGTTTCTTATCCAAAGGAAGAGGACACCTCTCCACCAGTGGACAATACCAAATATAGACAAGCCATCGGAGCACTACTTTACATAGCCACCGTAACCCGACCAGACATCGTTCTAGCAGTAAATTTATTAAGCAGGAAAAACGAATCTCCAAATGAAAATGACTGGAAAGCAGTTCTCAGAGTCATCGAATACCTGAATTCAACAAAGGACATTAACCTGCAAATTGACTCTAACAACCCACCAATACTTACCTGCTATACGGATGCTGACTATGCATCTGATATGACCACTAGACGGTCAACCGGAGGAAATATATTCTTCCTAGGAAACAGCCCAATTTTTTGGTCCACAAAGAGACAAAATTGTGTTTCCTTATCATCGACCGAGTCTGAGCTCATTTCTGCGGCTGCTGCTGCTCAAGAGCTCAAATGGATATTAGACCTCCTAAAGGATTTTGGGCTATCTCAAAAACTACCCATTAAAATGTTCGAGGACAATAAGTCCACAATCTCTCTAATTCAACATGGTAAGATGAATACCAGACTAAAACATATTAATGTTAAATATTTCTTTTTAAGGGAAATGGAAGAAAACAAAGTAATTGAATTAACATATTGCAATACAAATAGTATGATCGCAGATATTTTTACCAAACCTTTGCCCAAACCAAAATTTATGAAATTAAGATGTGAATTAAATCTAATTTCGGCTTATCCCAAAATGCATGATTAAGGGGGGCATTGTTGGAAAGTAATCACACATTTTGAAAATTAACCTTTTCATGCAACCCTAAGTCGCCAAGGCGCGCGCCAAACCGGAGTAAACCAGAAGCTATCCCATGATTCCTTCTTACTTCTGTTTATGTAATTTTCCGTTTTTGTATCGTAGCAATGTAACGTTTTTTTTTTTGTTTCGTAGTAGATTAAATAAATACATGTTTTAATGTTCGTGTACCTGGAATCACTTAGTACCAAGAGAGCTGCACCGCCGAGACGGAGGTAAGCAATATATTTATTGCTATCTTCACATCAACCTCCGCTAATGCATGTTGTAAATTTCATGTTATTTGCATGTTTCCTTCAGGGTGTTGCATTTACAGTGGCCAGCAGTGTATATATACATATATATATTATATATATATATATACATATATATATATATATATATATATATATATATATATATATATATATATATATATATATATATATATATATATATATGTTGTTGTTTCTAATGCCCCTTGGGGCATTCTAGGCTTCGGGCTGAAGTGTGCGACTCAACAGTCGCACACACAGCACCACAACAGTCAGCACCACAACAGTCGGAGTCCGTCTTAACTAGCTGACAGCTTAATTTTGACCGAGCACCCCCATGAGCGACATCTTGGAGGGGGGGATCGTACCCTCTCCCACCCTCCCTGACCTCATAGATGGACTTTCCGGTCTTTGGATTTAACGTGCCCATATCCGGCCTAGATACGGAAGTATTTAATGTCGCGCGTCGGGATATATATACATATGATGAGTCAATTTGACTCCTAGATTTTATGTCAAGAACGAGTTCTGTTTTTTATTTCCTTTAAATACTTTTATTATTTACATATATTAGTAATTATTAAGTGAAAATGTATACTTGTATGAATATATAACTTCATTAACTGAACATATCCTTGTTTTAAAAGTTGTATTATTATTTTATATTAAAAAAAATACAAAATGATGTATATATTTATCAAGAGGGATAATTTTTGTCATGTTATTTCAAACGCAAAATCGTTTAACATCTAGGTGTGTATCTGATTATATGTTTCTGTGACATAAAAAAAAGTTCTTTCACACCGTAAACCCAAAAAAAAAGAACCAGATTTTTAAAAAGTCATTTTTAAGCAGTTTCTAAGAGGACATTTTTAAGTTAACTCGTTCAGTACCTTAGACGACCTTAGTCGTTTAATATATGAACTATTAACATTTTCTTCAATTTAATCTTTTATATTTTTCGAGAATATTTCAGTATGTTTGATTGGCCGGCAGTAATGTTTCATTTTGATTTTATTTGCAACTAGCTGTTTACCCGACTGTTTCGGGTATTTATTTATCCCGATTTTTTATTAGACAGGAAAAGGAATGAATTCTACCTTTAGTGCAAAATCGAAGTCATTTTATTTCTCCCTCCTCTCTCCCCCCAGTGCTGATGGGGCTGAACTTGTACTTAAGTAGCATCGGGAGTGTCAGTATTCCTCTCAGCGACCCCGAAACCTATGGATTCGACACTACTCTCGATCATTTTGGAAATTTTATTTTTCACCCCTTCTTCCCCCCCCCCAATACAGATGGGGGGGCTGAACTTGCCCTTTAGCAGATCGTGAGTGTCACTAATCATCTCAGCGACCCCGAAAACTATTGATTAGACACCACTCTCGGTCATTTCGGACATTTTATTTTTCATCCTTTCCCCCCTCCCCCCCCAATGCTGATGGGGGCTGAACTAGCCCTTAAACGGAATCGTGAGTGTCACTAATCATCTCAGCGACCCCGAAAACTATTGATTAGACACCACTCTCGGTCATTTCGGACATTTCATTTTTCATCCCTTCCCCCCCTCCCCCCCAATGCTGATGGGGGGGGGGCTGAACTCGCCGTTAAACGGCATCGTGAGTGTCACTATTCTTCTCATCTACACCTAAAACTATTGATTAAAACCACTCTCGGTCATTTTGGACATTTTATTTTTCATCCTTTCCCCCCTCCCCCCCCAATGCTTATTTTTGGAGGGGGGCTGAAGTTGCCCTTAAACGGCTTCGAGAGTGTTACTATTTATTTCAGCGATCCCGAAAACTATGGATTAGACACTAATATCAGTCGTTTTCGTTTAGTTTTACATGGCTCCCTCCCCCCTCCCCCCTAGGGGTGCTAGGGGTATCAACCCCCCCCCCCCCCAGTAATTATTACCATATTATAAGTCATATGTGTACCAAGTTTGGTTGAAATTGCTCCAAGCCTTCCAGAGTGATGCTGAAACATGGTATATACATACATCCGTTACTACATATTATTAAATGGATGAATTTGTATTTTCCACTCTACATCAATCGTTATATCAACCGCAACACTGAAAACGTAATTCATTACAATAGACTGCTTATTTCCCCGTTGACTTATTCCCCCCGTTTCTCAGCAGCTGGCCAGCAAATCAATCACCGCTGCCCGAACGTTTCTCCAAAGACCCGGATCCTGGTCGTTCACTAACAGATCTATAGCAGATCCCAAGTCGTTCACTAACAGATCTATAGCAGATCCCAAGTCGATCTTTCAGAGAACCGGGTCATTTTGAAAACAGATCTTCAAAAAGAGCCGTTCATTTTGAAAAGTCTTCAAAAGAGACGGCTCTTTTTGAAAGACCTATATCTTCAAAAAGATTGGAATCTGAAGATCTACATCGGTCTTTCCGGTTCCGGTGAACGATGTGGGAGCCGTCAGATCCGAGATACTGAGATCCGGATCAGTCGTTCATTTCAAAGAGCCGTTCAGAGCGAACGGCTCTGAGCTGATTTACCCATCTCTAGTCCCTACAACGGACGTGCATCGTGGCAGTGTATGCCTTAGAAAGCCGCTGACCACAGTTCGCAAGAATCCTCGTCACGTTACAGGTAAGCAACATTTTGACCATCTAGACGTCATATTGTTTTCACCTTCCTCCACGGATTTGTTAACTGGGCGGGGCTTCAGTTTTCCAAAACTTTCATCAGATGCTTCGTTGCAAATGTCTTCCGTCATTTTATGATTTTTATTCACGCACGACGACGTAAATTCTGAACAAAGGAGTGCCACTGACCGCAAGTGAATCTTTTTCAGCAGGAATTGAATATTTTATTATTCTTTCTATTTCGATTTTGTTCCTATGACTCGCTCCAATAGTTGCTTAGAGGTTACATTCCGGCTACCGAAATAAAGCTTCCGGTCCTTCTGAAATTCGATCTAGGATCGTTATTGGTTGAGGGGATGTGTTTATTACGCACATGGTGTTTTATTATTTCACGTAATGTTAGCTCTCTCTGGGGAACTTGTCATCAATTTAAGAGATAGTAATTTTTCTAAAGTAAAAGAAAATACAAAACAACACAAATTCTAAAGTTGTAATCTAAGTACACATTAGCTAATACTATTTTAGCACTGCAATTTATATATATATATATATATATATATATATATATATATATATATATATATATATATATATATATATATATATATATATATATATATATATATATATATATATACAGTGCGTCAAATAAGTTTTAAGACTGGGTCTGTAAAAAGAAATGGAAACAAGAAATTAATACCTGTTTTGGTCTTTTATTCAAAATAGGACCCTGTGGCTTCAATGCACTTTTTACAGCGATTTATTAATGAATCAAACGCCTGTTGTAAATCACTTTGTGGAATGGCCTCCAAAGCACATGTCGATGCTTCTTGTATGGTCGAAATACCCTCAAAATAACACCCTTTTAACTTCATTTTAAGTTTTGGGAATAAGGAGTAGTCACAGGGTGCTAAATCAGGTGAATACGGTGGATGGTTCAACACGCAGACATTTTTTGCCAAAAGTCGACGAACAATAAGGGAGGTGTGACTGGGTGCAGTGTCGTCTGACAAACACCAACTGCTTTCAGTCCTTGTGTAGTCAGGACGAATGCGACGAATTCTGGCCATCAAACGCTTTAAAATAGCTAAGTAGTATTGACCTGTAATTGTTTGTCCAGTTGGAACAAATTGTTTGTGGATAATACCTTTAATATCGAAGAATGTAATGACATTGTTTTGATTTTGGATGGAACTTTTCTTGCTTTTTTGGCTTCCGTTGAATTTGGTGACTTCCATTCCGCACTTTGTCGCTTTGTTTCAGGATCATATTGGAAACACCAGGTTTCGTCACCTGTAACAATGGACTTCAAGAAGTTTGGATCGTTTTCAGTGGCTGAAACGATGTCTCTGCAATGTGCACTTCTCATTGCTTTTTTTTTTCAGGGGTTAAAGTGTGTGGAACAAATTTAGCACACACTTTTGTTTTGCCCAAATCTTCATGCAGGATGGTTCGAATTGTTTCTTTGTTGATGTTTAAAGAGTCTGCCATCATTCTCAGTCATGCACAGCGATCGTTTGTTACGAAATTTCGTACTTTC
>OU015492.1:229173504-229257638 GCA_907164885.2 Dolomedes plantarius | reverse complement strand
TGCAACTTTTAAAATTCCTTTTACTACTGTTTTTATTCATTTTATGTTTTTTATTCTATGTCCCAATAAAAATGTTCGTCTCTATAGATGCGCAAGGCCATTTATTAAAAGAACCAGCGATACATTTTTACCAATATTTATTATAACGTAGTGCCTACGAGATTATTGAACCAGAAATGAAGTCTCAAAAACGACTTAAAATGGCTAGAGTTCGGATGGGGTCCGCAAAAAGAAATGTCGTTCAAGAGGGGGTCCTCGGACTACATAAACTTAAGAACCCCTGGTATGGAACATGTTTTGTTTCAAAATGATGAAATATTTCTAACCATTTGTTCTCTATTGTGATTTTTGCTGATGCCCGAGATTAAACCTTTTCCTTATCAATATATATTTTTAATAATGATACCTCATTAGAAAGATCATTTTCGGAAATATTACAATTATTTGTTATTATTAAAGCATTTGTCATTATAAAATTAGTAAAAATAATATAAAACTCATATCCCGGCTAAATAGCCACACGGTCGCCGAAAACCGTATATTCCTTTCCCGCTCTCCCGCCGTTCCCTAGCTTGTCGTGCATTCTTTCCAAAAATCGGGACTTTTTTAACACGCCGCGGGACGCGGGACAAATTGTTAAAAATCGGGACTGTCCCGCCAAAAGCAGGACGTCTGGTCACCTTAGACTACGAGCCATTTTAAATAATAAATAGAATATTACGGAGTAGGCAAGCAAAAATTAAATCCAAACGATATTTTAAATGCCACCACAATTCAAAATAAAATAAAGCGCCAGACGATAATTTTAATTGTGAATTTATCCGAAAATATTTCAGTGTACGATGACTTTTGTGAGATAAAGTTTTTGTTACTTTTTGATTATTGATTTCTTAAAAATAAAGTTTTAATACGTTTTCAAAAGATTTCATGTAGTTTTGTTAAGAATAGATTATAGATCTTATTATTAAATACCCATTCTGAAATATTCATTTTAATTAATGGATAGACCCCTATTTCATTGAAAAATCGTAAGTGTACGAACACTTTGGGACCCACCGTATATATATATATATATATATATATATATACTATATATATATATATATATAATATATATATATATATATATATATATATATATATATATGTATATATATGTATATATATATATATATATATATTTATATAATATAACTTAATATAATACTAGTTGGCAGCCCGTCAAAATATTGCGGGTTCGATAGTACACAAATGACTATACTGAACACATCATTGCCAAGCGTTGAAAATCACGATATAAGAAGAGAGAAACACACTTTAAAAAATGACTATCAGACCCGATAAAAAGAAATAGAGGTACTCAATGACAAAAACTAAAAACTTGGTATGTGTACTCAGTATTTCAGTAAAATGTTGAAAATCTTAATTCCGAGAACGCATCACAATTCACTATTGTACACGATAAAAAGAAATATGGCTCTTCAGTGGCAGTTTATCGTAACTGAAGAATAACTTTATGAAGATTCACACAAATATGCGATGCTAGTATCAAAGATGTAAAATCTAATGAATTATCGACCACGTGGAAACATGCTATTCCGAAAAAAAAATATTTAAAGGTTGACAACATTACTGTGCGAAACGTCTCGAAATAAACAATTTCCGTCAGATTTAATTTTACATCTCACGAACATAATTCAAAATAAAAATGGCGGAGAGAGCTATAGACAGGGCCCGATTTAGAAAATTCTTGGCACAACTCGGGATGGGGGGCCCTTAACAGTGATGTGGGCGTGAAATTTCCAAAATTGACACACAAAAAAAATAGTCACCAATCATTGTGAAAATACCATTTTACCAAGAATTGGCCATTTGAAGCGTAAAAGCCTAGAACATTATCAAATAACATAAAGCAATACAGCATATTAACTTCATCATTAAAACACCAATACGATGCAACCAGAAAAACTTATTAATCCCTTATATACACTTTGCATACATAGGATGAACTATACATATAACTATACATATGATGAACCAATCAATCAACTTCGAAACGATATATAAAAAAATTGCTATTAAAAAGGGTAAAATATAAAAAAAATTGAATTGGGAATTTTTTCTTTTAAAATAAAAATTTTGAGGGGGGGGCACTCAACATTTAGGGGGCCCCTACGCCCGGGCCTAATGGAAAATCAGGGCCTGGCTATAGTTATTCCTCGGAGTAAACAAATTAGCGTGTTTATGCGGCCTCGTGCTGAGAGAGTATCTATCTATCTATCTATCTATATCTATATATATATATGTGTGTGTGTGTGTGTATATATATATATATATATATATATATATATATATATATATATATATATGTATGTATATATATATATATGTGTGTGTGTGTGTATGTATGTATATATATATACAGTGGCTCTCAAAAGTGTTCGTACACTTACGAATTTCAATGAAATAGGGGTCTATCCATTAATTAAAATGAATATTTCAGAATGGGTATTTAATAATAAGATCTATAATCTATTCTTAATAAAACTACATGAAATATTTTGAAAACGTATCTTTGGCTTTACATTAGGATTATTTGTGTGCTTGCATGTACGGTGCGTTGAGCCCTTACTGTAAGTTGTGCTTGTCTTTTCATTTTCTTTCGACTAAATGTTTCCATGGGGAACTCGGGGCCTTGGGATGTCTTTTGGTCTTACCTGCATCCTATTCAGAAAGTTCCCCTTGAGGTAACTGATTTGGTTAGGCTCCCTGATGAAGAGACCTGTCGGTTACCTCTATGTCTTTTTATGGTTCAGTTCCGGCACTTATACAGAATCTTGCCTCTGGTGCGTGGATGCCCTGAGTGCTAGATTTCTGTTTGTTTTTTGTCTATATTCTTATTGTATTATCTAACTCTGTTGGATTATTTATTTTTAGTTATATTTACATTTTTTATTAATTATTTACATTTTACTTAAATTCAATTCAAGTGATACTTTGCTTAGTTTTTATTTATACTATGTTATTTATACTGTTATATATTCTATGTTATTTATACTGTGTTTAGTTTTTAAGTTGATTTTGGTTAACAATTGTTCCACAATTTTGCATTTTTACTTTTCAACTTTTAGTGGTACAGTTTGCAAAATGTTTTTGTGTATTACTGCCGAAAGAAATAGTTTTAAAGATTTTCATGAATCTTAATGTAAATTGATAAGTAATTAACTGCTATTAACTATTAGTAATACACTTTTAAAATTCAATAGTTAACTTTTTAATTAAATTTTTGTTTAAAATTCAATAATTAACTCAGTATTAACTTTATAAAGTTTATTAGTTTACCTAAATAAAGTTTTTTTGTTTAAATGTTTTTGTGCGGGTTTGTCATTATTTATCGTGTTTATGACCTCAACATCCAATAAAATGGATACGCTCCCCTGCAAAATAAAAAATTTAAATTCATGAATTTCTTGAAAAACAAGCTTTTTAATGCCCATTTGTTTTAATAAACTATAATTATAAAAAAATATTTAAATTTTATCTTGCTCGAGTCTCAAGAGGTCAATGCTGTTCCGTTAGAATTCAATTCCAGACTGGCACATGAAAAATTATCTTTTCTAATGCAGGTATGCTCATATAATACCGGGTGGTGGCGGGTGTTAATACGAATAACAAATTTTTCTTTTTGTGGGGTGGGGTGAGGACTGCAAATGAATAGTGCCTCTTATGAAAATTCTCTCTCTCACTCAATCAATTCAAAGCCGTCTGTCTGGTGGACGGATGGCCCGGCTAGTATATATATATATATATATATATATATATATATATATATATATATATATATATATATATATATATACACATAAATTGCAGTGCTAAAATATTATTAGCTAATGTGTACTTAGATTATAACTTTAGAATTTGTGTTGTTTTGTATTTTCTTTTACTTTAGAAAAATTACTATCTCTTAAATTGATGACAAGTTCCCCAGAGAGAGCTAACATTACGTGAAATAATAAAACACCATGTGCGTAATAAACACATCCCCTCAACCAATAACGATCCTAGATCGAATTTCAGAAGGACCGGAAGCTTTATTTCGGTAGCCGGAATGTAACCTCTAAGCAACTATTGGAGCGAGTAATAGGAAGAATAATAAAATATTCAATTCCTGCTGAAAAAGATTCACTTGCGGTCAGTGGCGCCCCGGGGCCGAGAGACCCCTTTGTTCAGAATTTATTTTAGTGCCCCCTTGAAAAAAACGCGTTATTATTTATCGACGTCGTCGTGCGTGAATAAAAATCATAAAATGAGGGAAGACATTTGCAACGAAGCATCTGATGAAAGTTTTGGAAAACTGAAGCCCCGCCCAGTTAAGAAATCCGTGGAGGAAGGTGAAAACAATATGACGTCTAGATGGTCAAAATGTTGCTTACCTGTAATGTGACGAGGATTATTGCGAAAAACTGCGCCAAAGAAAAACTGTCGACAAACGGTATGATTTAGCGCCAAGATTGGGTAAGCGTGACGTCACAACACACTGATAACATATTCGCCTGGGTTTTGTATAACGCCAACTAATCCTCGATAAGGATTATTACTATTATTTTGTTTTAATATGTGTTAAATTCTATTTCCCCGTGTTTTCCCTCGCATTTTTAAAAAAAAAGTGATTAAAATTTGGGACCTGCCTTCAACGGTACAGTATGCAGAGGAGTATTTTCAAAGTCACGGTATCCTGGCATAATGTGCATATAAATATGCTGAACTACATAAAATTAATTTTAAACATAAGTTTGCAGTGAATTAAATATCGATTTATTACAAAAAAAAAAAAAAAAAAATGGGGATTTCAGTTTGTTTACTTATTTATTATTTTTTTAAGACGTTTCATGAGAGTTGCAGCGAACTTTAAAAACTGACGTTTAAAATATAGTTTCAGATATTTAAATACCAATCAGAATAATAACTAAACATTAAATTACAAATTAAAAATATTAAAATATTTTTTTTTTTGCTATTGGCTACTTAAGGCGAACCAAAGTCACTCGATATCGGTGTATTACAGTACATTATTCGGTGACCAAATTCCTCACACACAACAAAAAATATCTCCAAGGATAGTTGTTCTTAAAATATTCTCATTAATTTTTAGCACTATGTCGTCTGTCTGTCTCCAACTCCCCAACACAGAATGACCACCGTGGGTGACCTTTCCCACGTGGAGGAGGAGTGGGTCAAAACAGAACGTTTGCACCTTTCGATATTTTTTGTGGCGCCATCTCTTGTTCAAATATGCAACTAGCTTTCATAACAAATATAATATTTGCATTCGATCTTTAATTTAAACATAGGTAATGTAAATATTCCAATAATATACGTCTGTATTATATTTTTTTCTGGCCGGTGAGTGTGTGTGGGGGGGGGGGGGGGGAGAATGCGAAATATTTTAATTTATCGTCCAAGGAGGCCTTGATATCCATAAATTTGTAAAGCACTGCTTTGGGATACTTTAGCAAATTTTTTATTTGGAGTGATAATATGAATACAGTTAGTTGTAATTTTAATTATAAGCTTTAGTTTTCACTCGTCGTTTCAGTTTGAAAAGGCATTTGAAAGAAAATCTTGACCTGTGTGTAATAAAGGAGATTTTAAGGTATGTGCCTACCTTTTGGGCACTTTTTGTGAAAAATATGAAATTTTATATGTGTATTAAATATGTGTTTTTAGTTAAAACAGGGAACAAAACTATGGATTGAAAAAAATTTATTAAAAATTCGATTAACTTTTTAAATTTAGGCAATATTTAGTCTCATTTTAGTAAAAATTTTCGCTTATTCCAAACCTTCTATAACAAAATCTAACCAATGTATTTCACTTTTTTTCAACACTATATTAGCAAATCACTTATCAGTGTTATGAAGCAAAAGATTAGCAATACGTCTTAAATTTACTAAAATATACCAAATTTGGCATACACAACATGGTTTTCTTTAAAAATATTTATAAATTTTTCAATAAAAATAGCTCTTAAATTAATTAATAAATACATACTTACGATCTCTATTTTGCTTCATAAGAGACCAATAAATAAGTAGAACCCTGTGACATAATTTTATTTCAATATCTTACAGACCTTTTAAGAAATGAGATTTTTCGTAAACGTAAAAAATGAAAAATGTGGTTTTCAAGAGAACGCAAATTAAGATTTGAATGTATCCCCCGACTTTCAGATGTCTTTAACAATGGAGTTGAAATCGTCTCCAGTGGCCACAACAAATGCGTCAGGTGGGACACACAATGTCAATGCTGCTAGACACTTTAAGACGAGGCATGGAACACGTAGACAGCGCCAGGAGTCCGCAGCATAGCCTCGGGTATCGGGGTTACGTTTTGTTGAGAGTGAGGAATGGCTCGCAGCAATGTAAGTAATTCCAGTGCAAAGAAGATGTTGAATGAAGCGGAAGGCAATTGGTAATCTGATTACATAAAAGCCAAATGCCGTTCCATCACAAGGCCAACTCTTACGAGGCATGACTGCCAAAATTAATTTAAATGAAATTTCGATGAGCATTTCAATTCATTTGCATGGGTATTTAGCGATAAAATAACGATCATTGACTGAAGCAACCCATTTTTTTGTGTCCCTTCCTCACTGCATCCTAACCTTCGAGCACGCGCGTCTGTGCAAATTTTACGACAAATTCGGATTTTAATGCACTTTTTTCGCATATCGCATCTGGGACACCTGAAGGTCATTTCTATTCCTCCTTTCAACCCTTCCCCACGTCGTGGAATGTGCTAACAAGAAATCACACGGCAATTTTTATTGTTAACCGGTCTTTCGTGCTATGTGTGGTAGATTGTTCGCAAAATTTACGACACGCGCGTGATCGTGGACGAAAATTCGGAAATTTTTTTTTCTCAAGTATTTTGTAATTTAGTGTTAGTAATTGACGTGTGTTATTTTAATTTGTATAAAGTCGAATCAATAAATTTTATATCCGTTTTCATTTCGAAGATATATACAGTGGATTCTCGATCGATCGTTTTCGGATCCATCGTTTTCGCCTTATGTGTCGTTCATTTTATCCAGTCCCAATGATCCTATTGCTTTGTTATGATTCCGCATCTATCGTTTTCCCGCATATATCGTTCATTTCAATCGGTCCCTTGAAAAACGATAGATCGAGATTCCACTGTATACAACCAGCTGAATTTTCCCGCATTCTTCAAGAATTATCTCATGAAGAAAACGAAAGGAAGGGAACATTTGGAATTGAGAGTGATAGCGATTTGAATGAAGAAGATATAGAAATAAATAATATCAGTAGTGGATCTGAACAGTATATTTCGGATGATGATAATAATGATTAGGGGGAAAGATATGATGATGACATGTTTTATGTTGGCAAGGATAAATCTTCTAAGTGGCGAAAAGAGAAGTACGCAAAATGCTCAAAGACGAAACAGATAATCATTGTGAAAGTCTTACCCGGCCTAAAACACCATGCCAAGGATAGAGGATGAAATTGGATGAATATTAAAACTATTTCGGATTTAAAATATAGCTCTGAAATAAAAATTTTTAAATTTCCTATCATGAAATACATCATTGCCTTTCTACCTGACTAATATGAGCATTTAAAAATAATTTACTTTCATATGGAAAGGGACATCATTTGTATTTTGCAACAATGAGGTTAATGTTTTATTCTTAACAAATGTATTATCAATATTCGTTCATTTATGTCGTTTTTCGTGCCAAAAACGGTAAAACATCATCTGTCGTAAAAAATACTACACGCGCGCGCTCATGTAAAATTGCTGAGCGCGCTGAAGGCTAAATATTACTGAAAATCCTTTTTTTATTCTGTATACGTGGATTTTTCTTCCAATTTGACTTCCCGTCTCCCTGCATGGACGGTGACAACAGAATATCTTGGAGCACTTTCTGGTTCGTAGTTGGTCCCTCGTTCAAGGGTGATTAGAACAACGAAGGGAGAAAGTGTCATTGCGAACTCACCATCAGACACATTTTAACGGACTCCCATTTTATCTCCCATTTTTCACTCACATTGGACTATCTTCCGGTCCTTCTTTTTAAACGTGCAAGCTTTTCACTTTCAACGTCTTACTTCCGTCTCATTGTAGCTGACTCTTCATCACCATCCCTTTTGTATTGCATACTGACATCACTCTGCCATTATCATTATACAGGACTCATTTTATCGCTTGTTATGCATGACTGTTTTACTGACCTATGGCAGTTTTCATGACCTTCTCTATAAATGACTCTCTTTATCGTCTTTCATACACGACTGTGTTTATCAGCTAATTTTGACTGATTTTATCACCGTCTACATATCAATGTTTTTTTCTGCCTTCGTTCTGATCTTTAAATCAGAAGGAAAACAATGGTCGAGGAATCTTTTTTATCTGTGACATTCCATGAACTTTATCGAATGTCGCAGAGTAAATTAAAAACAAACAACAATTTGACAGATCACACTCACAGGACATCGCACTTCTCGGAAGAGGCTCCTCCCCCCCCCAATCTTCAGAAGCCCGGGATTAAACATTCTATAAACATTTCTATATTAAACAAAATGGCTACTAAATATTTTATAATAACTATACAATACACACACACAAAGACAGATAGACACACACACTCACACGCTATCACACACACGCGCGCACACACGCACGCACGCACACACACACACATACACACACTATATATACATATATATATATATATCTAATATATAAAAATGAAAATTTGTCTGACTGTCTATAATTGTATAGTAATCCACAGTTTAGGAGCAGCGATCATGAAATTTTACATACAGGCGTCTTTAAAAACGGCCGAGGGACTTAAGAACTTCCAAATTCGAAATTAATTACCGTTAATTTTTAATTAATAAAAACCAACAATTTTTGAAACTAAATGTAAGCTGTTACTCTTTGTGGAATCACCCCTCTGGATATGGCGTCCACGTTAGGGTTATCTGGCAAACAGCGAGTGAAAAGATAAAAATAAATAAAATCAAAAAGTTTCAAGTCATATATTAAACCAGAATAATAAATGAAAATAATAATCTTTCAAGTCAGATTTTATACTCTAAAATAAATCGGATCCAACGGCATATTGACACTCTCACACGCGATGGAAAATTCGAATCAACCACGCTAAGTGTCACGAGATCTTTTTTAATCGCTACTGCAATCCCCCTCGCTTATGTCTTTGTGTCTATGGAAGAGTTAAAGACTAAGCTTCTATCCTGCTAACTTATTTCTGACTTAAAACTCCTCTTACTCCATAAATACATGTATATTCACCAACCCATAGCAACTTTCCAGTAATCTTAGTACGAATATTTTTGTATTTACTCAATAAAGTAACGTGTCATCGTCGTGCATTCGGTAAAATCGCTTAATTACTACGCTCCACGACTCGGGTTCGAATGCGGATCGTACAAATTTTACTAAACCTGTATTTTCAGCTTTTTTATTTCAGCTTTTTTTATTTCAGCTTTTATTTTATTATTTTATAAATTATTATAATTATTATTTTTATTTATTACTTTTTTAATTATTTTTATTTATTACTTTTTTAATTATTTTTATTTTATTTTATTATTTTTAAAAATTATTATTTTTATTTTATTTTATTTTTCATATTATTAATGTGTATATCATTTCGTATACTTTTTTTCTATGTTATTTATACTGTGTTTAGTTTTTTAATGGATTTTGGTAGGTTTATTATAAATTTATATATTTTATGTTTTACTTTTCAGGACTTTTTGCTCCAATGATAAAGGCTAAATCTTTTCTATGTTATTTATTCTGTAACATATTACGTGCTTGGTGTCAAAGCCGACACGCTAGGTAGCGTCACACCGGTTATGTATAGTGATAAAACAGCTTACTAATAAGAACTTGTTACACTGATATCAATTTATTAGGGATTCTGGATTAAAATACTTCACGATTAGGTCGTGTTCTGGAACATCAATTTACACTAGTAATGTCCGTTGAAGTGTGCGACGCACGTTAAAAATTGTCCGTTCAGCTGGCAGGATGCTCTGTCGCTACGGATCGTCGATCGGGCCTTCAGGCAATAAAGCTCTAATCGCAGAAGTCTCATTTGCTAGGATCGGATTCCACTCGTCGGAACCGGCTGGAATGAGGCGAACTCGAACTCCAAACGCAATTTGATCTAATTATCACAGACTAGTGGACGGCTCGTCCCACACTCTCACCAAAGAAGCTAGCTGCTTCGAAAATAGGGAAGATCAAGCTTTGATCTCTAAACTACCCTTCTCAGCGTGAAAGAGATCTTTACCCTTCAGACACAGGATCTGGATCAGCCTAGGATCCAACAGCAAAAACAGTCTCCGACTCTCCTCTCCTCTCGTCTCGTCTCTCGTCTCCTGTAAAAGTCTCCTGCATCCGCTTTTAAAACTTTTTTCCCTGGCGGGATCTGTAACAACCCCGCTCTTTGATCTTGGGCTCCTCATAGGTCCTTGGCCCTGGCCCGTGTGCAAAACGATACTTGTTCTTTATATCGTCATCGCACGTTGGGTCATTACGAAGTCTCATCATGGATGGTCTGCCTTTGTTAGTCTTTTGTGTTATAGTGTCTTCGCTCTAGAAATCGGGGCGCCACGCTATTGTAAGTCGCTCCTCGCCTGCGAGTCGAGAAGCTGACCCTTTTGTAAGCCACCCCTCGGCAGGGGAAAACTATTGCATCTTCGCAGTCCGCCGATGGGCTTACTCTGTTTCAATCCGAGGTTAATACATTTCCTGGGCCATGAGGAGGGGAAATGCCACAATGCTATGTTTAGTTTTTAAATTGATTTTGGTTAACCAACATTCGACAATTTGACATTTTTACTTTTCAGCTTTACTTTTCAAAATTCTTTACTTTCCGAAATACAATTTGACATTTTTACTTTTCAGCTTTTAGTGGTTTGTTATAAATGTATATAATTTATGTTTTACTTTTCAGAGTTTTTTTGCTCCAATGATAAAACGCTAAATCTAGCTGAATTCTGAAGAAATTATTGTAAATTTATGGTTTTTTATGTTGGGTTTTCTTTTTATTCATGCGTATAACATTTCACATGCTTTTTATTCTATGTTATTTATACTGTGTTTAGTTTTTAAATTGATTTTGGTTAACAGACATTCTTAAAATCTAGGGCAACGCCGGATAAATTATCACCTGTGTAGGTTGATAATTTATAAATTTTAAAACTGTTACCACGTGTATATTTACAGATCCACAAGAACTTTCCAATATTTTTAATTAATAAATAACCAACAACCTTTGAAGGATGTGACTCTCGAGTCACAGACGTTCAGTAGATGGCGCCACTATTTTAAACTTTTAGTATTCCAACAATGAAGCTACATATGCTTCATGATTCTGTAGCTTGATGATTCCAACCCATCTGAAAACCCGCACTTCGCTACGGAATACATTCAAATTAAATACAACGTCAATGTATACAATTAATGCCAATATATATATATAATAAATACGACGATCAATGTATACAAATGATGTAAAACAAAAAAAAAATATTTTTTTAAAAATCGTAAGGAATATTTTTATAGAGAAAATAATGTAGAAGAAAATATTCAAATTAAATCTAATAGGACATACTAAAGAATATAGTACAGTTTGAGGAACATATCTTTTACTGTATTTTAATATTTTTTGGATAATGTCCAATCGTTTGCCGCATTAGCAAGAAAAAAATTTTTTTTTTGTCTATTTCGTTGTTACGTGACGATAAATTTATTTAAAGTACCAGAAAAAGAAATCACATGATCAGCGTTTGATAAATTAAATTGTAAATATTAATCTTTAAAAATTCACCAAAAATCAGAAAATGGAGGTAAAGATTTGAAAAGAATTTCATTTTAAAGGAATTTTTATGATATTTTTCGTGATATAAATTTTACAACCCTCAAATTATTATTTTAAATGCAAACTTGAAAAAAGTTACAAAAACAGCTTAAAAATTTAATTTAAAGAAATCTAAGAAGAATTTTTCAAAAATCTTTCTTAGTGCACCCCTACATTATACGAAGAATCGCCATGCAAAATTTCAGTCCTTTAGGTTCAGCAGTTTGGTCTGTACTTTGTATGTCAGTCAGTCAATCAGTCAGTCAGTCAGTTACGGAACTGTTTTATATATATATAGATTTTTATTACTATCTTTATATCGTAACGTTAACTTCATGCGCACGCATTATTTTCCTATGCTTTTTTTTATTATCTTTATAATAGCGTAATTTTCATATGATTTTAAACAACAATCGTTTTAACTGGCATTCAATTGGCTGTTAAAACTTTATATTTACACCCTTTTTAAAAGAAGTAGGGTGTAAATTGTACGGTAGAAATTTGGTAAAATCAAATTTTGGGCAATGTATTTAATTTCTAGATTAAAAGTAGTTTTTTTCTAAAAATTAATTAATTTCGCTTGAAAAGCTAAATATTTTATGCACGCGGTTTATATTATTATTACTATCTTTATATCGTAACGTTAACTTCACGCGCGACCATTATTTTCTTATGCTTTTTTTATTATCATCTTTATAATAGCTTTATTTTCATATGGTTTTAAACAACTATCGTTTTTATTCATATTATGTTGTTTTTTATTAATTAAAAATTAAGGGTAATTAATTTCGATTCCGGAAGTTCTTATTATCTTTATTTTCATATGCTTTTTCATTTACGAATTATTCAAATGTTGGTTAAAAAACTTTTGCGTAATTTATACATTTGTGTGTGTTTAATTATTGAAATTAATAAATTTATATTTCTGGAGAGGATGTTTCAGTTTTTAGTGGTACTATGATGAAAGGCTGAATGTACCAAAATTCTGAGGAGTTTATTATGGAGAAGAAAGGAATTTAATAGGTAGAGGATGTTTATAGGAGTTAAATGTGGAGAGGAGTTGAACGGTTTGCAGCCCTCAATCAAACACTTCATTTTTTAAGAGGCAACGCTGCAGTGATATCATGGTTCTATTGGAAATTTCTGCTTAACCTGTAATTGCAGCTTCTTTTTTTTTTTTTGCCCCAATGATGAAAGGCTAATTCTAGCTCAATTCTGAGGAGTTTATTATAAATTTATATGTTTTTAGATTTCCCGAGGTTTTTTTTTCTATGCTATTTATATTGTGCTTAATTTTAAATTAATTTTGGTTAACAAACATTAGAGAATTTGACATTTTTACTTTTCAGATTTTAGTACTACAATGATGAAAGGCTGAAATTCTGAGATGTGTATAACAGTTCACATATATTTTTTCTATGTTATTTATACTGTGTTAATTTTTAAATGGATTTTGGTTAACAAACATTCTTAAAATCCCGGGCATCGCCGGGTACTTCAGCTAGTATATATATATATATATATATATATATATATATATATATATATATATATATATAGAGAGAGAGAGAGAGAGAGAGAGAGAGAGAGAGAGAGAGATAACATCGAAATGATTTCGATATGACACCACCCAAAGAGACTTTGTCATGAGCCCGGACTTTTCGGCAAAAAATACATATCAGCGTTCAAAGCAGTTTATCACTTCGATAATCTCACTTCTTTTGTGAGGGAAAATTCCTTTAACCTGATTCCGACCTTATCTCGTCACCGAACACGACCATAGCGACACACCGTTGCCAACAGTCCTGCGAGATTTTTTTCGGACTGCACCGTACGAGTGGAGATGTTCCCGCCGGCTGCCTGGTGGCTCGCGATCGTCTGCGCGCTGGCTTGGGTGATGTTCGCTTGGCGGGGGAGGAGAAGGAGGAACCTGCCGCCCGGTCCCCTGGGCTTGCCCATCGTGGGCTACCTGCCACTGCTAGGGAAGCTGGCCCACAGGAAATTGTTTACACTCTCGGAGGAATACGGACCAGTTTACAGGTAAACGACGCGATAGGAACTAGCTTTAAGCATATATATATATATAATATGTGTGTGTCTGTATGTCCTTACCTTTCCGCAGCTTGTACCTGGGACGCCGCCTCGTGGTGGTGCTGAACACAATCGAGGTGGTGCGTGAGGTCCTCTCCAACCCCGTGGTGATGGACAGGCCCGCGGATCCCCCCAACCACCTTATGCCGGACAGCGTTAGTGAGTAGCAGACGACATTCCTAACGTAACTTCTACCCCTATATATACACGTCGGTATATAGGCATATACATGCACAAATATATTTCTGTATATATATTTATTTACAGTCGAATTTGGTTAATTGAACCACCGGTTAATCCGACCAGCCGCTTATTCGGACCGAATCCTAAAGAACCGAAACAAATCCTATTCCATAACCCTAATAGGGAATGTCAGTTAGAGAAGTTTCATTGTACATATATATATATATATATATATATATATATATATATATATATATATATATATATATATATATATATATATATATGTATGTATGTATGTATGTATGTATGTATGTATGTATAACCTCATGTCTTACGCTCGGATTGATCGTTCTCCAGAAGCAAAAATTGTTTGTGTCCCGCGATCACGAACTTGACCCAATTTCGGGTGTAAACGCATGTCCATTGCGCTGGTCAAGGCAGATATCGCCAAAGAAAAAAAGGATTATTTTTTTGTCCAGAGGTGTTCCGTGCACCCAAGTGCGTGCGACCGTAATAACTTGATTCACGACAGACCAAGACAAGATGACCAGATTCGAACCGTCATCTTGATCTCTTTGGCGAAGATGACTCTGTCTTTATCGGACTCTGTATCCATTTCTGGACCTCCCTGTTTCTGAGTTCACTTTCCATTTTTAGAACTTTTCTAAGAGAGTGACTTACCACGAAAGTATTGTCACAAAATATTATTTCTTCTCCTATTATCTATATACCTCAATGTGTTACGCTCGGAACAATTATTGAGAAAAGTGAATCAGCTCATCCGATTGCCAGGCCAGACGCTGGTCAGAAATGGTCAGTGTCCCAGACTGGTGTTACGTGCACACAGATACATATACGCGCAATTATAAGCCGTAAACCTAAACACGATCACCAGAAATGAACTGCTTCATATCATTTGCTGGTGACTCTCTCATTGCTCGCGGACATCTTCCTCTCTGTTTTTACTTTCATGCACATATGGAATCGATGGGTTCAGGAGGGTCAAACTGAACGCCATACAGGATCGCAACGGCCTCCCGCCACTAACGCCCGAGAGGAGAGACATGTTGTCAGGTCGGCCTTGCAGGATCGTACAGCCACATCACGGACCTCGACCCAAGAAATGGGCTTGTTTGCAGCGCGACAAGTATCTGCACGGACAGTGCGACGACGTCTGGAGCAGCACGGACTGTCTGCACGGCGACCATTATTGCGGCTTCCCTTGACACTGCAGCATAGAGACCCAACGATAAAACTGGATACAGGAGTGATGCCACGTCGTATTTTCAGACGAGTCTTGGCCTGCAGCATCATGATGGACGTATCCGTGTCTGGAGGCACCGAGGAGAACGCACGTGGCCTGCTTGCATTCGATATCGTCCTACGGGCCCTGCACCTGGTGTGATGGTATGGGCAGCCATTGGGTACACTGTACGAACACCTCTTCATGACGTCGTTGGTCATCTGAACAGAGAACATTACATTTCTCAGATCTTAACGCCGGTGACTGTGCACTATAACTTCGAGGCCTCGGAGACGTCATCTTTCAATAAGGTAACGCAAGACTGCATGTTGCCCGTCATTTTCTGATCTGCCTCGACACAGAGGGTGTTCAACTGTTGCCCCGATCAGCACGTTCTCCAAATTTCTCACCCCTTGAAAACATCTGGTCATGGGTTGCTGAGAGACTGGGCCGCTACCGCTCTCCACCACTACTATTGACGAAGTGTGGCTTTGACTTGAAGCAGCACGGAAGGACTTGCCCGAATTTGCCCTCCAATCCCAGTTCAATTCGATGAGTAACCGGGTTAGAGCCGTTTCGGCTGCCAGAGGCGGAAGCTGTGTGTACAAATTTCGGACCCTGTATCGGACCCCAGATTGCCTACAAATTTAATCATGTTTTCTTCCTACCATGCTGTATACGCACAATCGGTAAAATTTTGCTATTTGCTTACCTTCCTGATTGTTGCAATTTTAATGTCAGCACTGTGTGTGTTTGTATGTATGTATATATATATATATATTATATATTATATATTATATATATATATATGTATGTATACATATATATATTTAGAGAGAAAGAGAAAATTATATTATTCTTTCGATACCTATTCTATTGTAAATAATGACGGTTATCAGACGTGATTTGACATGTTTTGAGCAGGCCTGAGCATCTCGAACGGGGCAGCGTGGAAGGCGCAGCGCAACTTCGCCGTCCAAGTGCTACGCAGGTTCGGCATGGGCAAGGTGGCTCTGGAGGAACGCATCCAGGTGAGGAATCACTCCACCCGCGGCCTCTGCTGCGTGTGCTTCTGCTCTATTATGTTCTATCCCTTGTTCCGCCCCAACAGGCCGAGATCCTGGCCCTGGAAGAGAGGATCGACTGCTGCGACGGCCGCCCCATGAACCTCAACACGCTGCTAGTGCCCTCCGTGTCTAACGTGGTCCTCTCCTTCCTCACAGCCTTAGAAGACCCGGATGGCCGGAGGCGTAGCCTCATAGACTCCGCCCTCCGGATCATGACACTCTACTTCCGACCCACTCGGATCCACGCCTACTTCCCATACTTGAGACGATGGCTGGCCAGCCTCAAAATCTGGGGCTACGACTTGGTGGAGGAAACCATGGACGCCCTCTCCGCCCTCATACAGTGAGTCCGATTTGCAGAACACCGCCTTCTCCTAGATATGTGTGGGTCATTCCAGATTCCGGTAGGGTTAACTTCCTTTCTGTTGTCTTGACTGTCATCGGTCGAAGAAATTCGTTTAGAGGAGGACGTAACTTCCTATAATTTTGAAAATGAAAAAGCTGGTTGTCAGTAGGTTGGCATATTTCATTAAAACTTACTTTTTTTCGTATCAGGAGATTGCTTTAAAAAAATCAATTTGGTTTCAGGACCGTCAGGATGGTGAGGTTAACTACGTTCTATTGGCCAAGCCCTTCAACATAGTTATCCATAGGAACTGATCATTGGCAATAGGTGAAAAGAGATTGGTTAGTGGAAGGATGAGACATAGCGCTTGAGATGCGAGAGTTCTAACTAAATTGTGTAACTGATTCCTGAAGATAGCATCTTCCCATTTTAGCTGCCGAATACAATAAACTAAGTACTAGAGGGAAGACAACCCTTTTAAAATTCAGAAATTCCTTCAAAAATGCTTGGGCGTATCGCGATAAAAATCAATTGCGTAGTCAGTTTCGAGAACAAAGAAATCGAACTTAATTAAGCACTTTCTATACAACCCCCGTGTTCCCCAATCTTTCATGCTGAGATGACGCATGTTTGCGTGGGAGTTAGAATCCCAGATTTCTTGGCGAGAACCAATAATTGCAGGAGTTTTTGATCACGGGACGAGACTTCTATTAAGTTATAAATAGGCGTGCAACAGAGTATAGGTGGGATTTTTTGAAGTGTCGCTGTATAGCCAACATGTAACCGTTAGGGAATAAAAAGTCTGTGTTCTAAGTGTGGTGTGAATTCGTGTGTCCTGGGCTGGAGGGGCCAATTAGCCGCAGGTCATCAACTGAGAGCTGAGAGGACATTCTTCAGGATCCCCAAACCGCCAGCGGCTAGCTTACCGGCCAACGACGTTAGAGGCGCGGGAACTGGGTCACGTAGCAGACCCTGTGACGTATATATATATATATATATATATATATATATATATATATATATATATATATATATATATATATATATATATATATATATATATATATATGTATGTAGAACTAACACAAGCGGGATCTAGATTTAATTAGGAGTAAATAATCAGTAGGAAAGATGGTTTAGGTAAAGGTATTTGTGATGGAAAAGTTAGCATTTACAGAACAGCTACTTTTGAGTAGTCACTAACTTGAAAAGGTTATATGAACCGATTATAATGAACTCCGGTTATAATGAACCGATTTCAATGAAACCGGATGCATTCGAAAAAGGAGATCGTCGGACCTTGCACCATAAAGCGGCTAGAGGATCGATTCTTTGGAACCGGAATTATGACCAGACATAGTTTCCCCATACGCTAACATGTCGGAATTTCCGGGAGTGTGTAACTCCGGATCTAACGATCCGATTTGTATGAAACTTGATATTTTGGAAAGAAGAGATCCCCACTTAACTGGAAAATCAAGTTGCTAGTGCATCGGTGCCTTTATTCCGGAGTTATAAGCGAATTCATATTCAAACGAGAGATCCAGCACTTTGGTGCATTTAAAATTTCGGGAGTGTGTAACTCCGGTTCTAATGAACCGATTTGAAAGAAACTGCATATTTTGGCATGTAGTAGGAAGAGCTAGATTTCAGGAAGATCTACATTTCAATAGGAGAAGCTGAATATCTGTGATATTCTTAAAAGTATGTTCGGAATTTTCATCTGGAGGTGATAATTTTCAGCAGTAAATGCTTATCAGTAGGACGAGTTCCTTTTGGTGATAGCAAGGGAAATAGCCACGCCCTGCGTTACGGAGCCCGGAAAGACTGTTATCGATTGTTAGTGATTTTCGGAGTCTTCACTCGCCGGCGTTTTCTGGATCGTTCGCTTCATTCTCCAAACCGAACGTTCGACTGTCACGAAACAGGCAAGGCGTGACATTTCATCGCGGATCTCCGTCATTTGCAAATCCCTTCCAGGGCTGCACATCTGATTGGCTCACGCTACTTCGTGGTCGGATCTCTGCAGTAAAGCCAATGCCACTTGCTGTTTCGCGACTCTGTTGAATGTTTTCTCTTCAATCTATTCCTTCTCATTGCAGATTTTTATAGTTTCGAACTTGAGATCTCTTTTTTCGACCCCGGTCCATCTTTGAGCAGGGGATAAAGAGATAAATTTGTCGGCAGTCGATCCAGCAAGCATCCCTATTAGTGACATACGGTGTGCTCGTAGCACCCTCCTCCTCATGAAGGGACTTTCTGGGAGGTCTCTTCCTTATATTGAATATGTCCGCACCCAGCACAGACACAAGGGCATTTAGTGGCGTTTGCCAAAAATTCGGACCGAACACCCTGAGTTTCGAATTCCGATGTATGCATATGTATACATGCATATAAATTCGCTTTACTGATGCAGAGAAGCTCTTTTTTAGATTAAAAAAAGTCAGGAAAGGAATTTTTTTTTTTTTAAATCTAATCGTCTTCCATTTTTTTAATCTATATATACTCCCAAATAAACAGTCGGACGATTTCTGACGTCAACCTTTTCTCTCCCACCCTCAGATCGGAGATCGACGACCACAAGCGCACCCTCGATCCGTACAGGGTTCGAGATTACATCGACGCATTCCTGGTGTCTCAGGAGAAAGGGGAAAACCCTACATTCACAGGTATGGCGACGAATGATGATTATTGTTTTGGGTTCAGAAAACCGGAGAAACAAAAACAAAAATAAACAAATCGTCACTATTTTTCGAACATATATATACAGTGGAATCTCGATCTATCGTTTTTCAAGGGACTGACAGAACTGAACGATGAATGCGGGAACATAACAAAGCAATATGATGGTCTGGATAGTTTGAAATAAACGACACATACGGGAAAACGATGATTCAGAGATTCCACTGCAAATATATATATATATATATATATATATATATATATATATATATATATATATATATATATATATATATATATATATATATATATATATATATAAATATATACATATATATGCATATATATGTATATATATATATATATATATATATATATATATATATATATATATATATATATATATACTAGCTGAAAACCCGCACTTCGCTACGAAGTACATTCAAAGTAAAAACATCGGTGAATGTATGCAATTAATGCCAATATATATATAATAAATACGACGATCAATGTATATAATTGATGTAAAATATATATATATTTATAAAAAAATCGTAAGGGATATTTTTATAGACAAAATAATGTAGAAGAAGATATTCAAATTAAATCTAATATAAAGAATACTAAAGAATATAGTACAGTTAATATAGTACAGTTTCTAGAACATTTCTTTTACTGTATTTTAATATTTTTTTGGATAATGTCCAATCGTCTGCCGCATTAGCAAGAAAAAAAAATTATTTTTTGTCTATTTAGTTTTTATGCACGTGACGATAAATTTATTTAAAGTACCAGAAAAAGAAGTCACGTGATCGGCATTTAATAAATTAAATTCTAAAAATTAATCTTTAAAAATTCACCAAAAATCAGGAAATGAAGGTAAAGATTCGAAATAGATTTCATTTTAAAGGAATTTTTAGGATCTTTCTCGTGATATAAATTTTATAACCCTCAAATTATTATTTTAAATGCAAACTTAAAAAAAGTAATAAAAACAGCTTAAAAATTTAATTTAAAAAAATCTAAGAAGAATTTTTCAAAAATCTCTCTTAGTGCACCCCTACACTATAAGAAGAATCGCCATGCAAAATTTCAGCCCTTTAGGTCCAGCGGTTTGGTCTGTGCGTTGTATGTCAGTCAGTCAGTGAATGAATGAATGAATGAGTCAGTTACGGAACTGTTTTATATATATAGATATATATATAGTGACAGTTCCCTACGGCTGCCAGTAATGGTTCTGAAAATAAGTCGCCATTTTGAGGAGAGGCCGTCAAATATGGGTGGCAGGATAGAGGCATTTTACTATATACACTCATGGACAAAAAAATTAGCGCACCATGAAATAATTGCGGGATCGTAACGAAACTTGCAATGAAGGTACATGTCGAGGAGATATGCAAATGATTAGAAATGCAGCGTGATTACGCATTACGTATAGCCGGTAGAGGGCGTTGAACATCGTAGTCTGTGGCGTATAAAATAGGTAACCAAAGCTTGTTTGAGTGTGCTGAATCATTTACAAAGGAAGAGCTGAGATAGACATGCCATTACGCCGTGTTCGAAGACAATATAAGCAGTTGTCGCAGTTTGAGAGGGGGAGAATCGTCGGGATGATGGAAGCTGGGTGGTCAGCTAGGCGAGTAGCTCGTCAATTAGGCCGCTCTGATTGGATTGTGAGGAGGTGTTGGGACCAGTGGACCCGAGAGATGAGATGTACACGAAGACCAGGCTCAGGACGGCCTCGACAGACCAGTCGTCGAGAAGACCGCCACATCGTAAGAAATGCACGGGTACAGCCAACTGCTTCCTTGGCCGCCATCCAGGCACAGGTAGCACCTTCATTAGGGGCCTCTGTGTCTTCTCGAACCATACGAAGGCGCCTGGCGGACAGTTGGTATCGCGGCGCCCATTACGTGTGCTGCCCTTGACGCCCACCCATCGACGCCTCCGTTTGGAGTTTTGCCGCGCACGAGGAAACTGGACTGCAGCGGAATGGAACCAGGTTGTCTTTAGCGACGAATCCAGATTCGATCTCGGCAGTGATGACAATCGTGTTCGTGTGTGGAGAGCCCGTGGTGAACGCTTCAATCCTACCTTTGCTGTACAGCGACACATCGCTCCCATAACTGGTGTGATGGTATGGGGTGTCATTGCCGACAATACACGGTCACCCCTAGTATTGTTCCGTGGCACCATGACAGCCCAGCGGTATGTTCATGAAATCCTGCAACCACATGTGTTGCCATTCATGCAACAGGTCCCAGGAGCCATTTTTCAACAAGACAATGATCGGCCTCATACGGCAAGGGTGTCACAAGACTGTCTCCGCACTGTTACTACCCTTCCTTGGCCTGCCCGATCCCCAGATTTGTCTCCAATCGAGCATATCTGGGATCATTTGGGAGGACGAGTTGGGCATCCCACGAGTTTGTACGAACTAGAGGCAAGGTTACAGCAAATATGGAACGCAATGTCTCAAGACATCATACAGAACTTGTATGACTCAATGCCCGATCGTATCGCATCGTGCATTCGCGCAAGAGGGGGGTCCAACGGAGTATTAACTTCTCAATCTTTGCCTTTTTCTCTGAAATAAATTATCCTTTTTCTTTGATTTTCTTATCATTTACTTATATCAAAGTAGTCATTACGTATGTAAATTTTCGTTTCATTTTGACGACTCCTTCTTGGTGCGCTAATTTTTTTGTCCATGAGTGTATATAGTGAAATGTCTCTAGCCGGCCACTCCTTTTCGAACAAGATTAACACGACACCAGGAGTGTACGAGAGTGTGCGACAGTCCCTCATTGGTCGGTGTCAACTGTGCAACGAAACCCTTGGACGCCACTTCATCTACTTTGAGTCTTTCTCTGATATGAATGGGATCGTGTAACTTATGGTTTGGTTGGTTCTTATTTTTTTCCAGTGACCAAAGTTCAACTTGGACACTGAACTTGACGGTTTTCTGACACACTGGAGTGGAATCCGGCCCTAGGTTGCATTGCAAATATTGTTCATCACCCCTCCTACTATGTCGACACAATTTACGAACACTCTGTGTGAGTGTGTGCATATATATATATATATATATATATATATATATATATATATATATATATACAGGGTGTCCATAATTAAAGTCCCACTTTCAAAAGGCTGCAAAAAAAGAACCACTGGTCAGAATGACTTCAAATTTTTACTGAATATACTGGAAGAAGGAGGAAACGATTTGTCATAATAAAAAAAGTTCTAAAATGTATCAATAGATGGCGGTGTAAGCGGCATACTATGCAAACTAATAAAAAGACACTCGTGCGCACGACACATTGCATGTGGTATAAAAGCGCGGGATATGTGGCGTTCCCATCATATTGTATCTGAGTAGCTTGTCATGAGTCTCTCAATGAAGTATCGCGCTCTTCTACAAGAACGACGACTGTGTGCCTGCAGCTTTAAACAAATTCCGGTCATTGAAGGGAACGAAAAAAGGCCGTGGTTCGATTTCTGCAAAGGGCCGAAAGAAATTTCAAGAAACAGGTTCTTTTGAAGTGAAATCTGGCAGAGGGAGGAAATCAATTGCTTCGACGCCACAGCTTTAGAGGAAGGGACGAGCAGTGGTGTGGTATTGCCCGATGTTTAGACATGCCTGCGAGTACGGTGCACAAAATTATACGCAATATCCTGCATTGCTACCCATACAAAATTACACACGGTCAGGGGTTGCTTCCTGCTGACCTGCCAAGAAGACAGGCGTTTGCTCTGGAATTTCTCGCTCGCATGGAAGTGGACAATGAATGGCCATGGAACATTTTATGGACAGATGAAGCCCATTTCCACCTCCACGGGTTTGTCAACACACAAAATTGCAGGATATGGGCAAAGGAAAACCCATTCGCAACTTAACCAGTACCGATGCATTCGCCAAAGGCGACTGTGTTGACGGCATCGTGTATGGTAGTGCCATTTTTTTCGAGGAGATAGGTCCTGTGGGTCCTGTTACCTGTACCGTGAATGGTAAATGGTATGCGAGTCTTTACCACAGTCACAAGGAATGCGCAGCCAGGTCATTCCAACACTTCAACAGCGTGCATGCCTGGATAGAATCATTTTCATGCAAGATGGCGCTCCCCCGCACATTGCAAAGCCAGTCATGCAACTGCTCAAGAGGCATTTCGGAAATAATCGACTTATCAGCCGTCACTGTCCAACAGCCTGGCCTCCAAGATCACCAGACCTCAATCCTTGTGACTTCTGGCTGTGGGGTTATCTTAAAAGTGTTGCGTACAGTGGCCCGATTGCAAATTTAGCTGAACTGAAGGCTCGGATTACGCAACACATTCGCAACGTCACCCCTGACACACTCCGGTCTGTTGTGGAACATGCTGTTTATCGCTTTCAGCTTTTGGCGGACAATTGTGGAAAGCATATTGAACCTGTCTGCCGCAAGTCTAGCGATAATTAACAGGCGTTTTCATTGTTGCTTTTTATGCGGTTTTGGGCCCAAGGACAATTAAAAACCAATTTTTCCCATCCAATGTGGTACGACCTTGCCGTGGTGGATGGGCTTTCCTCTAACAGTGCCACAACTGTTGACTGACTTGGAAATCATTTTTTCCCTCAAACGACCCAAACACACATGCACATTGAACAGTACAGTTGGTTTACTGTGCAACTCATGCCAAAGCCGTCGTATTTCGATTCAAAATGTCACTTGTAGCCGAGTCCACTTTCGTTATGCCGCTTACAGCGCCATCTATTGATACATTTTGGAACTTTTTTTATTATGCCAAATCGTTTCCCCCTTCTTCCAGTATATTCATTACAAATTTGAAGTCATTCTGACCAGTGGTTCTTTTTTTGCAGCCTCTTGAAAGTGGGACTTTAATTATGGACACCCTGTATATATATATAGGTACTCTTAACTGATGAGAGTCTCTTCATTCTAACTAGTGATTTTGAACGTCGGCTAATCTGGAGAAAGGTATCATCCAGCAAATGTTACCGAAAGAGATCGGTGTGGAGGTTCAGGTGTCACGGTCTGCGAAGGATGTTAAATGTTAAATGGTCGTAAAGAACTCTCCATTTTCGAACGTGCCTCAGTAACAGGATAGTAGTGAGGTGATCATTTCCCACGCACGTCTTTTCCGAGGTGCTATTGGTTCTCATTTCTTTTTGAAGGACGGTAATGGAAGACATAATCGTGCATGTGCTGTGGATGAGGTGTTGGAAAGTGAGAATATCACTCGTATGGACTGCCCCCCCCCCAGGCTGAATCCAATAGAACATGCGTGGTTCGCTCTAGGGAGACGTCTTGCGGCACGCATACCTCCACTTCAAAATGCCCATGAACTGAAAAGTGCACTGAAAGAAGAGTGGACAACGTTGACCCAACAGATCATAGACCAACTCGTGTTAATCATTGTTAGACGCTGCAAAGCAACCTTTGCAGTTTAGGGACATCATATTCACCTCTTTGCTTTATTCCATTTTTGAGAAATACGCCTTTGTACGATGTGATGTGTAATGCTTTCTAGCTGTTTCTAAATAAATTCTCCGAATTGACGTTTGTATTATTTTGCAGGTGTGTCATTTAATTCCCCAATGGGGTACATATTTAGGACCCTGGGTCGTCAATTTCGTCCAGGTTTTTACTCCATTGAGAAAAAAAACCGCACGTTCGTTAAGTTTTGCATGCCAGTGTCATAGTTTTTGTGTGTGTATATATACACATTCACACGCATAAAGTATATGCATTAGCGTGTATGTATCCTTATGCTTTAACGTTGATATATTTATACCTGCAGACGCGATGCTCCGCGGCAACGTACAGAGCCTGCTGGGGGCGGGCAGCACGCCCTCAAGAGCCACCCTCGAGTGGTGCCTGGTGTCGGCGGCCATGTACCCGGACGTGCAGGAGCGGGTGCGCAGAGAGGT
Organism: Dolomedes plantarius; assembly: GCA_907164885.2. Taxonomy (NCBI): domain Eukaryota; kingdom Metazoa; phylum Arthropoda; class Arachnida; order Araneae; family Dolomedidae; genus Dolomedes; species Dolomedes plantarius. The sequence goes on along the minus strand of OU015492.1, from coordinate 229,232,163 downwards.
GGCCGGAGAGCGCCCGGTCACGTGGTCCGGCAGGCACCGCACCCCCTACACCCTAGCCGTCATCATGGAGGCCATGCGACACTACACCGTCATACCCATCAGCATGCTCAGGACGTAAGTCACTTTATACACTCAACCACATACACGTAATCAGCATATACGTAGCGACAGACACCTGTGGAAACTTCCAATAGATAATTGCGCCTTAAGCATGGCAGTTGTTCGTTATCGGGCAGATGGAAGGATCCACGTGAGAACACGCCATCCGTCAATCAGTCCAGCATGTCAACAAGGGGCTGGTCGTCCCTCAGCAATGGCTTCGGATGTGTTGAGCTTGCTACAATTAGGACCCCTCATACGCCCACAATTTCTCTGACCGGAGAACGCTTTGTTAACGTCCTTTCACACTCATGGGTTTGGGCGCGCCTCCACACGCATCCACCCAATTATGGTTTGAGGAGCACTCAGTCGAGTTTCGGAACATGAAATGGCCCCCAGATCTCGACGCCGTTGAACATATCTTGAATTGCCACGCGATGTTCCGTTCAAAGCATCTAGGAATGTTATAGAATTGGGGACCAATCTTCCGTAGGAATGGTGTTCCTGAGAAGTCCATGCCCCATCGTGTTTCTGCAGTTCCACGACCCAGAAGTAGGCTTAATAGGTATTACGCAGGCATCCCAGATTTTCTGGCACATCAGTGTGTGTATATATATATATATATATATATATATTCACAGATCGATATGTGAGATAAGCCGCTGACATAGTATAGTGGTTAGCTCTCGTAGGTGCCCCGCTTGGGTTCCAATTCCGAATAAGGCTCGGTCGTTTCCGTGTCGCCCCCCTCATAGGCTGCTCCTATCCTAAAGTAGGCATTACAATCGCGGTGAATAACAAAAGGCGAGTGTCTCACGGCAAAGTGTCTCCGCATTAGAGAGACACGTACGCGAGATATCGGTAACTCCTCCAACTGACTCGTCTCTATTCCTCCGCAGCAACGTCGCGCCCTTCCGCGTCGCCGGTTTCGACGTCCCCGCGGACGCCATCGTCATGACCAACATCTGGGGCGTGCACCACGACCGGCGGCACTGGGACTCACCGGACGAGTTCCGGCCGGAGCGGTTCCTCGGCGACGGAGGGGTGTCCAGGCCGGGCGCGTTCATCCCTTTCTCTTACGGTAAGACCTCTGTACGCATGCAGTACGTTCGTGTGCATTGCGCGCATATTCGTTTGCTCATTTACCTGCCAATTTGCAGGCAGGCGCAACTGCCCCGGCGAGGACTTGGCGTGGGTGGAGGTGTACTTGTATTTCGCGACGCTGGTGCAGAAGTTCCGGATCGTGCCGGCGGAGGGCGAACCCGGTTTCAAGACCCTGCTCGGCATCGCCAACATGGCCGTCCCGGACAACGTCCGGATGGTGCGGGTGCAGTAGTCGCCAACCACCCGCCCCATTCCGTGGAAGAATCCGTTTTGGACCATCGATGAGATGACCCTTTCATCGTGTCCGCTTACCTGAAGACATTCGTTGTCCAAGTGGTGCAGTACTCACTCCATAAAGGAAGCCAATCACTGACTGACTGATCACTGAAAGTCCTTTTTCTCAATCCGAAGGTGCTCGCTAAGAAATCCTCTTTGAAAATTCGGATTCTTAAGGGGGTTGATGACACAAACTCTGTGTCTCTGGCACCACGAGGCTGACATTTTGAACGCTATCTCCGGACCCATCAGACGTACGAAGCCGACATTTTGCCCAGTGCTTCCTCTCTAGCCCCAGGTGCTCGACCAGAGAGATTTTTTTAAAAATAAATTCCACAGTGTTCAAATTAAATTCTTGTTTAAAAAAAACCCGCATTTAATGTGGGATTGCAGTGGGATTCGGTGACTGGGGGAACTCCCCTCAAGTGAATTGAAATGAAGCTAGTACTCCGTAAGGCGCGATGGAGCTACTGATTCCACTTACAAACTAATAAATAAGCCTCCGCGATCGAGGCCATTATGCATATTACTGCCATTGAATAGTTCGCTATTTTTATTTTTTGAAACAAAAGTGTTTGCCGACATTTTAGATGAGTAAATCACGAGGTAAAATTTTCTTTTCTTAAATTCGATAAATGGGTTCGCGTTATACGGAGAATGTACCTCAAAATTTTTAAAAAATGTAGTTTAAAATTATAGTTTAAAATATTAAATTGTAGTTTAAAATTATAGTTTAAAATATTTTGTTATACGTCAGAAAATACGGTAATTTTTTTTTCTCTTTAATAATAGATATTATGTAATACACTGCCCAACAAAATTTTTATGTGATATTTACTCTTCTGAATAATAGAATATTAAATGTTTTGTTACTTCATTGTATTGTAATAGCATAGTGATTTATATCTTATTTATATTTTTTGTTTCTAATGTTGTAATTTATTATTTTACGCCTATTATTGATATTTGATTATAACATTGGTTCCTTTATTTTATATTCGTACATGACAAAACTGTTTATGTTGTCATAGTGTATGCATTTTTTGTAAAAACTAATAATTATGGCAAAGAAACAGCTGTGCTTTTGTATCTTTTTTGAAAAATTCCTAATACCGGTAACCCGGTATAACGTTTGAAAAAATATCGAATACCGGTATTGTATTTTTGGTCCGGTATCGCAATCACTAGCCACAGTGTACTCTCGTGCAGAAGAATTATCGGACATCTTCATCCAAAAGTAGTCTATTTAAAAGCTCCAATGACATTTCTTCAGACATACGTATGGAAAAAAACAAGAATTTTAAAATGACAGTTTTCTTATTTATCGAGAAGATTTTTACTGGATAAAGGTTGCATTATAAAAAAACCTATTTTAGATTCGTAAAAGGAAAAAAATATTGCATAAATAAATTAAATTAATAAGATAGAAAAGCGCATTGCATTTTGAAAATACAAAAGGTGATGGCGGAATGGCTAGGGCGCTGGCATTGGGTTCGCATCCAGTGGGTTCGAGTCTCAATGTTGACATGGATGTTTGTAACCTTCTGGAATCGGCTTTAAACTGTAGGTCCCGGTCTAATGAGCCCTCGTGTAGCAAAAAATTGACCGCAGCGCTCCAAACCAAACCAATAGATATAAAATGATTCGTGCTACTCTCCCCTCCAGTGACGAGTTCAATCATGAGTACACCGTATTTTTACTAAGCGGATCAATCAGTTGGACTGTATCGGAGGTGGCACGTTCCTTACGGGTTGGGATAGCATGTATCCCAAGAATACGGGCCCAACAATGAATATATATATATATATATGTGAGAATGAGTTTGGCAACACAACTGAACTATTACTACAACTTCCACTCCTACTACTTCGGCGCGAAGGACTTGGCGCGCAAACAGAGTGATGGACTAGTGACATTACGAAGCGGATGTGTCGCTCCGCAGGCTTGCCGTTTTGAGTCAAATAGCTGTGTTGATGCTTTGTTTTTTTTAATTTCATACTAAGTGTTAGTCCTGTCTTGTAAACATCGTCTAGTTTAATTAAATGTTCAAAATAATTAAGTCTAATGATTCACTTCTAAAGGAAGGAGTACTAACTCCTTCCTACATGGGTGCTCGGCCCTCGGACTCGAAAAATACCCCTAGCTTGGACTGAAAAACTATTTTCTTTTGATGATTACCGGATTACTGTTCTCTGTGCTTTCTGTTTTGGATACCGCCAGCGAAAACGAAAGTGATGTGCCACGGACTCTGATAATATTCTGATGGGATGACGAGAACCGAAAACCAGAACTGTGAGTATATTCTGATCATATTGTAATTATTTCATGCATACTTTGAAGCTTGTTCAAGAAAATTTTGAAGATTAATGGAATTCTCATCTTATTGATGATAATTATAAGAAAACTGAAAATATTTCAACGTTCTTTTGATGCAAGAATTTAATTGATGCTAAATTCATTTTTGATGGTCTTTGACGTTGAATTTATCACTTCTGTTTTCTTGAAAAGAATTCTATTTCGATGAAATTATTTGATGATTTGATGAAAATTTCGACATTTAAATTGAAGAATCTTGTTTCCTTGAACAAACCACAACATAACATATATTTTGAATGATTGCAATTTGAATACAGTTTGAAGAATATTATATTATTTCCTTGATGCATATTTTGAGAATCAATATTTTATTATTGAATTGATATTTGAGGAAATTTCGATTTGAAATTTTATTTTTGAATTTGAGTACCTACGTATTATAAGTATCGATTTTGGTTTTGAATATTTGTATATTTGTGTACTATAATTGTTTGAACCTAGTATATAGTTATGGCTACTCTCAACGATTACCCCAATATTGCAAAATCATTAAAAATTGGTAGTACGAATCAAATAAAGGTTCTACATCGTTTAATTTTTGGTACAGACGGCGACAGACAAAATCGTACCAGATTACGTAAATTTACAGGTTTTAAACAGCCATTCGTGTTGGAAGCAACGGAACAGAAAGTACTTAAAGAGTTTTCACTTAAAGACTTGATTTCTATTTGTAATCTATTTCATTTAGAATTTTCAACTGACCCAGACAAATGTGCCAATACCATTCTTATGAGTCTTAGTGATTTATCGTTATTAAAAGCAGAATTTTCTGATCTTTCGGAATGCGAAGTGAATGATGACTCACTTCCGGGTGCACGTTCATCCCAAACTAACAGTGTTATAGAGGAAAATAGATCTCCCTTTTCCCCCACCATTGACGCAAAAGAATCTTCGAATAAGCAAAATACACACATTTCCGTTGGTGAATCAGATCAAAATTCATTGCCTTCAGTTGAAACTGCGAATCTCTCTTTCCAGTTGTTTAGTCTGAAAGACGTTGTTGATTTAATAAAACCTTTCTCGTCTCGTGATAATTACAGTGTTGAGAATTTTATATCTGACGTTGAAGAACTTTTTTGTTTATATCAGATAAACAATCCAATTCACCAAATTACTTTTGTTAGAAAATGTTTAACTGGTCCCGCTCAAACTTTAATTAGGTCTATTCGTGGAATTACAAATTGGGAACAATTGAAGCACCATTTATTAGACGAATTTTCGGACAAAATTAACGGTATTCAGTTACATAAATTAATGGAATCTCGACGTATGAAACCGTTTGAAACCCTACAAGAATATTTCTTAGCTATGAGAGATTTGGCACACAAAGGTTCTCTCGATGACTCCTCTCTGTTTGAGTATGTCATAAACGGAATTCCTGATTCAACAAACAATAAAGTTATTCTTTACGGTTGTAAATCCGTCCCTGAATTTAAGGAAAAGTTGAAAATTTATGAACAAATCTTTAACAGATCACAAAATTTCAGACAAAATAATCAGAAAAAATTGATGCTTCCTACCTCAATGTGAAAGTCGATAATACACGTAGCCCAAATACACAGCCAGTATGTTTTTCCTGTGGCTTGAGAGGTCACAAAAGCAACCAATGTTTGAATAAGTCACATGGTAAACAATGCTACGGATGTAAAAGTTTTGGTCATGTTCATGCTAATTGCCCTAAAAGTTATCGAAATTCTAAACCAAAACCTGATTCTCAAAAACCTATTTCTGATAAAACTGTAAATGCACTTTCTCCTGAAACTTCATCGAAAAATCCCATGCATGTTGACATTCAACTTGCAGGAATTCAATTGACAGCACTCTGTGACACTGGGTCACAGGCAACCCTCATCAATGAGAAAACCTATCGAAGAATTGGTTCGCCACCATTGCAGCCCACCAACATTCCCTTTTCAGGAATTGGCAAAAACCAAGTTCACAGCATCGGATTCTTTCAGGATTCCATCGAAATTCAAACCATTACTTTACCTGCTAAAATACATGTTCTAGAGGATGACTTGATTCCTTTTGATGTGATTATCGGAATCGACTTTTTACAGCAAACCCAATTTACATTTGATAAAGACGGTATTCGTTTATGCAAAACTCCTGAAAATAACACCTTCGTTAATATTGCTAATGTTTCTGATGATCAAGCTTTTCCATTTGATCTTTCACACATTTTGAATTCTGAAACTCGTGAGGAAGTTCAAAATATCGTTACTTCCTACAAACCACATAAAGTTCAAGACACTGAAATTAAGATGACTATTTTATTACAAGATGAAATCCCTGTAGCTCAACGTTCTCGACGACTCCCTTTCGCGGAACAGAAAATTGTAGAAAGCCAAATTCAAGATTGGTTAAATGATGGAATTATTAAAGAAAGTTGCTCCGATTATGCCGCACCGATTGTTCTATGTAAGAAAAAAAGTGGAGATTATAGACTTTGTGTTGATTACCGCAAATTGAATAGAAAAATGATAAAAGATAAATTTCCCTTACCGCTCATCGAAGAAGCTTTAGACAAACTTGGAAAATCTCGGGTGTTCACTTCACTTGATCTCAAAAATGGTTTCTTTCATGTACCTATGGACCCTAATAGCACTAAATATACTTCTTTTGTGACTCATGAAGGACAATACGAATTTTTACGTGTCCCATTTGGCTTATGTAACAGTCCCAGTGTTTTCCAACGATATGTTTACACAGTTTTTAGAAATCTCATTCGCGACAATGTTCTTATTGTTTACATGGACGATCTTCTCATACCATCTAATGATGAAGTTGAAGGTCTACAAAAATTACGCCTAGTTCTCCAAACAGCTGCAGACTATGGCCTTGAATTGAACTTTAAAAAGTGTCAATTTTTACAGCGAAAGATAGAATTTCTTGGTTACATTATCGAAAATGGAGTAGTTAAACCCTCACCTACCAAGACACAAGCTGTTCAAAATTTCCCACAACCTCAAACCCCTAAACAAGTTCAAAGTTTTCTTGGATTAACAAGTTATTTCAGAAAGTTCATTCCAAATTATGCGCTGATTGCTAGACCATTAAGTGACCTCCTTCGGGATAATGTAGAATTTAATTTTGACTCTGAACAAATAGCAGCTTTTCAACAACTTAAAAACATTCTTTCACAAAACCCAGTTCTTCATGTTTTTCAACAGGGATACCCATTAGAACTCCACACTGATGCCAGCTCCTTAGGTTTTGGCGCTGTGCTCTTGCAACAATCCGATGATGGACAGTTTCATCCTATTCATTATTTTAGCCGTAAAACTACAGTTCAACAAGAAAAATATCATAGTTATGAACTGGAAGTTCTTGCCGTTATTGAACCGCTAAAAAAATTTCGAAACTACTTGTTGGGAACAAAATTTAAAATTATCACCGATTGTGATGCTTTCCAAAAAACGATGCACAAAAAAGACCTACCAGCTAAAATTGCTCGATGGGCATTGATGTTAGAAGACTTTGATTATGAAATTTGTCATCGACCCGGTAGACAGATGAAACATGTTGATGCTTTAAGTCGTAACCCCATTCTTGTAATTACCTCAAATGATATCACTCAAAAGGTGAAAAATGCCCAAGACCAGGATGAATTTATATCTCAAATTAAATATATGCTTGAATCTACACCTTCCGATAAATTTTTTGTTAAAAACGGAATTCTTTATAAACTTCATCAGGATGCCGAACTTTTAGTAGTCCCACAAATGATGCAGAAAGAAATAGTGCTAAACGCCCATTCACAAGGTCATTTTGCTTCACAAAAAACCGAATTAATTGTTTCTCGTGAATTTTTCATCCCCCTCCCTCAACTTAAGAAATTAGTTCAAGAAATTATTTCGAATTCTATTCTTTGCATTTTGTCCTCGCGAAAATCTGGAAAACAGAAAGAAAACATACGACAATATAAGAAACGGCGTAAACCAGCTTGTAAATACAAGATCGGTGACAAAGTGGCAATACAACGAACTCAATTTGGAACCGGATTAAAGCTCCGACCAAAGTTCTTCGGATCATATGAGATCACGAACATCAACCCCAACGATCGTTACGAAGTTCGAAAGTTAGGACATCACGATGGTCCAACCATAACATCAACTGCAGCGGACAAAATGAAACAGTGGTGCAGAAACTGAACACCAATACCACTGTGTTGAACACTACTTGATTTTTTGAAATATTTTTCCTTTTTCTGCTCTTTTTTTTTATCTTTTCAGAATTATTGTTTACAACCCAGCCGCGGACGTCTGGAAAGTCAGAACGGCCGTGTGAGAATGAGTTTGGCAACACAACTGAACTATTACTACAACTTCCACTCCTACTACTTCGGCGCGAAGGACTTGGCGCGCAAACAGAGTGATGGACTAGTGACATTACGAAGCGGATGTGTCGCTCCGCAGGCTTGCCGTTTTGAGTCAAATAGCTGTGTTGATGCTTTGTTTTTTTTAATTTCATACTAAGTGTTAGTCCTGTCTTGTAAACATCGTCTAGTTTAATTAAATGTTCAAAATAATTAAGTCTAATGATTCACTTCTAAAGGAAGGAGTACTAACTCCTTCCTACATATATATATATATATATATATATATATATATATATATATATATATATATATATATATATATGTACAGGTAGTTATCATAACAATGGAAACACTAAGGAATAACATGAAATCCTTTATGAATATGGCATAGGACCAAGTTTGACAAATAATACCGGCTGAATTCACCAAGGATAGAATTATACAATTATAAGTCGTGAATAGTAATTAAGGGATTATTATGCCATTTTCTAGGGAGAAATCATGAAAGTTGCTGTAGAGATGCTGGTATTGGACATCTATTCCTGACTCCCATATATATATATATATATGTAATAAATTAAATATTAGGCCCTCCATTCTATCAGTTAAATTCCCTTTCCTAAATCCAATCCCCAGTAACATTACTTTAGCGCTTTAAAAACCCATAGCAACAGGACTTCCCATAAAACAGCAAACGTTGCATTTCTACACGTGTATACGTCCCGAGAAAGGCGTGAGTTCGCATTGCCAGCCCGAAATTCCGCTGACATTTCAAAACAACAGCCACATGTACCTCGCTTCTAGCGTGTAAAGTTGAAAGGTGATATTACACTTCGCTCCGAGCATCTGAAATGAAAGGACGTATGTTACTATCGCTCCTAATAAAATGATTCGACCCGACTGCTTCAAAATTTAAATTCTTTCAGGCTGAGTCTAGCTCCAGCCATGTAAATTTGAGCTAGTTTTCCTTTTCAGGTTGCATTTTAAGAACGAGATGTAATGATTATATTACATAGAGCCGAAAGCGATTCTTCACGTGCGTATCAACCCCAACGGATTTCGAATCCATTGCCTTGGACTATGTGTGTGCGCGTGAAATACCGACCTTGATAGAAGCGCAATAGGAGTTCGCCACTTGAAAATGAAATGACCTAGTTTTGATTTCCCTTTTCGAAACGAGCAAAGGAAAATGACATCGAAAGACTTAAATAAAAAATTGGCTGATCATCGTGACTCTGACCAACCTGAAGAAAAACAAGGGGATAATTCTGGAGTTTACGACAAACAATTATTGGAAAACAGTGCTATATCTTCACCAAATCAATTAAGTAATCTTCCGAAATTTAACCCTTGTGGAATGGTCAAAATTAATAACTGGTTGAAATTCTTCGAGAAAAAGACTATTGAATTGACGGAAGAAGAAAAACTACAAATATTTCCGGATTTTCTATCGGACGAGGCTTTGGAATTTTACATCAAAAACCTAATAGAATCACAAAAGTGGGATGAAGTTAAAATAAAAATCAGTGACTATTTCTCAGAAGAAAAACAGTTTTCATTCGAAGATTTCAGCAGGTTGAGCCTTTCTGGAAGTCAAAATATAAATGATTATTTTAAAAAGAAAATTAATATCGGTAAAGCATTAAAACTTGAAGAAATTATAATTCAAGGTCTCACAGACGGATTGCCGACAAGATACAGGGATTTATTTTTAATAAGTAACGTTGGTACAACTACTGAGTGGATTTCCCTTGCGAGGAAAATGATCAACAGCTACGAAGATAAGAGGAAAGATCACCATAATAGGGACATGCGTAATCAACAGTCCCGTTTTCGCAGACCGTTCGATCGGCGAGATGACTATGACATATTCCCACAACACGAGTCACCTAGATTCCGGCACCAACAACCGCGACCATGGCATAGATGGCCCCAGAACTTTCGAGAAGAGGAACGTCCTAGGACTCGGTTCCAGTCTCCACAACATGCAAACAACTATAACAGCAACATGACAGAACAGCGACAATGACGGATGTTCATCGTACACCTAAAAATCGGTACTGAACTGATTATCGGCCTGATAGATACAGGTAGCACCATTAACATTATTTCTCGAACTGTATATGATAAAATTAAATATTATGTGAAAATTCTTCCATCGGACAATTCACAGGTCAGTACCCTCGCAGGTAAAATAAAAACTGATAAAATAATTTCTACAAAGTGCCGAATCGGTAAGTTGAACAGATTTGTTAATTTTTATGTTATTGAAACAAATTTAAAGTATGCAATTCTATCGTCGGAAATTATTAATCTATTTAAAATTAATTTGGATTTTAAAAATTTTTGTGTTTACCAAGGAAAAAATAATATTTCATCTACTTTGTCTTTGGAAAATGTTACTAATAATTGCTATATATTTTTAACATATGATAATCCTAATGTGCCACATACTTGTTCTCATAATACGATAAATCTTGATACTAAATATAATAGAAATTGTGATACTCGTTTTTATAAAATTGAAAATGAAAATAATGTTACTGATGATGAAAGTGTTCAATTGAACAAAATATTGAATGAGTATAATAATATTTTCGCGAAAAATAAATATGATGTTGGATGTATACGTCTTGAACCACAAAGAGTAATTTTGAATTCTGAACTACCAATTTCCCTTCGTCCATACAGGGCGTCGCCAAAAGATAATGCCGAAATTAAGAAGCAAATAGACGAGCTTTTAGCTGCAGGTTTAATAAAAACATCTCATTCACCCTATGCTTCCCCAATTACTTTGGCTTACAAGAAAGATGAAAATTCAAAATCCAGAATGTGTATCGATTACCGAAAACTAAATAGTATTACAAAAACGGACTCGGAACCAATTCCCCGAATCGACGCAGTTTTAGATCAACTAACCAACGCTAAGATTTTCTCCACCCTTGATCTCGCGAGTGGCTACTGGCATATTAAACTAAATGAAAAAGATACAGAAAAATTAGCTTTCACCTCAAACTTTGGCTTATATGAATGGAAAAGATTACCTTTTGGTTGGAAAAACGCTCCTGCCATATTCCAAAGAACACTCAGACAAATTTTAAATAAATACCAAATTAAATTTGCGCTCAACTATTTTGACGATATAATTATATTTTCAGACTCTTTCGAAGAACACTTAGAGCATTTAAAAACTATTTTCTCGATTTGTGAAAAAGAAAACATAAAATTGAAATTTTCAAAATGCCAATTTGCCCAAACGAAAATAAAATTTTTGGGATATGAAGTGGAAAAGGGATGTTATCACCCGAGTAACGCTAATATAGAAATTATTAAGAAACTTCAACCTCCCAGGAATGTTAAAGACTTGCAAAGATTTTTAGGTAGCGTAAATGTTTATAATAAATTCATTCCCAACTATGCTAAATTAAGAGTACCATTGAATAAATTATTGAAGAAAGACACTAAATTTGAATGGACAGATGATTGCCAGAAAGCTTTTCAGGATTTAAAAGACGCTCTAATATCTAAACCTGTTTTATCTATTTATAACCCAAATTACCCATGCCATATCTTCGTGGATGCGTCCGGACAAGCGGTAGGCGCAATTTTAAAACAACAACACCCTGATGGAAGTTTGCATCCCATAGCCTATCATTCTCGAAAACTTAGAACCTATGAACAAAATTATGCCATTACCGAGCTGGAATGCTTGTCAATTATTGATGCTGTTGATAGATATTATTGTTATTTACATGGGACTCATTTTACCGTTCATACGGATCATGCTGCACTTGTCTGGTTAAAAAGTATTAAACACCCAACTGGACGATTATTCCGATGGTCACTTAAACTGTCCATGTACGATTTTGACATTAAATATAAAAAAGGTTCTACAAATTATGAAGCCGATATGTTAACTAGAAACCCAATTTCTCACCATGTAACTTTACGTGAACGTGACCCATTGTTGACATTGCAAGAAATCGAGCATCATCAAAATTTAGATAATGTAAACGGTAAGAAGTTTAAAAAAGTTAATAATGTATGGACAATTAAAAAACAAGGTTTAATGAAAATTGCTGTGCCCTTCTCTTTACGTTTAAAATTATTAGAAAAAGCCCATGTTAATTATGGACATTTAGGAGTTTCGGCAATGTTAAATCTGATATCCCCTCAATATTATTGGATTGGAATAACTAAAGATGTGAGTAACTATGTGAAACATTGTGAAGTATGTCAACTAAATAAGAAGTCTAGACAAAAAAGATTTGGTCTCTTACAAATGTTACCCCCTACCAGTGAACCCTTTGAAATTCTTGCCATAGACACTGTTGGTGGCTTAAATTATTATGAGTCCACAAAGAAATATTTACACATAGTTATAGATCATGCCACGAGGTATATATGGACCTTTGCTTCTAAAAATGAAAATACAGATACTTATATTAATTGCTTAACACAAATTTTTCAACACCAAGTACCTAAGAAAATTTTAAGTGATAGAAATAGTGCTTTTACTTCCTCCAAATTTAAACATTTTTTGAGAAACAATAATATTACACAATTGCTAACTACTTCGCATAGACCACAAACAAACGGAAAAAATGAAAGAGTAAATCAGACCCTGATTACTAGGCTTAAATGTAAATTAAATTCACACCCTGGTAAAGTCTCCTGGACAAAAGTATTACGTGAAATAACGAATGAATATAACGACACACCCCATACCGTAACAAAATTTCCCCCTTCTTATTTAATGCATGGAAAACCACCCTACAAAAATTTATTTGATGATCAAGACATGTACCCACCAATTGAAGAAGCTAGGAAGATTGCTAAACAGAGAACTATAAGAAATCATGAAGTAAATAAAGAAAGATATGACACTCGTTTTGAGGAATCTAAATTTAAGGTAGGTGATATAGTAATGTACGAAGAGTTTCGTTACCCAAATACTCCTAAACTTACTCCCCCTTATTCTGGTCCATATAAAATTTTGAAACAAATTTCTAGAGTAAATTTTGAAATTAACAGACCCAATTCCCTCACTAAGAAAACCTCGGAAATTGTACACTGTACTAGACTAAGACCTTTCAACCCTGCAGATAATTTTCGATTAGCAACTAGAAAAAGTAAAATTCCTATTTTAATAACAGTAAACCCCAAAACGCCCAAGATCCCAAGTAAAAATTAATAGTGTTAAGAAAAAAAAAAAAAACCCTATCTATGATGATTAAGACTACCCAACTGTGACTCAAATAACTACCTGACTATGACTCCGATAATCCTACGATATTTTGATAACCCAATGAAGACTGTTGACGCAGACTGTTGATGAAGAAAACCTAATTTTGATGGATTTAGATGCCTACCTAAATTTCGTAGTTATTCATATTTAGAGAATTTTTGATGCTAGTTTGCCTTCCACAAATTACCATCTGAATTATTTTAAAAGAATATTTATTAAAAAGAAAATGTTGATGTGCTAAGTTAAAGAAAAATTTTGTCAATGTTAGGGCTAACATGACATGTCACAGGTTACCCCTAATTTTGCCAAGTAAGTTGATGATCTGGGTTGTTATTTTTGTTGACACCGGAGAAACCTTTTGCCAGCACAAGGGGTAGTTCCTCCCGCAGAGGGATGAGCCTCTTGCTGTCTTTGCATCACAGCACCCTCGTGATCACTAACAATCTTTCACGTTGGACATCACAGAGGATAGCCCTTTTCACCTCCAGGTTTGTCACTTATGTCATGATTGGTACCAATGATTTTAGAATTTGAATATTTTGAAGTGAAACAAGTGACGATGTTAAAGCACATAATATTTTTGAAAATTACCTAATGTGAAAATGATGCCCATTTACTTAATTAAGAATTTATAACAAGTTGTTTTGAATTGTTTAATTTATGATCTTATGTATTGTTAAAAAACTTGACAGGTATCTAAATCTATGCTGTAATTGAAGTGAAACTTTCAGAATAATATAAGAAATCAATTTTGTAATAATATTGTCTAAAGTAATGTTGTTTTGAACTTGAACTTATTGAAATATCTTCTGAATTATATATTGTGAATTATTTTAAAATTTATGTAAGTATTCGAGATTAGGAATATGAAAAATGGAGATCGATGTATAATTGGTGTAAACGATGAAGTTTTGAAATCATGTGTAAAATGTAAACACTGAATATAAACCACATACAATAAGGACTTATTTGATAAACAATGTATAACGACTTGAATTTAAACTGAGCTTAAGGACTCCAAGAATTATACGTTATTTTAGGACTCATTATTGAATAAAGGACTTTGATTTAATTAAAAAGTTATTTAGATTATATTAGCCAATAATATTTCAGTTATTTGAATTTCATTGCACATTGTATAATAATTATAAACTTATTGCATACTATGTTAATTCCATATATTTTGAATGTTCATTATAAATTTCATTGTATATTCCTTTAATTTCATATATTTTGTGTAATGGTGCAACGAAGTCATAAGAGTGAGTTTAGTATTATAGTAAAGATTCAAAGATTTAACTTTGGATTTGTTTCGATGAAGTTAATTTATGATGGGTTATGGACAAAGCTCTTGACTCTGTAACCTTGATGTGTTCTAATTCTCACCCACCTTGCTGTTTATCGTGACTTCTTTCCACCAATGTTGCATTCAGAGACATGTAATTGTATAATGTAGTTAATTTTGATTATATTTGATTGTAATTGTACTCACTTTATTATATAAGAGTTCATCTGTATTATGTTGTGAACATGTCACCTTTCAACGTGACGATTTTCCCTTTTTCGGGGGGGATTTGTAATAAATTAAATATTAGGCCCTCCATTCTATCAGTTAAATTCCCTTTCCTAAATCCAATCCCCAGTAACATTACTTTAGCGCTTTAAAAACCCATAGCAACAGGACTTCCCATAAAACAGCAAACGTTGCATTTCTACACGTGTATACGTCCCGAGAAAGGCGTGAGTTCGCATTGCCAGCCCGAAATTCCGCTGACATTTCAAAACAACAGCCACATGTACCTCGCTTCTAGCGTGTAAAGTTGAAAGGTGATATTACACTTCGCTCCGAGCATCTGAAATGAAAGGACGTATGTTACTATCGCTCCTAATAAAATGATTCGACCCGACTGCTTCAAAATTTAAATTCTTTCAGGCTGAGTCTAGCTCCAGCCATGTAAATTTGAGCTAGTTTTCCTTTTCAGGTTGCATTTTAAGAACGAGATGTAATGATTATATTACATATATATATATATATATATATATATATATATATATATATATATATATATATATATATTATATATATATATATAGATATAGATATAGATATATATATATATATATATATATATATATATATATATATATATTTATTTATATATATATATATATATATATATATATATATATATATATATATAGATAGATAGATATAGATTTATTTATTTATTTATATATATATATATATATATAAACCATTAAGGGCCGTTCTTACAAAGAGGTTGCATAGAATTTTCCGTTCTAAAGAGGGAAACAGAAAAATGGCCCCGTAAGCTAAAGTTTAAAGTATAAACCACAATACCCCACTAAGAAACGGTTGGTGTACTAGAGTTTCCGAAAACACTAGAGGGAAATATCCAGAATTAAAAGATTGGTCGAGAGAGAACAGTCACGAAGAATATTTGCGATATCTGTATATTTGAGCTGCTATGCCGATTCTTGGGCAGTGCGTTACTGCATCCATCGACTTCATTTCGGCACCACTCTGCCCAATAGCCTTTCTGGACGTCGGTCGAGGGGCATAAGCCACAACAACACTTCATTTTGGTCTTAAACGAAAGATGTGTCACATTTGGTTTCTGTAACCTCAATTTCAATTATTGAGCGATCATTTACAATTAAAAATTGCTTTCTGCGCATGCTCAGTGACGCGGCTTTAGATACTTACTAAGCACGAGGCCGCATAAACACGTCGTGTTCTTCATATTATGATTTTCAACTTTTGGCAACGATGTTTTCAGTGCAATTTGTGTATCAGTACATTTATTACGTATCCAGCCGCCATGTTTTGATACCAATTAGTATAATTTAAAATTGCTAATAAATCTATGCCACTCCTAAAAATTCAGTTAAACTTTAAAAATGAACTTGTATTGCGGAAACAATAGATTGAAGTTAAATACAACCAATACTATCGTCGCTAAACGTAAGCCTGCAGATAATGAAGAGGTAGCAAAGGCAGAATGAACTATGGCCGCTTTCATTTCCGAACGGGATATGCCATTTGCACAATGCGATCACCGGACTCAAACTCGCCAGAAAGCATTTCCTTAATGCAACGTCGCCAAGCAAATAAATAGGACTATAAACAAATAACTTTTAACTTCGAGTATCTTAGAATCTGTAGCGGGTATCATTTTATTTGTGTTTTTTTAATAATTTTCAACAAAAGAATATATATTTCAGAAAGCAAGGTTTTTTTTTCCGGATCAATCTGGGTTTATTCGATTTTTCTCGCTGATTGTAAGACTTCAACATATGGTATGGGGCTAATTTAAAAAGGTGCGGTACTTGTTGTGATATACAATTAAAAAATGCTAATAAATCTATGCGAATGTTTCTTTAAGAATGGCGCCTTTTCGAATTTTCGGAGACACAAAAAGACGCCATTCTTAAAATTTGCCTCATGAAAGCAGCACTAGTTATTCATGAACTATGAAAATTTAGACAAGTATCTAGGAAAATTTTACCGTGGTTTAACCACTATTTATTCTTTATAAATATGGCTCTCAATTTTTCCTAGCTGAAAGAGCAGTTGTTTAAAATTTTAACCATTGTTATTTTTATTGTAAGTCATTTCGCACATGATATCACCAAAACAGTAGACTAGAATACTATGAATTTTTATACACGGGCAACATGAACATGTATCATTATAATATTTATGTCATCCATGCCATAAAAATTTTAATTACAGTACGATTTATCAAAATTTAAATTTATTTTAAATAACCCTTTTTTTCTATGAAGAACGAAGAATTTTGATTTCAAAGTGGGTCATTTTAAAGATATATTATATAATTTAATTTTAAAACTAGAAAAATATGTAATATTCTTTGATATACGGACGCAATGTTATAAAAATGAAAAAAAAATGGTTGAAATTAAAATATTTTATCATGAACGCGGAAAGAATTGAGAGCCATATTTATAAAGAAGGAAGAGTGTTTTAGCCCGTAGTAAAATTTTCATATTTCTGAATAAATTATTTTAGTAACTACTGATGATTGAAAACAGGGGCGTGTTTGTCGAGTCTCTTGGCCTTTACCTATAGAGGTACTGACCTCTTAAAGAAACGTAAAAAAATTTTAAATGACAGAACTTAAAAAAAATCAGAAAAGTAAATAAAATTGATTAAAATTTGTTATGTCGTAAAATAATCACTGAATCATTCTCCGGGCCTTCATGGCGGCCAATGGCTATCTCTAAAATTTATTGTTTCAGATTGATCAGTCTTTTCTATCTTTGTTAGCTGAAGTATAAATTACATATTATAAAAAAAGCATGTGAAATGTTATATTAAGAAACATCTCGTACTACTAAAAGCTGTAAAGTAAAAATGTGAAATTGCGGAATGTTTGTTAATCGGTTTGTTAATAATGTTTGTTAAAAAAATATGACTGGCCACAAAATCTACATCGCTCAAAACCAAGAGATTGACTGTCCAAGAACCAAATGAAGTACCAATAAAGTTTTTAATTTTTTCAATATCGGTCGTTCCTGGTACTGGTACGATTTGGGAGACTAAACAGCAGTACGATTTAGGCAATCCGTTGTCTATTAGGAAAATGTTTCATTAAAATTCAAAAAGAATTTTAGCAAATTTTGCAGAAATGTCGTTGGCAATACCAGTTATATAAGCTTATATTGTTATAAAAACAAATTTTATTAAATCAGTTTTTTAATAGATAGTGCTTACTGAACAATATAAAAATTTTCATCATTCTCACCTGTTTTTTACAAGTGGAGGGGCAAAGCACAGAAACACGTGCTCTTACACCCTTTGGGTCACGTAGTAAAATAAATGACTCAGCTTTTCGGATATATCGTTAGATGTCGACACGGTTAAATATCAAGAGAAAGTTGGATGTGGTACGATTTAGGTGCGGGACTGGTACGCATTCGGGAACTCTCCCCTCCGAAGAATAGATGCGAGCCTTTTTTTAAAATGATGGGCAGGGTGCAGTACCAGTGTACACAGATGAAAGTCCACTTTAAAAATATCCGTAACACAAACTGTTTAATGGCATTTTAGTTATGGATACAAATCAATTTCCACGTCCGCAGAAATCTTCACTTCCATTGTTTCCGCTCTGCGACATCGAGTGCGAAGTGTCGCCGTCTCCTTTCAAGGGGACGAGGGATCTCCTTCGGGGTGTTTCTGGAGGTGTTCCATGCGCAGAATACGGATGCGGCCTCCCTCTTGGGGTTGCTGCAGCCATAGCCTGAACTTCTCCCGAAGCTCCTCCATGTCTGCAACAGAAACGGAAATGCAGTTTTCTGTCCACCTTTCGACAACACATACAGTGATTTCCGCTTATAAGAATCACGTTTGTTATTACTGTTTTTGATTCTTATAAGCGGTTGATTCTTATAACCGAAACTTCCCTTTGGACAGGCACACATACACAAATATATACTTGTACATATATATAAACACACAGGCACATATATACATAATTTACCATTAAATACTCTTTAATTTACTTTATTTATCATTTATTAAAATTATTTTTTATAATTTTAAAAATACTCAATTTCTAAACAAATACTATAACGCAATTTCTAGACCTATAAGTAACAACACATGATTATAAAATCAACAAGAGGCAGCTTCTCTTTGACTACACTTTGGAAGAGCATCATATCTAATTAACAAGTTCTGTTTTTCAGAAAAACTAAGAGTTTTCCTTGTTTTTATCATATTTGAATTCGACTATCAAAAAGTTCTAACACTAACTGGCAATTTTGTTAGAAAACTAAAGTGAATACTAGCGACGTATGCTTATTACAGTCTCAGACGAAGATTCACCTTATAGCTTACGTTTCACGGTTTGATTCAGCATCTGGTTCATCTGATTCAGCAAAATGGATCCGTTTACGTTTCACGGTTTGAAGTGCTGAATCCACAGTCCCGTTTGCGTAAGTGATGGTGGACACTTCGCGGAAGATTTATGTGTTTCAGGGTCCAGAAATCCGCAACCAGGAAGTAAGTGGTGGGAAAAAAGGAGTGCCTGTTTGGAGAAAAGCGAAATCGGACCCGGGCGGGTTAGATGCCCGTGAGTAAAGCTAATAAGACAGTGTTTAGCAAAAACGTATAAGGAGAAACTCTTATGTTATGTCTAAAGGAATGTATTTTACGACTGTTTTCCACCCCAAAGTTTTATCAATCTTTCTTTTCAAAAACTTAAGAAAGAATTTCGTACCTTTTGAGAGTTCAAGTGGCATTTTTTGGAAAAATGAAAGGAAGGCGAAGATTGCAAACTGATTCTTATAACCGGTGGATTGATTCTTTAAAGCGGAAATTTTAACATGGAAATAATACATTTGTTTTTGCGATATTGATTCTTATAAACGGTTGATTCTTATAACCACTGATCACTATAAGCGGTGGTTACTGTACTTTGAAGTCGAA
The DNA here is from genome assembly GCA_907164885.2 of Dolomedes plantarius. Classification (NCBI taxonomy): domain Eukaryota; kingdom Metazoa; phylum Arthropoda; class Arachnida; order Araneae; family Dolomedidae; genus Dolomedes; species Dolomedes plantarius. Next base: position 229,212,264 of record OU015492.1, on the reverse strand, counting down.
AGTGTGGACGCACGAGTGGGATTTCGATTTTTGTTTTTTAAATTTATGACCGACGGTCACCTGATCGCTGTCACCCGATGAGGACCTTTCCTACCAGATTTACCTGGCGCATACTTTTCCTAATCGAATGCCGTCGACGTTCTTTCGATGGAAAAATGCATCCATCTGTTTGTGTAGAAACCTGGAAGCACCGACAGTGAGCGACATCAAAGAGAGATAAAAGTTCGAGCACAAACGCAATCATCCCCTAAACAATTCGCCCGACGACAAACAGCTTAGTTCAAGTTGACACGACCTCATAATCGACCCGTGAAATTCCCGCGAGAAAATATGATATTTGTCGACATTATTCGGGGCCTCCCGTCCGCCACTGGACCCGATGGAGTTCACGTGGCGTCGACTGCTCGATAAGACGCCACTGTGAAGCGAAGTCGGCAGCTTTATGCCATCTGAAACGAATGTGGTAAAACCCATTCGGTGTTTTTCCTATTTGTTAATTCCTCTATTCGTCTCCGTGTTCTGTATTTATTTTGAGTTTCATAAAACGGTCTTTTTTTTATTAAATGCGAAATTTTCCCTATCTCTAGTTAGATTTTGCGCCAACATTTACGTTTTGCGCCAAGTGGCGCCCGTCAACCAAAAAAAGCCCAATGCGTGCAGAGTACCAGTAAATTGATAAACATTGCCCAAAATACAGCAAAAAGTACAACATAACGATATAATTTCTAAAAGTTCGTGGATGTCAATAGCCAATATAAAGCAGAACACATTTTCATAGCATTGGAAAAATACACATTTTAAATTAGAAAATAATACGAATAATTTAGTACTCAAAATAATATTATTTAACACACACACACACACACATATCTATATATATAAAACAGTTCCGTAACTGACTGACTGACATACCACGCACAGACCGAACCGCTGGACCTAAAGGGTTGCCATTTCACATGGCGATTCTTCTTATAGTGTAGGGGTGCATTGAGATAGATTTTTGAAAAAATTTTCTTCGATTTTTTTAAATTAACTTTTTAAGCTGTTTTTCTAATTTTTTTAAAATGATAATTCGAGGGTTATAAAATTAATATTACGAGAAAGATCCTAAAAATTCCTTTAAAACGAAATCTTTTTCGAATCTTTACCTCCATTTTCTGATTTTTGGTGAACCTCTAAAGAGAAATTTTTAGAATTTAATGTATTAAATGCTGATCACGTGGTTTGTTTTCTTTTTGTGATACTTTCAATTAATTTTGCGTCACGCGAATAACAACGAAATAGACAAAGAATTTTTTTTTTCTTTCTCAATGCGGCAGACGGTTCGATACTACCCCCAAAAATATTAAAATACAGTAAAACAAATGTTCCTCAAAACTGTACTATATTCTTTAGTGTGTTCTATTAGAATTAATTTGAATAGTTTCTTCTACATTATTTTGTCTATAAAATTATCCGTTACAATTTTTTTATAAGTATATTTTTTGGTTCTTTTTTGTCATTAATTGCATAAATTGATCGTTGTATTTAATTTGAATGTACTCCGTAGCGAAGCACGGGTATTCAGCTAGTATATATATATATATATATATATATATATATATATATATATATATATATTGTAACGTCCTCGGTGGAAAAATGAGACACACGAAAGACAATTATATTATACAGAGCTTGTATTTAACACATAAAACTGTACACTATGTACAAGACAGAGTCTAGGCTCCTCTGCATATGAGAGGTTCTATAGGAACCAAAATATCTTTTACATTAACAGAGATGTATCTCTCCACTTCTAAAATCGGGAGCAGAGAGAGGAATTTTCAGGCCTTCGGTCCGCACAACGCCCTTCCGGCCATGCTTGTCGAGGCTCAATAATCAGCTACCCTCTCTCCTTGCTTCCCAAACACTCTCTCTTTCTTTTCAGCCAGCTGGCCGGGGGGGGGGTTGGCAGGAGCGACCCACGATGGTTTCTTGGAATCGGGAAGAATTCGTAATAGGGTGGTCTTTTGCTTGGGTGGCCCCTTTTCCCCGAAAAGGGCGAAGACGTAACAATATATATATATATATATATATATATATATATATATATATATATATATATATATATATATATATATATATATATATATTCGTCATATGCAGTTGCTTCAGTCCCAGTGTTTCCAAGGTCAATAAGGTCACTCAAATATATGCATGTCACGGTATAATTCAAGTATATGTAAGCACCTTTCAATTCCCTCAAAATTTGTACGAATTTTAAAAAGTACAAAATTGATTTCTTACTCAGCACCCACAGCTTTAGAGGAACCACCGTGTAGAATTTCAGTTTCCTAGGACATACGGTTCCAGAGTTAGTGAGTGTGTTACATGGGGATTTAAGCCCCCTTCTGTTCCCTAAAATTTAGAATTAAACAAAAAAAAGTTTTTGAGCAAGCACCTAGGGCCTAGTTAAGAGAAACCAGCACGCACAATTTCAATCTCGTAGGATTAACGGTTACAGCGCCAGTCAGTGTTTTATTTATTTTTATTTTTTTGAGGGGGATGCCCCATTTATCGCCCTTAAAATTAGAATTTTTTAAATATATTCCATCGCGATCACGCAAGGCCTAAGAAGAAGGATTATGCCAAATTTCCGCTTCACGGGACTTCAGGTTCCAGTGCTATGGTCATCAGTCGGTCAGTCAACGACAGAGTGCTATCTGCCTTTTATAAGTAGAGATCCAAGGGATAGTACCACAGATGACGTACGTCATAAACTTCAGCACCTTACTGGCTCGAAAGATATCCTCGCGCATCTCTGAGCTAGGAATATCCCATTGCCCCATCCGTTGTCCTACGGAAGATCTTTCTTGGCTGGATTGGCGTCGAGAAATCTCGCCAGATGGGGGAAAAGGACTCCATCACCACTACAGTAATATAATAGCAACCACGAAGCGAAGACAATTTATACAAGTTCCCCAGTGCGGGGGGAACAGTCTAGAAGGAAGACGTTAATGGAATGGTCCTGGACCAACGAAGCAAAGCTACACCCGGAATATTCGAAACTAACACTCTGGGACGTCACTCGTGAAAAATGACCTATTTGCCTCCCGGTAGACTTGCCGGCTGTCTGGATGCGCGTGTTATACACACGGTGACGTCCTGACCCTGAAAAGTGGCTGTTTTGGGCCATACTGCACTGGAAAATAAAGCGTTGTCTATTTTGTTTATGCCTGTAAAAGAGTGGAATTTGAACTTTTGGTTTCAAAACTTCGGGTCGGCCACTTTGAATTATTCCGGTAGACATCCCGAGTCGAATGTCAATCTCGAGATGTGCGTCGGTCATTTCTCCCGTTTTAATATCTGGGGTGAGGGGTCAAATATTTCGCCTCTGTTGGCTAATTTGGGTACCGCCATTTCAGTCGAAAGACTATTACAGCAGAGGAGAGAATCCTTTCCTGCCCGAAATGAAACCACGAGCATTACCTTTCGAGTTGTGTTCATCGTTTCTGCAGTCGCCATCTTCCGTTTGTGTTTGTTGGGAGACGCCTGCAAGAGATGGAGACGAGCATATATATTGTGCAAATGGGTATACTTATAAGCACACTGTAATTACAACACTCAATGATTGAACATTAGGATCAAAACAGTACGTTCTCTCTCTATCATATATGTATATATACAGTGGAATGTCGATCTATCGTTTTTCAAGGGACCGATTGAAATGAACGATAAATGCGGGAAAACGATAGATGCGGTAGTATAACAAAGCAATAGGATCGTTGGGACTGGATAAAATGAACGACACATACGGAAAAACGATGGATCCGAAAACGATCGATCGAGATTCCACTGTATATATATATACATATATATACAGAGGCATTTCGCACATTTTTTAGACGATTTTGGTAAGCGGTAATAAAAATTCGTTTGCTGCAAAAGAAATAATTGCAATTGCACTATGTTTTTAAAAGTCAAAATTATTGACTGCGGCTTGAAAGTTTTGTTTTTATTCAAAATGGCGTTTTTAACAAAGCAGTGGTTCGAAGGCTACATTTATGCTGTTTCCGAAGAGAAATATGCATACTCCGTTATCCAAAAACGATGTGACAGTCATGGTTTTGTGATATCTAAAGCGTCGATAGGTAATATCGTCAACAAGAAAGGAAAAAAACGTCAAATTGGAGCCTCAAGTGGGACAAAAATTCCAAACAAGTATCCAAGGAAAAAACGGACATCTTCGACTATTGCAAAGGTACGTTGTTTAATGTTAAACGAAAATCCCCCTAGTCAAAGGACAGTTGCAAAATCATTAAAATGCTCGGTGTCCACTGTAAACAAAATGATAAACGTTGACTTAAATCTTAAAAAAGCGAAAAAACGCAATGTGCATCGTCTATTTCCAAATCATATCGCTGAACGCAGGACACGCTGCAGAACTCTATATGAGAAACACTTATCCAAAGAAAAATGGAAAACAATTGTCACAATAGATGAATCATTGGTCTATTTAAATGATTGCAACAAAAAAAGAGCCATTTATTATCATAAAAGGGGAGAAAAAAATTTAAGTACATGGTTCAAAGAATCGAAAGAAAGTTTTTCTAAGGGATTCATGATTGTTGCTGGTTTTTCTTATAATGGCAAGTTAAAAATAAAGAGAGTGGAAAAAAATGTCAAGATTAACTCCGAATACTACCAGGAACATATTTTATCGCCAATTTTTCTGAATGAAATACCATCGCTTTACCCACAGTGCCATCAATCTGTGAGACTCCATCGGGACAAAGCTAGCAGTCACGCATCAAAATCCACTGTAAATTTCCTAAAAGAAATGGAACAAAAAACTGGTATCAAGGCCATACCCTTCACTGATATCCCTACTAAATCTCCCGATGTATCACCTATGGATTTTTGTGCTTTCGGACTTTTAAAATCTACATTATCCAAACGTCGTCCCAAAACCAACAGGACTCTGGAAAGCTGTTCAGGAGGAATGGGATAGAATACCTTTTCTGACACTTCAAAAGGCATTATTATCCTGAAAATTGGGGTGTCGAAAGATAGTTCAGAATAAGGGATGTCAAATAGAACATTTAAAACACAAGAATTCTATGTAATTTAGTTTTGTGAATACAATATACATCGTCAAAAAAATGTGTGAACAGCCTCTGTATATATATATATATATATATACTGAAGAGCCAAAATAACTGGTACATCTGCCTAATAACGTGTAAGGCCCCAACAATCACGCATAAGTGACGCGACACGACGTTGCATGGACTCTACTAATGTGTGAAGGTATCCTGGAGGCAATTCACGGGATGAATTTCTGCAGGGCAGTCCACTAATCCATAGGATTGCGAGGGGGCGGAGATCTCTTCTGAACAGCACGTTGCAAAGCATCCCAGGTATGCTCAATAATGTTCATGTCTGGGGATTTAGGTGAACAATGGAAGTGTCTAAAGTCAGAAGAGTGGTCCTGGAGCCACTCGGTAGCTTCTCTCGACGTGGGGGTGTCGCATCGTCCTGCTGAAGTCCGTCGGAATGCACAATGGACATGAATGGGTGTAGATGATCGGACAGGAAGCTTATGTACTCGTCACCTGTCAGAGGTCACGTCACCTCTAGACGTATCAGGGGTCCCATATCAACTACACACGCCCCACACCATCACAGAGGCTCCACCAGCTGGAACAGTCTCCGGTTGACATGTGCGGTCCACGGATTCCTGAGGTTGTCTCCATACCCGTAGAAATCCATCCACCCGATACAGTTGGAAACGAGACTCGTCAGACCAGCCAACGTGTTTCTAGTCATCGACAGTCCAATGGAGGTGTTGGCGGGCCCAGGCGAGGAGTCAAGATTTGTGCCGTGCTGTCAACAACTTTACACGAATGGGCCCGAAGCTCCGAAAGCCCATATCAATGACGGTCCGTTGAAGATTTCGCTCGCTGACACTTGTTGTTGCCCCAGCGTTGAAATCCGCAGCAATTTCAGGAAGTGTTGCATGTCTTTCTCGTTTAAGGATTCTCGTCAATCGTCGACTGTCCAGTTCTTCCAAGGCATTTTCCGGCTGCAACGCTGTCGGTGATTTGATGTTTTACCGGATACCTGATATTCACGGTATATAAAATACCGGTACGTCTTTTTGGCTCTTCAGTGTACATAAGATGCTGTTCGCAGAAATTCATCGAAATATATTGGATTTTTTTAAGAGAAAATTTTTATTGCGAGAATAGCTGCATTTCTCACCAACATGTGGCGCTCTATTGATCCCGGAGGCTTTTTTGTCGCTATTTAAAACAGATCCTGCCGGTACACTTCGAAGTTTTTCTATCATAGGCGAGCGTTAAGCAGCGCTATTAAGATACCGCATAAATCCCTTCTTGCAAGAGAGGTAAGAACTCTATAATGTAACATTCATGCAGGATGGAGCACCTCCATACGTCACAGATTCTGTACAGCACATTCTGAAATTGACATTTAACAATGACCATGTCCTCAATCGCTCTCTCCCCCATTTAGCATTGGCCATCTAGGATTCCAAACCTTACACCTGGTGATTTGGGTAAAGGGCCTACTTGAAGTCACAGACCTAAAGAGGACGGCCGACGTCATCGACTATGTCGGAAGAAGCTATCCGCCATCATGTGGTGTATTACTGTTGTGCTATTTCGTGGCACGACTAACGGACTTTCTCAGGAATGACGGCCATCACATTGAACATTTGTAATTCGAACTGCGTTGCAAAGTATGCTGCGCAACTGTAAAAAATTTCTGACACAACTGAAGCGACACCTGTTATACACCTGACATTTGTCGATGACAAATGTTACTATTCGGGAAATAAAATTTTTTGTTTAAAGAAAAAAAAATCGATATCTTTCAGTGCGTTTCTGTGAAAATCTCATCGTTCTATTGTCTACAATTTTCGAATTATTGAATATTTTCTGTTTCTGTGACTTTTTGATCACCCTGTATATATATTTATATATATGTTATGGCTAAAATTATTCCTCATTCACTGCCTATATTAAATACACTCCCTAACGTACTTTGACCCATTCATGTCTGATTTTACTAACCCTTCTAAAATGTTCAGTACTTTTCATATATATGGTTCTTGAACGGGGGTGCCAGTAAGCATTTCTAGGGGTACAAGAGAAGGTTCTAAATTTTTAATGAAATTCACCAACTGAGTGAATCATTTGATGGATACTTTCCCACGGGAAATATAAGCAAAATTAATAAGTCGATACTCGGTCCATTTTTGTTTCACATCAATTCAATGCGCGACAACGTTTCATTAAAAGACGATCTTATCGCAATGCGAGCTAATGCACGTATTGAAATGGAAAACTGGCTTGGAACAGTTCTGGTGTACGCAGTTAGAACTTTATCCAGAATTGGCAAAAGCAGTGTTAGACACACTTTTACCATTTGCCGCCTCTTACCTTTGTGAAAAGAATTTTCCATCACTTTTGCACATCCAAACAAAGGCCAGAAATCGCTTCAATGCATCTGATGACTTACAAGTGACTCTTTCATAAAAGGAGCCTCCATTTAAAAGGATAATTATGAACAATCAACAACAACGTAGCCATTAAAGATGTGGATATTGTTTAATATGTAATAATATAGAATGTATTGTAAATATATTAATTTTTTTATGCAATAAATAAATTATCTTGCAATAAATGTCTTTTCGTGAATAAAAAATAGAAACACATTTCTGAAGGGTGTGCGAGAGCTTATTTTCAGATTCAAGGGGGTGTTGACTATTAAAAATGTTAAGAACCACTAATATATACCCTCAGGCATACTCCGAGCTAAATAGCCAAATTTCAGTTTTTAGACTTCTAAATTGTACCCGTATAAGAAATCGAGTAACGGTGAAATCGCGGACTCAATAAAATTCTTGACAATAACGAAAGGTTCATTTCAAGCATTTCGGATATATATATATATATATATATATATACCGGGTGATCCAAAAGTCAGGACGAACTTTAAAAATGAATAATTCGAAAACGAATAAAGAAAAAAAGATGCGGTTTGGCGACAGGCACTCCAAACAGTCACCTTTATGCAAGATGGAGCACCACCTCATATTGCTCTGCCTGTGCAACGCCTGCTACGCTCAACATTTGGGGAGGATCGCATTATCAGTCTATGCTTTAATCACGCATGGCCTCCAAGATCTCCCGATCTGACACCCTGTGGATTTTGACTGTGGGGATTCTTGAAGTCAAAAGTGTACCACGACCAACCGGCATCAATAGCAGCACTGAAAGATGCCATCCGCCAAAATGTGTCTCCATAACGCAAGAAATGCTACTCAATGCTGTGAACGCTGTGGTGACTCGTCTCACAGCTGTACTTCTGAATGATGGACAGCACATTGAACATTTACTGTAATTAACTGAAATTAAGCTGACTTGTAACTTGTAAACATTTTTCATTTGTAAATCATCTTTTGGTGAAATAAAAGACTATAGCGCCATCTGTTGGTCGCCAACAGAACTATTTTTTTTTCGTTGCCACACAAAACCCGGCTTCTTTTCCATCCGTTTGGTGCAAACCGCATCATTTTTTCTTTACTCGTTTTCGAATTATACATTTTTAAAGTTCGTCCTGACTTTTGGATCACCCGGTATATGTGATAATATTACTAACTATCTATAATCGCCCATTCTGTCCTTCATCTCTGCCATGGTAACCCGTCCTTCTTGTCTTGACGTAAACGCCTCGCCTTCCACATACTAACTTCCTCCGCCAATTCTGGCAACCTTTTTCACCTAATTCTATTTTTCGCGCTTTTTTGGAGAGACGCGGGCTGGCTTCGATGCGAGTAACATGTTGCTGTTTTCATGGAATAAAATTCAGTTGTTCTTGTGATTTGGAATTGCATTTAATTTCGGCCTCGATTGTGTTTCTTCAAGAGATGACCATTCGGGTCATCACATATATATATATATATATATATATATATATATATATATAAATGCATATATGCTTCGTTTTATTGTCTAGGATGAGTGGTAATATATTTTCCTTCTATTTCTGAGTTCAATCAGCACTGTCTCGACACTGTCACCGAGGAAAATATTGTCAAGAATGATTTTGTGCTCGAAATCAAATACCGAGCATTACCTTCTAATGAATGTTCATCATTTCGGCTGCCAGTGTCTTCCGTCTGTGTTTCTCGGGAGACGCCTGTAAAAAAATAAGAAGGCTATATATATTATGCAAATATACACACATGAATGGATACTCTATGTCCGTAAGTACGTGGACACTGGAATCGATAAGAAAGATTATATTTATTCCGAAAATACACCCCCCAAATTTATATATATATATATAATATATATATATATATAATATATATATAAACAAGCGCACACACACACACTATGCCTAAAGAAATTTGACATGTTGGTCGAAATAGGGAAAATGCATATACTGGATTTTTTTTCCCAATGACAGGTCACAAGACGATACAAAGATAAAATCAAGAACAAAGTAACACAAGAGAACTGAAAATTGCTTGAACCCAAAATATGAAAGCCATTCAACATCTCTCCCACACTGGAGCTGGTGGTAGAGCGGATTAACTCAGGATATGGGTAAAGTTCATTTCCTGCCGACTATTACAGAGCTTGCAAAAGGGATCCGAGACAATATTCATAGGACAGAGAGGCTTCAAAAGGCAATCGTGGCGTGGCACCAAGTGAAACAAGGCGACAGCTGTTTGCCTCCACCACTCTGGAACTTCAGTCATTTAGTTCCACCAAATCTTTTGGGAATTCCATTGAGTGCAATAAATGGAATACGATGTCGGTCCACCTGTGGCCGTCATACTTGCCTCGTCATTTCTTCGTCACGCTTTCGAAGTTTCTAGTAAATGTGTGTGTGTGCTATTATGAGCACGAAATTGATACATGAAATGTATACGAACAATGAATATGATCTAGAAGAAACGTTAAACACCTCAAATTTCCCCGCTCAACCGATTACCACACGCCACACTCTTACAAAGACATTTTAGTAGGAAAGAGTAAGAACGTCATTGTTCCTCGTTCCCGAAGATAAAATTTCAGCAGATCTAGAAGCAACGGCCAGAATACATTCGTTTACTGTCATTCTATGCTTCCACTACATAAAATGGATCGAAAAGAAACTGTTGCACATCATCGTTCACAATTTCCTACACACACTAAAGAATCTGGTAGACAAGAAACGTTTAGTATATAAACAATGCGCTTGTTCGGCTCACAGTAAAAATATATATTTACTTTAATCCACGGACATTTTTCACTCTATACAGTTCAATAAAATGTTCATATCACTAACTCGGTATCATTAACGTGTTATTAAATACAGCAAAAACTTTACAAAGCGGCACTTTATTTGTACCTCTGAAACGAACGGCAAATGTCTCAAGTGTCTCTTATCGGGTCACTGCAGTTCTAGAACCACCCTTACTTTTCGACACTGTAGTTCATTGATCCAACTGGCGATAGAAGCTCAGCGAATGAGACGTCGGCAAGGAGACTAGGTATGAATCAAGCATAAGGCAAGGGTGCAGAAGGAGGGTAAAAGCACAACTCCCGTCTACAAAGAGAAGCTTTAAACGGGAACTGTGAACCACCGTCCCTCGCCAGTGTGCTTTCAAGAAACCTTCACAATTCTGTTTCTTCCCTCACATCACGGTCAGGTCTCGTGGCGCGAGCCGACACGATTGGCCGTTCCTCAGGTTCTCGGCAAGTGTTCGTGTCGGCAAGACCAGATAATTTATTACCAGAGAGTCATTTGTGTCTCGGAGAAACACAGAAAATTCCGCAAAAAGTTTACTCCTGACACGGCAAAGCAACCTTCTTTAAAATTTCGTAGAGGTTCCTTGCGATATTCAAAACCAAATTTTCTAAGAAAGTAGACTAGAAGTACAGTAGGGCAACCGAGAGGGAATTATACATCCATCCTGAAATTGGCGGCCAATCGGGAACAGTTACTTTCCAAGGCGAATAAAAGATGCCTTTTAAATTTCTAAGGAAGTTGGCGGAACCCGTTCCCCAGAGTTCTCAGTCAACTCTTCAGTACTCGAGTACAAAGAAGTTGTGGTAAAAGGCCAGCACAGGAGACGAGGATGTGGCAGCCATTTTTGGCAACGAAGTGAAATAGGGTGCATTACCTTCAGAGCCAGGATTCACGAGCTCGTCTATTCTGCATTTCGAACACGAAGCACCTTCAGTTTGTGTGTCACGGGAGACACCTGTAAGTAATGGAAAAAAGCTTACTATATATATATATATATATATACACGATGATCCGAAAATCACAGAAAAAATTAAAAATCAACAATTCGAAAAGTATAGACAGTAGCACGATGCGATTTTTAAAGAAATGCACACACAGAATTCGGATTTATTTTTAATAACATAGACTTTTAATGTTATTATGTTTACATTTGTCACACCAGGAGGCGCTATAGTGATACTGGAGCAGCGGAGTGGGTCATTTAAGCAGATCCGTCCCCCGGTATACTTCGAACTTTTTCTTTCACAGTCGAGCGTTGATAAGAGACCGTATAATTCCCTCCTTGCACGAGAGGCAAGAGCTCCCTAATGTAACAATCATGCAGGATAGAGCTCCTCCGCACGTCACAGATCCTGTCCAGCACATGCCGCGATCTACATTTAACTATGACCGTGTCCCGAGTCGCTCTCTCCACCACGATTGGCCATCTAGGACACCAAATCCTACAGCTTGTGAGTTTGGGTAAACAAAATTTTTCGTTTCTAAAAGAATTCTAAATATATATATATATATATATATATATATATATATATATATATATATATATATATATATATATATATATATATATATTAATTAGGGCGTATCGAAATAATCGAAATTTCTTACATCTTTTTGCGGTAGTGCGGAAAAGTTGTGAACTTCCATCATTAAAAAGTGTGCGGAATCTTAAGACTCTGGGTTGATATCTTCTGTCGCCTCAATGGGCCGAAACTTCCGAAAATTGGAGTAAAAACCATTAAAATACAAAAAATTAATAAATAACACAGGTCTGCATTAAAAATATTTTTAAGAGCTGTTTTGGTTAATCCGCATATTCTTTATATTTTTCTGTATGCTCAATCTGAAAATGACCTCCGTTTTGTCATAGGACATCACGTTTCCTGACAATTCAGGTAACTATGTTAAATAATGCAATATTTCAAAAAAAGAAAAATAGACTTAGAAAATTATTTTTAATAACAAACTTTACATGAAAACCGTTTTTGAACTGAATCGAGCTCACTAAAACACAATAAAATTGCTTCTTCGTCCCCGTCAGACTCCTCTTGGTATATTTACGCTCGTGAGTAGCATCTGGAATGTCTCTCTGAAGCATCCGACAGTACTCTGCTATCATTGTAATGCTCAATTTTGTCTGATATATTCTTTCCGTCTCTTTAATATCCTGGTAAAATCGTTCACCATGTTTTTAACTCCCATCAGAGCTCCCAAACCATGTTCTTAACAATCAGAGCTCCCAAATTTTCAGGGAAGTCGTGAATGTGGGATTCGAGGAAATGCACTTTCAACCTCATCAGGCAACCTAAAGCTTGAAATGCTTTCAGCTTTCGTCCAACGATCTTTTTGTAGTCAAGATCTTTCTTACTGCTTAAAATTTTCTCTACAACCTCTTTAAACGCAATCCACCCTTCTTTTTGAGAATTCGTCATGGAATTGACAAACTCTTGGTCAGCTATAACCCTTCTAATGTCTGTTCGAACGAACACACCTTCCTTCAATTTTGCCTCCGAGATTCCTGGAAACTTGGTATCCAAATATTTGAAGCATTCTCCATCTCTTGGAAGTGATTTCACGGATTGCTTCATCAACCCCAATTTTATATGAAGAGGTGGTAGAAGAACTTTATTTGGAGGTACCAAAGTTTCTCGGAGTACATTGGTTTGACCGACTGTGAGCACTCTCGGCTGCCAAAACTTTGTGGTCCAGTGATTTTGTTGGTCTTCACTGTTCCATAGACACAGAAAACAAGGGTATTTGGTATAACCAGCTTGTTTCGCGAGCAGCATGCACAAGATCTTTAAATCCCCACTCACTTGCCAACCATGGTCTTCAAATTTAAGTTTACAAAGAACCAATTCCAAGTTCTCGTAGGTTTATTTCAAGTGTACGGAATGACCTACAGGGATGGAAGCGTAAACACCACCGTTGTGGAGCAAAAGTGCCTTGAGACTTCTTTCTGGAGAATCTATGATAAGACGCCATTGCGTTGAATCATATTGGATTTTGAAATGACCCATCAAACCTTCGACATCAATGCAATAAACCGACTTGTCTTCCTGGGCAAAGTAAGGAACAAACTCCTTTTCATGACACTCCTGGCAATAATTAATTCCTGCTTTGAAGCTTTGAACTGAGTAACTCAGCAAAATCTTTGGGAAGATTCAAGTGTCTTACCAAATCATTCATTGCCTCCTGGGAAAAAAAAATTTGGTCTTGTATCACCTTCAAAATCAGAACTTGCTTCATCATCTTTTTCAGGTATGACTTCACCTTTATCTGAGCTAGGTATCTCTTCCAAGGTAAAAGGGGGCTTGGGTACTGGTATATCTGTGCCACGGGGGAGGGGATGAATTGCTATATTGCGGTATGAAATGGAATGCTTCCATTTGGAATTATACCCTTTCACATTGCATGAACAAAAGGAACCGTCTTCACTATGTTTTTTTTTTGCTCTCGACATACCATAGGAATCCCATAACGGAAAGCTTTTTTCTAACCCTTGAATCAATTTCGGAGGTCCTCAACGCACCGTTTACACACTTTATGAGGCGCCCAAACTTTATCTTGATCGCCTAGTTTTAGTCCGAAGTATGCGAAGTATACCTTTTTCACAAAATCTGTGATATTCAGCTGTTTCTTCCACATTGTATATTCACCACAAATTAAACAGAAACTGTCAGGCGAATTAATACACTTCCGCAGAGCCATAACGCCAACTTGTTGAAACACGATTTAAGAATGACGAGCTAACACGAAGTGAGATGAAAAAGTGTGAACAGGCGAGAACAAGTTAAAAATTTGTATCAAGCCTGCGGTCAGAAAACAACATGTTGTTTCTGGTTTCCATTAGCTCACTCTGGAAGTTCTTTTCTTTGAAAGTTTTTTTGTCATTGTATATCTTAAACGCACTAATATGAATTAATTAATAGTAATTTTGACTTAAAATTTAGCCGAAAACCCTAAGATAAAGAAATACCAAAAATTGAGAAAAAATTGCTAAATTTGAAGATAATTTTTCCAATTTGTGTTAAAACCTGACGTCTAGGATTTTTTTCAAATTCTTTTTCGTATTCAGCACACCAAATTGCATGGAAAATAGTTTAAAATAATCAAACAGCTTTTTAGTTGCAGATCTGTGTAATCACGGATTTCGTTGAAAGGATTAGGGTAGTGCTTAAAAGTTACTATTTTTCAACAACGACTATAAAAAAATTTAGAATTATATTTTAATATCATCTGCCGTCTCATCGACACCAAATTTTGGAAAATGAATGCAAAATTTTAAAGAAATACACGTCACACTTACCACGTTTTAATGCGAACATAAACTTTATTTTACCTTTCAAACATAAAAATGACAAAATAATTACCGCTTGTAATCACTTTTGGTCTCGAATTTTGACATGTTTTTTACTGGATTTTAGTGTCGATCTAAGAAATGTATCCCTCTTCTGCGGCCCAACTGTTTTTCCGGAGTGACTAGTTTCACAATCCGCTCAACTGCTTGGGTGTGTGAAGGAAATTGAATAAAGTCTCAGCAGTCCATTTGCATACCTTCCTTTATCATCTCCAGAACCTCTTGAGAACCGATCTCTCTGAGAACTGGAGGCGATGTCCCATAACAAGGTTACCAGTCAGTGAGATCTACATAGTCTGTAGCTCCAAAGTTAACAGCAGGAATAACGAATCTGCGAACAAAATTTCCATCTCGGCTAATTCCACCTGCCTTGATAATCCGCAGACATGCAAGGGTTGTAATATGGCACCCCTCATCAGTCAACATGGCCAAAAGCCCATTCGGGGAACATAACCTTTCGAAGATGATAAAAAAAAAGCATTTTAAATATCTTGGAGAGGTTCCTTTCCCCCTAGTTTTGAGTCACCTACTGGACACTCGAGTAGAGAGAAATTCTCGTAAAAGGCCAGCAACGGCAAAGAGATTGTGAGTAATTTTTGTGATCGAAGTAAAATCAGGAGCATTACCTGGCAATCCAGTATCTTCTGCTTGTGTTTCACGGGAGACGCCCATAAGAAAGGAAAAAAAAGTTACATACGGTGAAATAACGGCCATCCCCCTAAACGGTCAAATTTTGTTCACAATCGATTCAAGACTTCATAGAGAAAATGTTATGGAGGAAAACTGTCGTCCGGGGCCACCCATCAAAAATGCCACTTTTTCCGGTGCCGTAACTAGCCACCATAGAGAAGTTTCTACGTATATATATATATATATATATATATATATATATATATATGTCAGAATTTAATTGGGAAAAGAATGATTACCTTAAAATTAAAGGGGGCTTGGGAATTAAATTATATTTGTGGCGTAATTCGCCTCTAATTGTTCGTATTTCAAGACGCGAATTGGGAAAGGGAAATTCCCTTTTTCATTATGTAATCTTGGCGCGCCTGTGGGTTCTGCGGTCGAGGAGGAAACATTACATTTATCCTTGAAAGATGTCTGGTTTGGGCTCTGCAAATGTGCAGGGAGAGTTGACGCGCGGAGATGCCCGCGAATTTTTGTCAGAACGCGGGATTTAATCGTTGCTAGTGGACGCGTGTCAGTTGGGTCCACAATTTGAAAATGGCGAGAGCTCAAATATGCGCTACTTGGATCAGTGGTTGCTGGAAGGTGAAATAAATTGACTTAATTTAGTTGGAACTATGTTTGTTTATTGGATTTAGACTACTTACCAGTCGCCACCAGTATTAAGATGATGACTGCAAATTAATGTGAGAACAGGCAAACCACCACGCCTGTCATATATATATATATATATATATATACAGTGCCTCCCAAAAGTGTTCGTATACTTACGATTTTCAATGAAATAGGGGTCTATTCATTAATTAAAATGAATAATACAGAATGGGTATTTAATAATAATATCTATAATCTATTCTTAACAAAACTACATGAAATCTTTTAAAAACATTTTAAACTTTATTTTTAAGAAACCAATAATCAAAAAGTAACAAAAACTTTATCTCACAAAAGTCATCGTACACTTGTAAAAAATCTCTACATATTAGTAAATATTCTAATTTTTCGTTAAATTAATATTTAGTAGGATATCCTTTAGCATCCACAACAGCTTTTAAATGTCTGGGAGTAGATTGAATTAGCTCTTTTATAATTTCTGCATCAATGTTCATCCATTCTTCCATCATAATTGTTTTTAGTTCGCTTTTCGTGTGAATGTCGTACTCGAACCTCCAGTTCTCTCCAAATGGGTTTAAATCTGACGATTGAGGTGGTGTTTTCAAAACTTGTGGACAATTATAGAGACACCAGATGCGAACGTTGAGAGCCGTGTACTTAGGATCGTTATCTTGATAAAAAACAAATTCGTTTCCAATACCCAAATTTTGGGCTGATAATTTTAAATCGTCTCTTAAAATATTTATATAAGCAGCATGATTCATTATTCCATCAATAAATACCAAATTACCTAGTCCTGATGCTGACATGCACCCCCACACAAGGACAACTCCACCGCCATGCTTAACTGTTCCTACTAAGTTCTTGGGATTAAGTTCCTCATTTCTTCTTCTCCATACAATTATACGCCCAACGAAACCAAAAATGTTAAACTTTCTTTCAATGGCAAATAAGACATTATTCCAATACGTTTGGGGCTTATTTATCATTGATAGTGCGAAGGAAAGCCTAAGCTTTCTGTTTTTCTCACTCACAAAAATTTTTCTACGGGCAGAACGCCCATGTAATCCAGCTGCTCCGAGAACTCGTCGAACAGTTTCAGGTATATTGAAGTAGAAAATGTTTCATTAAATTCTTCAGAAACTTTTGCAGCACTCAAAAGTGGATGTTTCACAAATTTTCCAATTATAAATCTCTGATGACGTTTTGCTAACTTTGCCAGACGACCTTTTCTTACCTTGTTTTCGATTCGATTTTCTTCTTTAAAGCGTTTTATCACATACTGCACACTAGAATGGGATAAATTAAGTAATTTAGCAATATTCCGAACTGATTTACCACTACTATGATAAAAAATAATCAATTTTCGAATGGTGTTTGTTGTTTCTTTACGACTACGAGCCATGAGTAGGCAAGCAAAAATTATAGCCAAACGATAATTTTAATTATGAATTTATCAAAAAATATTTCAGTGTACGATGACTTTTGTGAGATAAAGTTTTTGTTACTTTTTGATTATTCATTTCTTAAAAATAAAGTTTTACTATGTTTTCAAAATATTTCATGTAATTTTGTTAAGGATAGATTACAGATCTTATTATTAAATACCCATTCTGAAATATTCATAATGATTAATGGATAGACCCCTATTTCTTAGAAAATCGTAAGTGTACGAACACATTTGGGAGCCACTAATTATATATATATATATATATATATATACACTCATGGACAAAAAAATTAGCGCACCAAGAAATAATTGCGGGATCGTAACGAAACTTGCAATGAAGGTACATGTCGGGGAGATATGCAAATGATTAGAAATGCAGAGTGATTGCGCATTACGTATAGCCGGTAGAGGGCGTTGAACATCGTACTCTGTGGAGTATAAAACAGGTAACCAAAGCTCGTTTGAGTGTGCTGAATCATTTACAAAGGAAGAGCTGAGATAGACATGCCATTACGCCGTGTTCGAAGACAATATAAGCAGTTGTCGCAGTTTGAGAGGGGGAGAATCGTCGGGATGATAGAAGCTGGGTGGTCAGCTAGGCGAGTAGCTCGTCAATTTGGCCGCTCTGATTGTGTCGTGAGGAGGTTATAGAGAATCTATGCTCACTTCTACCCAGACTTGGGTGTATATAATTTGAAGTGGCACTCTATTTGAATTATATACAAACACAGTTTATACATGAAATAATGTTTATTGAATTCGCTGCACATATAATTGGCTTTTACAGCAATAAGCATGCGTACTACTTGTACGGAATGTAAATACAGCTTTTTAAGAACAATATATTTTTATACTCACGAACAGTAAGTCAAACCAGCAGTACTGCCATGTAAAACTCCTGGCCCGCTAAGGACTAGAGCAGGATAACACCTTTTCAACCTTAACAACAACTCCCTTTTTTTCATTAATGACGCTGCGTGGTATTTATACTAAGCACGTATGCCAAAATTAGGATATCTGAAGCAGCTTCTTTAATTCACTCAAAAGTTCGATTCTTGTGAATCGAATCTTGTGTATACCTTACAAGGTGTTGGGACCAGTGGACCCGAGAGATGTCATGTACACGAAAACCAGGCTCAGGACGCCCTCGATAGACCAGTCGTCGAGAAGACCGCCACACCGTAAGAAATGCACGCGTACAGCCAACTGCTTCATCGGCCGCCATCCAGGCACAGGTAGCACCTTCACTAGGGGCCTCTGTGTCTTCTCGAACCATACGACGGCGCCTGGCTGAAGGACAGTTGGTATCGCGGCGCCCATTACGTGTGCTGCCCTTGACGCCCACCCATCGACGCCTCCGTTTGGAGTTTTTCCGTTTGGAGTTTGGGCTGAAAATGAAGGTGGCATCAAAAAGTTTTTATTTCAACGTATAAACTTTGATGCCAAGGATTATATTGATATGATTGAATGGAATGATGTTAAAGTAACAGGACTTCCTATGAAGAGGCATATTTCTGATGACAAACAGAAAGCAATTCAATGTGTCAGTGAAATAAGTAAAGCAAACCATATATGATTACTATGGACTTTTGAAAAATATGAATGTTTATTTCAAAATAACACTTTGCCTTTAAAGACATTACATTAATATTTTTCTAAATAAATGTGATTTGTTTATTTTAACTAAGGTCCGTTAATTAAAAATTGTTTTTTTCATTCCAATGTGTATTATAAGAATATACTACTGCAAAATTAAGATGATGAAAATTGCGAAATTCTACAAAATCAGTTGTTCTGTAATGACATCTAAAAATTAGAAATACTTAGAAATACCTAAGTTTCCTGTAAAAATATTTTGAATATTTTATTTACAAAAAATATATATTATTAATTTAATATACCATAAAATAAACAGAAAAAAAGAATTTTATCTCTTTTCACAAAAATATCTATTTTGAAGCACCTGAAAAATATTTCAGTAGAGCAATAAAATTTTATATTCAATACCAAAAGGCAGCTTTTGAAATTACATACTGAAATTTAAAAATATCTTTTTTTTCGCCTTTGGCCGGGAGCTACAATGCACTAGCGTCATCTGATTGGACATTCAGTTGCACGTGATTGAAAAGGCGCCATTAAAGATTGCTTACAAGTTGGCTAAAATTAATCCACAAGTAAATTTCATTCGTTAGTCTTAAATTATTGCCTTTAGATTTTATTTAACACCCTTACATAGTGAACATTATTCTATTAATGTTATAAGAGTGTTTTAATCCAAGTTATAATATGAATTGACCATATTTCAGATCAAATTCTACTGAACTGAGTGTATTGAATTAGCAATACTTATGGCACTTACGAGCACTTTCGTATGTATAAATAAAAACATTTTGTTTCGGAATAATTTAAGATTCGTGTTTCAGTTAATATTTTAGATGGACAAAGGAAGTAAATGGACTCTTGTGAAAGTCTTAAGTATTTGCTAATTAAATTAATATTTAGAATTGTAATTTGTACGCACTATTTAGATTTTTATATCCTTTAGAAAGTATAAAATACATGACACAAATATCAATTCCAAATCTACATAGTTGAAAAATAAAAATGTATTTTCATTTCCAGTATAATATTTTCCATTTTATTTCTTTAAAGAAATTTGAAAGAAAATTATAATGAAATTTTTTTTAATACGTTAATCCAAATGAAACATTTTTTTACTACTGGTGTTACTTGATAAATCAGTTACACATGATTCCTCCATAGTAAATTCATGCATAGTATTCAATGCATAGTATTCCTGCATAGTATTCAATGGTGAAAAATTGTAAAATATATTTAATAGGAAAATGGACAATGTTCTTATTGCCAGATATCAATAGGCAACAAATTATCCATGTCTAAATGTTAAAAGATGAATTCAAAAACATTCCACATTATAAAAGATTCTAAAAATGAACTTGAAAATCATACAAAAGGATCTATTGAATTCCTTATCAAATTGTGTCTTGAGTAATCTTTATAAAATACTGTGCATTTTATACATACATTTTATATATACAAAGAAATAAAGAACAAATATTCTTAAAATTTTTGTGTTCATAATTTAAAAGAATGTATTTAGTATAATTATATATTTTAATTTAAATACTAAACACTAATAGGTATTTTTCATGTATAATCTAAATAGCCTTAAAATATAATTTTTTTAAAATTCTATTAATAATGTTCTATGTGTACACTCAATTGCTATATATGTATATGTTATTCCTACTGGGTGAAATTTCTTTATGTCTATCGAGAGTAAAGATAAATTCAAAATTTCAAAACCAGATCAAAATATTGTTTAATCAGTATCCACAAGTCAAGTAAATATTGAAACAATAGCAAATATTGGAGCATTTTTTTATTTTGAATATCTCATTAAATAAAAAGCTTATTTAAGGAACATTTTGAATTTCAATTGCTATTAATCAATATTTTGAACTGGCTTTGATATTTAGATTATATTTCTACTCTCTCTGAAGATATAAAATAAAACAATTTCACTCTTTAGGAATAACATAATGGTGCATACTTTTTGCAACTGAGTGTATATATATTTTCAAGAATTATTAATTTTTGTAGGTATGTGAACTCCATTGTATTCCTGAATTCATTCAAAGAACCTCTGGAGTAATGAGAAGTTTAGAGTTTTAAATTTGTGTCAATATAGATGCCACGTGCATTTAATTTTCTAATTTGTATCGTGTTTGAAATCACTTTTATCAGTGTTATTAGAGATGAGGGCAGTGAAAATTATTCCAAAATAGACTATTTAGATACATAAATTGCTTCTTAACTTATTAATTTGCATTCCATGTTTTTAAATTATATATTTATAAGTATATAGATTTGTAGATTATCAGAATGTGTACATACAAAAAATTGTTTTATTGTAATAGATATTGTACGATAAGAGTTTTTATAAATCTGAGAATGTTCTCAGTAACTATCTATAAGCTGTTCATCTCTAAAGGTCTTTTGGAAATTATTTTGTTGTCATGCTGTGCAAAATAAATGTGAACTTATTGGCTTAAAGTATATATATAAAGGGTAAAATTAGTTTCTTTTCCCCTTTTTATATTAGTGATAAGCAAGTTTATAAAGAACTCTACTTTTCAATACTTCTTGGTTTGATAAACCATTAAATTTTTATTATGGCATTATAAGAAAATATTGGTTTCTTTACAGAATTTTGAAACTGGAATCTAACTTCAGAGCTTTGGACTTGAAAGACAAATACCACTTGGATCTCATAACCTGCGTAAGTTTTTGTTTAACGTCACTGAGCCTACCTTTTTTTATTCTCGAGATATACTTTTATTTTCAGCAGTGGACTTGTGGCCAAAATCACTGTTTTTAATATTTTTTTAGATTTATTTTTAACTAATTAAATTTTTTCTATGAAAAAACTATAAAAATATTTATTAAACAACTAAAAATTTCAAATTAGTTTTTTTAACTTAGACGCTAATCTGAACTTTCTCATAAACTTTGGTCTCAATAATTTGTGGATAGAATATTGAATTTCTTTATTTATTCTTTTTTAACTGTGAAGCTTGTTGTTAAGGTTTTAGGTGAGTGAGAAAGTGCAGTCCAGGGATTTCAGTTAACACGACTCTTGTGAAAGTCTTTAACTCTTGCCAAAAAAAGAGATTTATATTATAAAATTATAAAATGCCAAGGTTTATTTAGAAAATATAAAATGTGTTCATAGACAAAGTTTGTTTATAAAATTGTAGATAAGACATCCATTGTGAGTTGTGGTTTATTATATCAAAATGTGTGTTTGATAAGTGAATGAAATAACCCTTTCCTTATAATGAAATAGAACTCCTGTATAATCAATGAATTCACGGATACAAGATACAGTTCCAAAAAGCAAAACGCCTGGTTTACAGAGTCTTTTATAATAACAGAAAAATGATATTTATATTATGAAAATGTGAAGTGCCAAGCTTTATTTATTCTTAATGGTTAACATTAAAATTTTAAAAATATTTTTAGAATTTCCTGAGAAGTTGTTAGAGGTTTGTTGATAATTCATTACAGAAGTAGTAAAAAGGAAATTGCTTTTGGATGTATTAGATCATTAGTTAATGGACTAAGTAATTTTAAATTTTGGTAAAATTTAATTTTATGCATGCCATAAATTTTTCTCTCTGTTAAACATGTTTATTCCATTTTAAGTCTTAATACTTATATAAAGAATTTGGATTAAATGAAAACAGTAATGAGTGATGGTGAAAATGTATTAAATGTGGTAATTGAATTGCTTGATGTTCTAAGACATAAAATTTCTGATCATCAAAATACAATAATTGACTTCTTGACTGAACAACTGACTTTATTATTAAACAATATCCTATTTTGCTACCCCCCTTGTTTAAGTATATTATATAATCATCCTTCAAATCCTAATAGACCATTATTTTATATTTTTGATCCTGTACACATTCTGAAGTGTGTCAGAAATAATTGGCTGAATCACAAGAATTATGGTCAGTGTATGTATTTTATTGATTTTAATGATCATAACTTAACTAAAACTGTCTCTTTTAGAACCATTAAAAGTATCCATTCTTTAGAGGATGGACAGATAGTTAAATATGTGTTTGGATTAACTTTAAAAGCACTCCATCTTCTATGGAGAGACAAAATGTAAAACTATGTCTTCAAATTTTCAATGACCATTTTGTTGAAGGGTTGAAAGTACTTTCTACACATACTGATGAACCTTTTTGTTTAGAAACATCTGAATATATTGCAATCATTATTAAATGGTGGAAGATAATGAATGTGTAAAGTAAGTTAAAAGGGGGTCATAAACGAGATGTGCATTGTGAGCCTTTATCTAATGCATCCAATGAAAAGGTTATGTACCTACAAAAATTCTTAGTTTGGCTTGATACTTGGAATTCTCTTAAATATACTTCTGGCTTTTTAACTAAAGAAACGTGTACCACACTTTCTCACACTACACATGCTGTACTTGAAATGTTAACATATTGTTGCAATGAATTGGGGATGGCATATTTCTTAACAGGAAAAATTCAAACCGACATTATTGAAAATAGGTTTGGAAAGTTTCGCCAATTGTCGGGGTCACAATACAACATCTCGTTGACACAGGTTTTCGAAAATGAATCGAAGCTTAGACTTCAAACCCTAGCCCCTTAATTTTATCGTGTTTGAAATCACTTTTATCTGTGTTATTAGAGATGAAGGCAATAAAAAAAAATATCTTTAGTATTTTATCTTAAATATATCTATTATGTGCTTTCTTACATGCACATGCACACATTAGCCAGTTAAGACATCACTATGTTTTACTATCCTAAAATTAAGCATTAGAAACTCATTAAATCTAAACTTTAGTTAAGTGTATGCCTGAGAACTAGTGCGTCATCTCGTATATGGTATCTGAACTGGAATTTTTTCAAAAATTCTGATTAGTACTTTTTTTTCTCCCCATTGATTCTGAACTCTTCAAGTTAAGCATAAGCTTAGGTTAATGAAAAAAATTATAGACAGCATCTGTTTTATGTTGTTCTTTAAATTTTTGCATTATGTTTAAAATTTCTTTTATTGCCTTGTCAAATATTTGATTGTACTAAATTTTTTAAAATTCCACTGAGCATCTTGTTTAGCTGTTTAAAAAATGGGGGGAAATGCATTGTAAATTGCCTTTACTTTCTCAAAGTTTCATAATTAAATATGTTGATAAAGTTGTGCCTGAAAAATAACTCAACTGATTCTGAACATCAGTTGGAGTTTTATGGAAAGCCAAATTATATGGAAAGTTATATAATAGTTAGTTGAAATTGTTTCTTGGAAGTTTTGTGAGGTAGTAATCTAGTTCATGTATATTAAAGTCTTATTTAAATATTGTGCTAAACATATTCAGCACATTGAAAGTCTGATTACTTCTCAACTTTTAATCACCAGGCAATTTTTGGTATTAAATTATATGCTCAGTGCATATTCCATTATGTGTAATTTTCACTCAATCTGATTTGAAAATTCATGTGAGGAGAAATTTTTCTGATTATAATTTAACAGCTTGCCTTGTGTTATTATATATTTATTTTTATTCATTTCAGAAAGTCTGTTGGACAGTGTCTAATATTACTGCTGGTAATACACAAGATTCAATGAGGTATTTAAAAAAGTCATGTATTTAATACATTTTGGTTAATGTAATGTTACTTCAAATAAATTTACTGCTAAAACTTAATTTTATTCTCTAGTTGAGTGCAGTGGCATAGATTATTTTACAAAGTGCAATAAAATACTTTTAACTTTTCAAACCGAACTTCTAACCAGAATTTTTAAAAAATTTAATAAAACTTTTAAAATTGAAAATATTTTCATGGATCTAAAGAATCGAACATAACACCTGTATGGTCAACTAAGTCATGGATAAAAGATGCAGCCCTAAAAGCAAAAGGCCTGGTTTCTGTATACTTTTATAATAATCATGTTACAACAGTATACAGAAACCAGGCTTTTTGCTTTTAGAACTGAATCGTTTATCCATGAATTTGTTGACTATACGGGTTTTCTATTCCATTGTTAAGATCTGTGAAAATACTCTCATTAGCAAAATATTTTTTTAAAAACTTAAATTTGGGTTAGTAGTTTGGTTCAAAAAGTCTAAGTGTTTCTTCACGCTTTATAATATAATCTATGCCATTTCACTCAACATTGACAGCTAGTCAATATTACCCACCTCATTTTTCAAATTAACCTAGACTAATGAAACAATATATCATAACAATTGTTTAGTAATTACTGAATCTAAATAGTATATTTTGAATAATTTTTTACTGTGGTTATTGTTAGGGAAAATCCCGATTAGCTTTCCTCTTCTTCCCCTAACCTTCCAGCCACGTAGCAAGAGCGATGTATTTACATCATTTCCCACCTCCACAGCAATGTGTAAGCATCGTCAGACGCCAGTTGCGTCATGCCAGCTTAACGACGTCATTCATCCAACGATGACGCCATACCATCAGTTAAGAGTGACGTCAACGCACATCACGTAAAAATTAGCATAAATAAGTTTGCTATTCTTCTGCCACAAGGGAGCGCGGCGGTCGACGCCGGTATAAATACCCAGCCCGTTCACTTAGACGTTGTATTCGATGTAGTATTCGCTGTGGTATTAGACGGTGTGGTTGAGTGATAGTTGCTGAGAAGCGATTTTACCGAGCCAGGCTCTACCGAGGACCCGTATTAGGAAGCGGCGACCAACTTGCCAGCAGTACACTGATGCTCTAGTCGTCTCGACCTTGCATGCCCGCAGGTAGCCACGGGATAGTTTTTGTGCCAGGAAGGCGCTATCTACCTTAAGTGTTTTCTTACCACGATAGCAAAGCTTTGCCTCGACCACCTGTGAGTTATTTTTCTTTTATTTTTCTACACCTCGGTAAGAACACGACAAAGCCAACTTTTTAGGATAACACTACGAGCTGTGTAGTGCGTCTGTAAACAAGACACTTTAATGTCGTTTTACTAAATAAATGTATTTGTTATTTTACCTAAACCTTCGTACGTCTTTTTAACATCTTGCATATCACACAACAAAGCTAGCTAGCGTTGCTCTGACTATATCTAGAGATTAAGAGTCCAACCTTCCCTGCTAGCCAGTACGACTCTGCACTATTAGCTATCAGTAAAGTTTGGGGCATTCCTGCCCCCAAATCTTAACTAACTTTGGTTGGAAGAGCCGCCAGGTTCTAGCGGCTCAATTCCGTAACATTCTGGTTATGGGCTTCAGGCCCTAAAGTTAAGTTGTAAACAACTACTTTTTACTTAAGGGTGACTTTGATCTAAAATAGCAGAGCACAACGCGAAAGCTTTGTGATATGTGAGAAGCTAAGCGTCGAAGGTATAAACAAAAGGTAAAGGCCCTGAATTTATGAAATTCTATATTTGGGGGGGGCCTATTTGTATATATATATAATATTTAGTGTTTTAAATACTGTCTTGCATTTTTTTTTATATGCTTATATATATATATAGATTTACATACTGTACTTGTAACTTAAAACATGGCCTCTTTACAACCCCATATGGCTATAGATAAATTGACCGAGGAAAATTTCCATACCTGGGTAGCAGATATTAAATTTGTACTAATATCCCTTAATGGGTGGGACATTGTGAATAACCGCGAAACTAAACCGATAGCAAGTGCGGAAAATTTAGCTGAGGTAAGGGACTTTGAAAGAAGAACCCGACTCGCTTTATCAACAATCTTTTTAAACCTATCCCCTGCGTTTAAGTCGGTCGTGGAACATTGTACCACCCCCCAGGACACATGGTCAACCCTAAATAGGCATTTTCAGCCTGACAGTCGTAGCCGGCACATGCAGTTATTTACCGAACTGGTTAATTGTAAGCCCTACGCTAGCGAGAAAATTAACATGTTTGCGGCACGAATCCGCAAGTTAAACGAAAGCCTAAAGGGAATAAACCAAGAAATAAAGGAGACTTACCTCTGTTTCCAGCTAATCCGGTACTTACCATCGGAGTTTGATCACTTAGTGCAAACTATACTTCGTTGGAAAGATGCGGAATTTAAATTTGAAGCCATTCTAACTGAACTAGTCGCCGAAGAAACCCGAATTAGCGTGCAGAGACAGGATAAGCGTGAAAACGCTACTTGCGAAACGCAGAACACCTTTTCGGGTCGGCATAATTCTCGAAGTTGGAATAAAGACAATTTCCGACCGAAAAGAAGCCTCCATCAAGAAGCCCTTCTCCCAACAAACAAGTCCATTTTGGGAAATACCCAAGTGGGAAATCACCGGGGCGTAGAAAATCTAAACGCTCGTTCCGGCGAAACTCACCAAATAATGAAAAACCCCAGAGCCATTATACTGTAGAAGCCCTATTTACATCTCACAGTAATCCAGGTGACTGGGTCGTCGACTCAGCGGCAACCCATCATTTTTGTAAGGATAAATTCCTATTTGATGGACCCCTTGAGGATGTAAATGACAGGAGCCTAGCAGTTGCTACTAGGGGAAAGCCTATCCCTATCAAGCAAAGAGGGCCAGTCGACCTACTCTGTAAGGGCGAGAAACGCGCCATTACGCTTATGCGTGCATTGTATGTACCATCTCTAAGGCGCAACATAGTTTCATTACCTTTACTTGACGAAGATGGATTTACTTTTGAAGGGGGAAATGGACAACTCCACGTTTACGATAAAGATGGAAAAGGTTATTTCACAGCTCGCAAACAGGGGGGAATTTTTTATGCAAAACAGCAGCTAACCCCAGAACAAGCTGCGAGAAAGAAAGCTTACCAACACGAGAAAGAAACTCGATCGAAGAAAGGTAAGGCTTATGAAACTACAGCTAGAAAGAAACGAAATACCCTAAGCAAAAGTAATCAAAAACCTGCCAGTGCATTGAGCAGATGGCACCGCAGAATGGGCCATATGAACCCTGAACTAATCAGCCAGTCTTTTACAAATAAAAGTGTCAGGGGTGCTCAGGAGGTAAAATCATCCAAACTTTTTTGCGAGGATTGCAGGTTAAATAAAGCTAAACGGGTGACATTTAAACCAATCGGCCAAACTAGGTCAACAAAACCACTAGAACTTTTACATCTAGATTTGTGGGGACCTGCTTCAACGACGGGATATGCAGGAGAGAGGTATTTTTTGAGTATCACCGATGATCACTCAAGGAAAATCGCCCTGTATCCGATTAAAGACAAGACAGCTACTTTTCCCACCTTTTTAAATCATGTGAAACGCGCCGAAAGATTCCTTTCAACTAAGCTCAAAGCTATCAGAACTGACAATGGTAAGGAGTTTGACAACTCACAATTCCAAGAGTATTGCCGTACGAATGGTGTGGCCCACGAATTTACCGATATTTATTCGCCTGAAATGAATGGAGTAGCAGAGAGGTTGAACCAGACAATAGGGAATACCCTCCGCACGATCCTAAATTCAAGTAAGGTTCCAGTAAAATTTTGGCCAGAAGCCGTCCGCTATGCGGCCTACAATTGGAATAGAGTGTGCCGTAGAAACCAGACGAAAACACCGTTTGAGAAATACGGAAAGTTCAAACCCTCCATTAGTCACCTTAAACCATTCGGGTCAGTTTGTTTTGTGGGTGTGCCGAAGCAACACCGAACCAAATTTGATCCCAGAGCTAATAAGGGAGTTCTTGTAGGCTACGCATGTAGGATTAAAGGGTACAGAGTGTTGTTCCCAGAAACTGGGCGAATAGTCGAAACCCGGAATGTTAGCTTTGCTGAAGATGAACTAAATTTTTATCAATTGAAAGCTAAGCAGACTAACAATGGAGCAGTGCTGGGCGACCATCCAGAAACTACCATATACTCACTTCACAACCCGGAGCTTGAGACGGTGGTAATCCCACATATGGATTCGCGCCGAGTACATACCCGGAGTTACCAGCAGGATCCCAGACCAGGCCCTAGTGATGCAGTTCAAACTGATGAAGCAAGTGAAGACGAATCAGACAGAGAACTATACGTCCAAACACCTAGACTCCGAGTCGCTAAGTGGACAAGGGAAGCCGTTTCGAGACCAGATGGAAAGCGGACCGATATATATTATCGAGAAGTTAAAAGGCAAGGGGGCAAGAGCCACATATTGCGAAGCCTCAAAGAACTCAAGCAATACTGTAAAAAGCATAAAATTGAGTACCAGCCTGAATACTTCAACTTTAGCGGTAAGAATGGTAGGACGGGCCCTGTACCAACCCCTCAGCGACAGGTGATTGATGATGATAGCGATCTGGAATCTGAAAGTCAGACGGAAAATGAAGAAATCAACTACTTTTCCGCCTATGACACTTCCGAAAGTGAGATTGACACAGCATGACTAGAAACTGTAGTCATCCCGAAAACCTTTAAACAAGCATTCAAAAGTAAAGAATCTAAGCTATGGAAGAAAGCGATGGAAGAAGAATTAAAAGTGTTAAGTGAAAGGGGTGCATGGAGCCTAGTGCCGCCACACTCAAAGTACAAGCCTCTCGGTTGTCGGTGGGTTTTTACAACCAAAACTGATGAGCATGGAAATGTGGTAAGATACAAAGCGAGGCTCGTAGCACAAGGCTACAAACAGGTAAAGGGAGAATCCTATGATGAAACCTTTTCACCTGTAGTCAATTTCACCCTTATACGCCTATTTTTCTCCATGCTAGTTTCCAACCTAAAGTGGTATCACCTCCAGTTAGACATCAAATGCGCGTATTTATACGCACCCTTATCTGAAACCATTACGATTACCCAACCACCCGGTTTCGTAGAAAAAGGAAAAGAAAGCTACCTCTGTCTACTAAAGAAAGCCCTTTATGGCTTACACCAGAGCGGAAGGGTATGGTTTTATGAAATTGAGAATATATTACTTGAAAATAATTTTAAGAAAATTAACTGGGCTAACTGTGTTTACCATTTATCTAATAATCTAATTTTACTTTTATACGTAGACGATATAGTTCTTTTTGGAAAAACTAAAACCCATATTGAAGCAGCAGTTAAAATTCTGCAGAAGTGTTTCGACATTAAAATACTTGGCCAAACTTCTAAGTTATTGGGGGTTGAATTTGAATTCAATCGAAAACAAGTTTTCATTCATCAAACCCAATACATAGATCAAGTTGCTAAACGCTTCAAAACCTTCAATATCCCAATTGTATCCTTACCCATAGCTAAAGGAACAATATATACCAAATTACAAAGCCCTACATCTGAACCTGAATTAACGGAAATATCAAAACTACCGTATCGAAATATCCTAGGGTGTTTAGCATTTATCGCAAGTCGAACTAGACCCGACATTGCGTATGCGGTAAATATCTTCAGTCAGTTTCAGTCTAACCCAGGATTTGCTCACTGGTACGGTCTATTGAAGCTATTAGGGTATGTAATAGGTACAAAAAATTTAAAGCTAAATATTTCCTCTACCTCTAATGAATTAACAGCTTACAGTGATAGCGATTTTGCCGCCAATCGAGACGACCGAGTTTCAATTTCCGGTCAACTCATTTTACTAGATAAATCGCCTATATTCTGGCGAACTGGCAAGCAAAAGGCCATAGCGCTGTCAACTATGGAAGCTGAATTCATGGCTATAACAGAAACCTGCAAGGAAATACTGTGGATCAACCGTATAATGCAAGAATGCGAAAAATTGAAGATAATCAAGCTAACTAGATCCAAACCCCTTATCAGAACGGATAACTTATCTGCAATAGACTTCTTAAAATCGCCGATTGAAAATAGTCGCACTAAGCATATTCATATAAAGCTTCTATTTGTGCGTGATCTCCTTCTAAAAGAAGTTTTCGAGATAAAATTCGTGCCTAGCAAAAAGAATCTAGCAGATCCGTTCACAAAACCAAAAACAAAAACAGACTTTTCAGCCTTTAAACAAATAATTTTTAAATCAGAAACTTGAAAGCTATAAACTTAAAGTAAATTCCTAACTCTAATAAACCGAATTTCCTTAAAATAAACCTTATCCTTGAGACTAGGACGGTTATTAATTTATGAGTTATATTACTTTCCATTATTTTCTGTTTACGGAACTAACGGCCATTGTTTCGGGTTAGTTCTATGAGAACCTTCTTTCTCCCACATAATTTGGGGAGGGGTTCGCTTAAGTGTTTTAATATACAGTTGTAATGTGTTTATACATTCTGCATTTTTGTCGCATGTGTATTTAATACTAACGTTACCATTGCATATATTCTGTACTGTGTTTATATATGCACGTTTATGTCTCTATCTAGCATTGTGTTTATATCTACATACTAGCAATAACTGTTTCTATTTTTTTTCGTACTGTGTCTATACTTTAAGCAAATTGTAATCAATTTTAATATATTCTTAAAGTTTTATGCTATTTAAACATCGGAGGGTATGTTATACGCAAATGTTTTTTTTTTCGCATGATTGTGTGTATGAAAGTGGGCCCACGAATGTTTTGAATTTTTGTCTGGAAAAATACTGCGTGTGTATACTTTGCCCTACCTGTTGATGAATTGTATTGCATATTATTTGCCTATTGAATATTGCATTTTGAATTGTATTGCATAATTGTTCAGGATTATAAGCTATTTTTATAGAAACATGTCAACAGAATATTTATTGTATGTTTATACAAGCGACTTACCCTTATTGTTTTGCAAAAACATGTAACTTAACCACGTGCATGTGTTGGTGCTCATTTCTGTAAAGGGGGGGCAGTTGTTAGGGAAAATCCCGATTAGCTTTCCTCTTCTTCCCCTAACCTTCCAGCCACGTAGCAAGAGCGATGTATTTACATCATTTCCCACCTCCACAGCAATGTGTAAGCATCGTCAGACGCCAGTTGCGTCATGCCAGCTTAACGACGTCATTCATCCAACGATGACGCCATACCATCAGTTAAGAGTGACGTCAACGCACATCACGTAAAAATTAGCATAAATAAGTTTGCTATTCTTCTGCCACAAGGGAGCGCGGCGGTCGACGCCGGTATAAATACCCAGCCCGTTCACTTAGACGTTGTATTCGATGTAGTATTCGCTGTGGTATTAGACGGTGTGGTTGAGTGATAGTTGCTGAGAAGCGATTTTACCGAGCCAGGCTCTACCGAGGACCCGTATTAGGAAGCGGCGACCAACTTGCCAGCAGTGCACTGATGCTCTAGTCGTCTCGACCTTGCATGCCCGCAGGTAGCCACGGGATAGTTTTTGTGCCAGGAAGGCGCTATCTACCTTAAGTGTTTTCTTACCACGATAGCAAAGCTTTGCCTCGACCACCTGTGAGTTATTTTTCTTTTATTTTTCTACACCTCGGTAAGAACACGACAAAGCCAACTTTTTAGGATAACACTACGAGCTGTGTAGTGCGTCTGTAAACAAGACACTTTAATGTCGTTTTACTAAATAAATGTATTTGTTATTTTACCTAAACCTTCGTACGTCTTTTTAACATCTTGCATATCACACAACAAAGCTAGCTAGCGTTGCTCTGACTATATCTAGAGATTAAGAGTCCAACCTTCCCTGCTAGCCAGTACGACTCTGCACTATTAGCTATCAGTAAAGTTTGGGGCATTCCTGCCCCCAAATCTTAACTAACTTTGGTTGGAAGAGCCGCCAGGTTCTAGCGGCTCAATTCCGTAACATTTTTCCCTAATAACAGCTGCTCGCAAATAAAAAATGTTTTATACACAGATCTCCACCATAATTTGACAATTAAGTAACAAAAGATATGCTCTATTAAAATACTATGCAGAAGTTAGTATCCCAAATTACTTTCTACCACAATTTTTGTAAAACCAATTACTGTGAAAGCTACATCATATAATAAATGTTTACTTTATTCATTATTATAGTAATAGATTAGTTAAAGAGTATTCACCCTTTTCACTAAATTTCTGAGTACAGTACGACATTCAATCCTGTCAATTAAATTATTAGTTATTACAGATATAAATAAAATAGATTAGAATGCCTTGATAGAGTACAATAATTGAAAGCTGACTGAGAGACTTGTTTAGAATGACAACAAAATTTTCTCTTCACTATCGAGAATCACTCTCACATTGAAAGTAAAGAAACACAAGAATGAAGATTGAATACTATATAAAATCTTAAATTTCTAAATCTGACCCAGCATCTGTATTAATGCTCTCTATGGCATGTTGTAATCAAATTTAGAAATTTAAGATTTTGTATGCTAATGTTTTACTTAGCATTCAATCTTTATTCTTGTGTTTCTCTACTTTCAACAGCATTATTGTCAATAGTGAAGAGGAAATTTTGGTGTCATTCTAGACAAGTCTCTGATTCAGCTTTCAATGTTGAGCTGAAATTATGCTCAACATTAAAAACTTATTATTGTACTCTTATCAAGGCAATTTACCCTATTTTATTTATATCTATAATAACAAATTAATCGACATGGTTGGATTTTCTACTGTACAGAGAGAAATTTAGTGAAAAGGGGAATACTCTTTAACAAATATTTTATAACTATTTTCTATTAGTATATTTATTTAATCAAGTAAATATTTATTACATGATGTAGTTTTCACAGTATGTAATTGGTTTTACAAAAAAAATGTGGTAGGAATTTACTTCTTGGAAGTAGTTATCAATAAAATGACAACAGATTTAAAAGTGCACTCATGTGTTGGGTGCTGTTTTATATCAAGTTTTTTTAAACCCCTGTCTCAGAATTTATATTTCCTAATTGGATTTATTTAATTCTACTTTATCAACAATGAATTTTTTCAACTACTTTCAACAATCAACTATTTTTACAACAATAAATTACCCTTTAATGTACTAAACTATGCAAAAAATAATTTTCTTATCTGCAGAGCATTTACTAACTCTACATCAAAAAATAATTTAAATAAATTCTTCTTTTGATTCATAAATTATATCAGGGGATGGGAGTCATTTTCCTTTCACATAAATTTATGAACTGATTTTCTTTCTTTTTTTCCCCCTATATGCTGTACAGATGGAACAGAGCTACAGCGAAAGGATCCTGTTTTGTTAAAAAATTGTGTAAATGTGCTATGTACTTTCTAAATAAACTATTTTTACTTTAAACCAGCTCTTTTCTGTATTTAAAAACATGTGTGTCTATAATTATTTCTCAAAATTACAATAGAAGATATTACTATCATAGTACTATTTTTGAGAAATATTACTATCATAATACTATTTCTCAAAAATAGTACTATCAAGTGTTGGATATTGAAAGTCCAATATAATATATAAGAAAATATTTTTTAAAAATGACTTATAAGAATTTAATGTATTACTCTTTAATTCACAAAACTATGCAAAAAATAATTTTCTTGACGGTATGTCGACACCAATTATTGCTCCCGTAACCGGCCCGTCAACCTCCGGTTACGCTCCGGCTATCTGTCCGCATCGATGGCTTAATCGCGGCTGCCTAACGGTTCGCAGTCGGATGAACGATGGCTCGATTGCTACCGGAAGTGGCCTAGCAGTCGACGGGGTAGTCGCGGGCGAGAGGGCAGAGCCGTGACGGAAACGATACTGACCTAATGCGCCGGCCCGGCAGTGGTGAAATCGGCTGGCCGGAACCTTCCGACCCCGGCCCGATGCCTCTGTGTTTGTTGGGTATATATATATATATATATACAGTCGAACCTCCATATATCGAACTTCCCTATATCGAAATTTTCTATATATCGAACTCTTAGCAAATCTCCATGTTCATTACATAGAAAACAGTTTCCATAAATCGAAAAAATCTCTATATATGAAAATTTTTTTTCAAGACATATTGGGAGATTTCATTCTAGTTTAGAATAAAATCTCCCAATTTTTGGCGTTTGAAACAATACGTCGTAGACTTCAATTCGCGGAAAATGTCCCTCATGAAGTTTTTAGTGGACTGAATAAATGCGAACATTTCTTTGACGAACTTTCTGCAAAACTGGCTGTTCAGCAAGATATTCGTAGTTTTTTTTAAAGAATGTAACTGTGATCATTGTAACCACTGTCTGGATTATTGTTTTTTAAAGGGTATGTAGTACTCAATAAATCTTTCATATTAATTCATTTTTTTCTTATAACTTTCATCTAATGCGATTCGCTTATAAATTGGAAATGGAGGTTCGTATTCGAAACTCCATTATGAGTTTTAGGAAAATTATGATAAAACTAAGATAATTTTTTTAGTTATTAACTTTCATTTAATGTGATTCGCATATAAATTGGAAATGGAGTTTCGTATACGAAAATTAGCTTTAATTTTACTGTTTTAGGAGAATTATGATGAAACTAAGATCAATTCTATATATCGAAATTTCTATATATCGAATTTTTTTCCGGCACTTTGCTACTTCGATATATGGAGGTTCGACTGTATATATATATATATATATATATATATATATATATATATATATAACCATTGACACATTTTAAAATTTTATACAAAACAAAGTACACAAGGTAGATCATATATGTGTTATCTTATATATTAGAGTTTTTTAAGTACAGTCAATGAATTTCAATGTGTGCAACTATCGTGGCACGGAGAACTTCTAGTCGGTAATCAAACTCAGCCCATTTGCGTTCCAAAATGGATTCTGTCAGACTCTCGTCTCCCATTCCTAAGTGGAATTGATGAACGTGTGTAATAGCGTCTTCAATAAGCATCAAAAGAAGCGCAAACAGGTGTTGAGAGCCATACACCTTGGGAGACTCTTGACAATAGCAGGTAGCGAACTCATTTAGAATGATTAAGGAAACACAGCGGCGCACGTCACCTAAGGTAGGAACGGTGGACAATGAAACCGACAATAGGTGGTCTGCGTACACGGATAAAAAAGGCCGATTGTCGTTCGAGAAAGAGAGGAGGAGGCATAAAAGAGAGACGCCAGTAACGAACGAAAAGAATGGATTCGGACTGTTGAAGGGTCAACACGCTTACGGCAGACGGGGAGCTCGAGGGACTTTGAAAGAATGCGCCCAGCTCTCACGAGTAGTTTTAACGTTCGTCGGAACGAAACTTTGTAAATAACGTATTTAACCAAGATTTTAATATGTTAATAAACCTCATGAAATAAGAGTTGACTCTACAATTATAATTCCTTCTACATGACAATGATTTGTCGGATCACGACCATAAAGGTTAACATTGGCGTAGTCGAATTAAAGAACGTGGGAGGACCCCAGCGATACGGAAGGTATCAGAAAAAGATGATCTAGAGTACGAGAGTGGTGATAGATCTTCAAGGAGACGCAGTTTCGAGAGAAGTTGGATTCCGAACGAGTCTACTGGGCACGACTTCAGCGACAGATATTTACTCGGCAACTGGTCAAGAAACGGGAGCAGAATCCTGGGCCAAGAAAAAAATTCAAGGTCGGAGTAAAGTGTGCATCAACGACGTGGTTATATACTGAACTCTCTTGAACTGTGATCAAAGTGCGGCAACGGAGAAAGATTAGAGTGACAGTTTTTCATCGAGGTGAAAAAGGGGTAAGTGATTCTATCTTTTCTCCCTGTGTATGAGATAGCGGTAGTAATTAGTTGAAGGAATCTAATTATTTTTGATCAATTTTGAAGTGTTGATTCATGTGTATAATGATGGAAGTAATTTGTTGAGTTATTGAATTTTGGTAAATGGAATATTAATTTAAAAGTGAAAAAGTGTTATTTTGTATAATGGGAAATGTGTACAAGTGTTCGTACTAGTTATTAGTGGAAGTGATTTATAATTGTAGTAGTTAAATGCTCTTAGAATTATCATAATTGTGGAAGTAAATAGTTCAAGATAAGTATAGTTGGTTAAATTTTGTTATAGTTGTAAAAGTGAATTTGTACTTGTTTGCTGCATTTGTGATTAAGTGGTATAAGCTAAAAATGGCATTCATAGGGAAGGGGCGGAAAGCCGATTTAATTTTGTTAGCTACAGAGTTAACAGGGATTTGTCCGTCTTCGGAGAACAGGACATATACTGATCTTAAGGAAATGATATTAGGAAGTGAGAAATATGAGGAAGAGTCCGCTAAGGAACGGTTATTTGCCATAATTAATGAGAGATTAGAACGAGAGCAAAGAGAAATAGCAAAACAGGAGATGATGTTAAAATTGAAAGAATTGGAAGTTGAAGAATTGAGGATGAGGGCAGCTAAAAGACTTTCAAGTTTAAGGGTCAGAGAAAGTATTGGAATGGTTAATAATAATTTCGAAGGAGTTTTGAAAGAGGAAAAAAGGGTTATTCTTGAACCACTAGTTAACACAGATAAGGTATGTGCCAAAATTGATCGGAAAAGGGAGGATAAAAAATGTTTTGTCTGTAATAGTAAAGACCATTTGAAATATCAGTGCCCCAAAAGAGTTCAAAATCTCAGAAATAGAGGGGATCAGAGGGGAAATACATTTCAGATAGAATTTAACAGAGGCGAAATTATTCAACCTGAGAATAAAATTGAAACCCAACAGGAAAGGGAAGTGAGGGATGTAATTACTCAAGGAAAGGAGGTCCTGGAAGGGGTAGCATGTTATCAAAGACATTTGAGTAACAGTATAGATCAGATATTAGATGAGGAGTTGATTATTCCTCCTAATATGTTCGAAATTGTAAGGGATACAGAGGAGGAGATGGCTAGTCCCCCGAATAGATTTGAAAGCGCAAGAGACACAGGTGAGGAGATGAACTATAAGGGAGGAGGTAGTGAATTATGTCCTAATGAGAATTTAGATGAGACAGAGGAGGAGATGATTATTCCCCTTAATATGTTTGAGATGGGAAGTCAGACGAAAGATGAGGAGATGTACTATGAGGGAGGAGGTAATGAATTAAGTCTCAGTGAGAATTTAGATGAGGTGAGAGAAATGGATAAAATTTTGGATGGGGAATTAAGTCTCAGTGAGAATTTAGATGAGGTGAGAGAAATTGATAAAATTTTGGATGGGGAATTAAGTCTCAGTGAGAATTTAGATGAGGTGAGAGAAATGGATAAAATTTTGGATGGGGAATTAAGTCTCAATGAGAATTTGGATGAGGTACGAGAAATTAGAGTTTCAACGGAAAAAGAGAGGAAAGATCAAATTGGTATGTTAAGGAATAAAGGGTTAGAGGAAACAATTAATGAGAATGGAAATAATCAAAGGGAAACACGAAACGAAGAAGTAAATGCCCAGGGAAGCCCTAACGATACGGGTAGGAAACAGACGCAAACTATGGGAGAAAAGGGTGATTTTGTACCGACACTAGATCACAAATTCACAAAATCAAAATTGAACAACCATCATTCAATTCAGTCAATGAGAGATAGTGAAATAATAAAGCCAAAAACCCATTCGTATTTATTTAGGGTCCCGTAAAATCGCAGAGAGAATCACAAATTTAAGTAATTCCCAAAGAATCCCGGGAAACTCATGTAATTGTGTAATTTATAAATGTTCTAAAATTGATTTAAGTTGCTCTCGAAGAATTCATTGAAAATTTAATTAAATGTGTATTTTGGTAATTGCATTGATAACTAAGCTTGAATCCTAAGAAAAACGGATTAATTTTGTAAATATAATGGTATGATGAATTTAAGTATATAAGTTATGTGATATTTATTATTTTTTTTTGTTGTTTGTTGTATGAACACTTGGTTTATATTTTTTTTAAGTGAAGAACTAAATTAATGTTAAGTATTCCCTAGAGATTTGGGGAAGTTTCATTAAAATATGTAAGTTTAACTGGTTAAGATTAAGCCAGGAAATTCCTAATGAGTTTGAAAAAAAAAAAGAA
>OU015492.1:229148504-229168504 GCA_907164885.2 Dolomedes plantarius | reverse complement strand
TCTTCTACATTATTTTGTCTATAAAAATATCTGTTACTATTTATATATATATATATATATATTATTTTGGCATTAATTGCAGACATTGACCTTTGTATTTAAATTCAATGTACTCCGTAGCAAAGCACGGGTATTCAGCTACTATATATATATGTAAATAAATAAATAAATAAATATATATATATATATATATATATATATATATATATATAAATATATATATATATATGTGTGTGTGTGTGTGTGTCTGCGTGTGCGTCTCTTTCTCACGATCCCGTCGAGCATCCGAGACGTGGTGTCCCGTCCCGACACTGCAGCTCTCCCCCTCCCAGCGAGCTCCCGAGACACTCGAATGAAGTCTTCGGGTATCGACCTTTTTTCGATCGACCCCTCGCTGTCGTTCCCCGGCATCCCCTTATCACGCCCTTTCGGCTGTTCGACGTGACGTCACTCGGTGTCTCTATCACGCGCCCCATTCTTCCCCCGCGCGAGAGACCAGTCCGCCACTCACCTGTTGCGAGAGGAGGGTCGCCCTTCCGGATGGAGCAGGTGAGGGTGAGTCCGGAAGAAGGAAGTATTGTCCACTCAGGATCGAGACGTAGAACCGACCAGTCCACATACTCCCGTTCCCGGACCGCGCCTCTCTCTTCGCCGTCGGACGTCCTGCACTGGATGCTGATGTGGACGGGTTCTCGTATTCCGGGTGTCGATGGATTTCTATCCAGCCATACACTATCTATGCCATTCCCGGTCTTTCTTATTGTTAACCACCATTCC
The DNA here is from genome assembly GCA_907164885.2 of Dolomedes plantarius. Taxonomy (NCBI): domain Eukaryota; kingdom Metazoa; phylum Arthropoda; class Arachnida; order Araneae; family Dolomedidae; genus Dolomedes; species Dolomedes plantarius. The sequence goes on along the minus strand of OU015492.1, from coordinate 229,167,727 downwards.
CCGTCGAAACACTCCACGTGGGGTGAAGAGTAGCAGCCTTCCCGGAGCTTTGAGAAATCGGGAACCGTCCATTCGAAGGTGGCGGAACGTCCATTGCTATGGACCACCTTCACTTCACCGGTGCGAACCATCGAACAATCTGGATTCTGGGCGAGTTCCTAAACTAGTCAGAACAACAGAACTTCGGTGCGTAGAGGGAGAAGGGTCCTGCAAACAGAGGAACGAGACAAGGTTAGAATGACCAGAAACTGCCCCCCCCCCCCCCAAAAAAAAAAAAAAAAAAAAAATTTAAAATATTGATTTTGCATTATAAATATTTTTATCCATTCATCTCACCCCCCCCCCCCTAAGAAAAAATCCTGGGTGCGCCAAAGGATTACACGATATTACACTCCATCCGTATTCACCAACTTTCCCCCTCCGGAACACTATACACACACACACACACTCGATATATATATATATATATATATATATATATATATATATATATATATATATATATATATATATATATATATATATATATATATATATAATATTCTATATTATATATATATTATATATATATATTATATATATAATATATATATAATATATATAATATATATAATATATATATATATATATATATATATATATATATAATATTCTATATTATATATATATTATATATATATATATATATAATATATATATAATATAGAATATATAGGCAAGCAAAAATTAAATCCAAACGATATTTTAAATGCCACCACAATTCAAAAATAAAAATAAAGCGCCAGACGATAATTTTAATTGTGAATTTATCCGAAAATATTTCAGTGTACGATGACTTTTGTGAGATAAAGTTTTTGTTAATTTTTGATTATTGATTTCTTAAAAATAAAGTTTTAATACGTTTTCTAAAGATTTCATGTAGTTTTGTTAAGAATAGATTATAGATCTTATTATTAAATACCCATTCTGAAATATTCATTTTAATTAATGGATAGACCCCTATTTCATTGAAAATCGTAAGTGTACGAACACTTTTGGGACCCACCGTATATATATATATATATATATATATATATATATATATATATATATATATATATATATTTATATAATATAACTTAATATAATACTAGTTGGTAGCCCGTCAAAATATTGCGGTTCAATAGTACACAAATGACTATACTGAACACATCATTGCCAAGCGTTGAAAATCACGATATTAAGAAGAGAGAAACACACTTTAAAAAATGACTATCAGACCCGATAAAAAGAAATAGAGTTACTCAATGACAAAAACTAAAAACTTGGTATGTGTACTCAGTATTTCGGTAAAATGTTGAAAATCTTAATTCCGAGAACGCATCACAATTCACTATTGTACACGATAAAAAGAAATATGGCTCTTCAGTGGCAGTTTATCGTAACTGAAGAATAACTTTATGAAGATTCACACAAATATGCGATGCTAGTATCAAAGATGTAAAATCTAATGACCTTGTGGAAACATGCCATTCCGAAAAAAAAATATTTAAAGGTTGACAACATTACTGTGCGAAACGTCTCGAAATAAACAATTTCCGTCAGATTTAATTTTACATCTCACGAACATAATTCAAAATAAAAATGGCGGAGAGAGAGCTATAGACAGGGCCCGATTTAGAAAATTCTTGCACAACTCGGGATGGGGGGGGGGGGGGCCCTAACAGTGACGTGGGCGTGAAATTTCCAAAATTGACACACAAAAAAAAATAGTCACGAATCATTGTGAAAATACCATTTTACCAAGAATTGGCCATTTGAAGCGTAAAAGCCTAGAACATTATCAAATAACATAAAGCAATACAGCATATTAACTTCATCATTAAAACACCAATACGATGCAACCAGAAAAACTTATTAATCCCTTATATACACTATTGCATACATAGGATGAACTATACATATAACTATACATATGATGAACCAATCAATCAACTTCGAAACGATATATAAAAAAATTGCTATTAAAAAGGGTAAAATATAAAAAAAATTGAATTGGGAATTTTTTCTTTTAAAATAAAAATTTTGGGGGGGGGGGGCCCTCAACATTTAGGGGGCCCCTAGGCCCGGGCCTACCGGGTCTAATGTAAAATCAGGGCCTGGCTATAGATATTCCTCGGAGTAAACAAATTAGCGTGTTTATGCGGCCTCGTGCTGAGAGAGTATCTATCTATCTATCTATCTATATCTATATATATATGCGTGTGTGTGTGTGTGTATGTATATATATATATATATATATATATATATATATATATATGTGTGTGTGTGTGTGTGTGTGTGTGTGTATGTATGTATATATATATACAGTGGCTCCCAAAAGTGTTCGTACACTTACGAATTTCAATGGAATAGGGGTCTATCCATTAATTAAAATGAATATTTCAGAATGGGTATTTAATAATAAGATCTATAATCTATTCTTTATAAAACTACATGAAATATTTTGAAAACGTATCTTTGGCTTTACATTAGGATTATTTGTGTGCTTGCATGTACGGTGCGTTGAGCCCTTACTGTAAGTTGTGCTTGTCTTTCATTTTCTTTCGACTAAATGTTTCCATGGGGAACTCGGGCCCTTGGGATGTCTTTTGGTCTTACCTGCATCCTATTCAGAAAGTTCCCCTTGAGGTAACTGATTTGGTTAGGCTCCCTGATGAAGAGACCTGTCGGTTACCTCTATGTCTTTTTATGGTTCAGTTCCGGCACTTATACAGAATCTTGCCTCTGGTGCGTGGATGCCCTGAGTGCTAGATTTCTGTTTGTTTTTTGTCTATATTCTTATTGTATTTATCTAACTCTGTTGGATTATTTATTTTTAGTTATATTTACATTTTTTATTAATTATTTACATTTTACTTAAATTCAATTCAAGTGATACTTTGCTTAGTTTTTATTTATACTATGTTATTTATACTGTTATATATTCTATGTTATTTATACTGTGTTTAGTTTTTAAGTTGATTTTGGTTAGCGAAATTGAGATTTTTACATTTTAGCTTTTAGTGGTCAAATGATTTAGTGGTCAACTGATGCTACCTAAATTCTGAGATGTGTATAACATTTCACATGCTTTTAATCTATGTTATTTATACTGTGTTTAGTTTTTAAATTGATTTTGGTTAACAATTGTTCCACAATTTTGCATTTTTACTTTTCAACTTTTAGTGGTACAGTTTGCAAAATGTTTTTGTGTATTACTGCCGAAAGAAATAGTTTTAAAGATTTTCATGAATCTTAATGTAAATTGATAAGTAATTAACTGCTATTAACTATTAGTAATACACTTTTAAAATTCAATAGTTAACTTTTTAATTAAATTTTTGTTTAAAATTCAATAATTAACTTAGTATTAACTTTATAAAGTTTATTAGTTTACCTAAATAAAGTTTTTTTTGTTTAAATGTTTTTGTGCGGGTTTGTCATTATTTATTGTGTTTATGACCTCAACATCCAATAAAATGGATACGCTCCCCTGCAAAATTAAAAATTTAAATTCATGAATTTCTTGAAAAACAAGCTTTTTAATGCCCATTTGTTTTAATAAACTATAATTATAAAAAAATATTTAAATTTTATCTTGCTCGAGTCTCAAGAGGTCAATGCTGTTCCGTTAGAATTCAATTCCAGACTGACACATGAAAAATTATCTTTTCTAATGCAGGTATGCTCATATCATACCGGGTGGTGGCGGGTGTTAATACGAATAACAAATTTTTCTTTTTGTGGGGTGGGGTGAGGACTGCAAATGAATAGTGCCTCTTATGAAAATTCTCTCTCTCACTCAATCAATTCAAAGCCGTCTGTCTGGTGGACGGATGGCCCGGCTAGTATATATATATATATATATATATATATATATATATATATATATATATATATATATATATATATATACATAAATTGCAGTGCTGAAATATTATTAGCTAATGTTTACTTAGATTCTAACTTCAGAATTTGTGTTGTTTTGTATTTTCTTTTACTTTAGAAAAATTACTATCTCTTAAATTGATGACAAGTTCCCCAGAGAGAGCTAACATTACGTGAAATAATAAAACACCATGTGCGTAATAAACACATCCCCTCAACCAATAACGATCCTAGATCGAATTTCAGAAGGACCGGAAGCTTTATTTCGGTAGCCGGAATGTAACCTCTAAGCAACTATTGGAGCGAGTAATAGGAAGAATAATAAAATATTCAATTCCTGCTGAAAAAGATTCACTTGCGGTCAGTGGCACTCATTTGTTCAGAATTTATTTTAGTGCCCCCTTGAAAAAAACGCGTTATTATTTATCGACGTCGTCGTGCGTGAATAAAAATCATAAAATGACGGAAGACATTTGCAACGAAGCATCTGATGAAAGTTTTGGAAAACTGAAGCCCCGCCCAGTTAACAAATCCGTGGAGGAAGGTGAAAACAATATGACGTCTAGATGGTCAAAATGTTGCTTACCTGTAATGTGACGAGGATTCTTGCGAACTGTGGTTTTTTTTGGGGTGGGTGGGTGGGGGGAACTGTGACCAAGAGGCGCCTTTGTTCAGAATTTATTTTATTGCCCCCTTAAAATATCTCTGCCTTCTGCTTTTCGAAATCATCGACGACGGTTGTGCGTAAATAAAAACCATAAAACGACGGAAGACATTTCCAACGAGGAATCTCATAAAAGTTTCCGAAATCTGATCCTGGCGTGGCCATCGCCCAGTAACAAAGCCGTCGCTTCACGGCAGATGGGGGGGGGGGGGGGAATGGTCAGATTAAAACAATATCACTTCTTGATGCTAAAGATGTTGCTTACCTGTAATGTGACGAAGATTTTTCAACTCTGGTCAGCACTTTTAGGGCGTTCTAGGCCTAACTCTGGCACGATGTACGGGCGTCGTTCCTTGTAACAGAAGGGAAATTCCCCGCATAGAAGAAGACACGTGCGCGATCGACTCGACAGCTTCAACTGTAAACTAAACGTGCTATTTACCAGCCAAAAGTAACTGCGCTTCAGGCGCCATCTATTAACGTGATAGTGAACCGAGCATATTACATTTTCTTTACAAAGGGATAATTTTTATTTATGCCTATCTATTTTTATACAGTTTACAAAACGATCAATTTCTGATAACTGGGTAGAGATAAAATATTTTTCTTAGTGCAAAGTGTTTGAATAATTTTTTTATTAAATTTTTAAGAAAAAATAAGTTTTTAGTAACCATCAATAAGAAGCACTTCTAGCCAACTCGGAAACACAATCAATGATACAAATATCTTAAATGTAATACATCATTCTTTTATTTTATATTTTTATTATACTTTATCATTCTTTTGCTTTCAAACACTTAAATCAATCAAATTTTGAATATTTATAAATTTAAGATATATGACTAATTCTAAGTACAAGAAATAAAACAGTCTATAAATAAAGCACACATTATATTTTAATAGACATTCAGCAAATAATGAATTTTTATAAATACATATTCGTACAACAATTAACCACCCCATCCTCCGTTCATTAAAAAAATAAAAAATAAATGCAATTTACATTATTTATCAAGGCCTCCAATTTATTGTATTTGTTATTTATTATGATTTATTATTAGAAAATATCAACTGTAACCTTGCTACATTACATTCATAAATAAAAGGTGGCATTCTTAAATTTTGTCATATTAATTATAATATAATACATTTTGCCATATTAATATTAAATAAATCCATTATTTTGCAAAACTTGTGAATGTGGTAAATCAATAATTAAATTTTCTTGTATTTCTAAACAAAACTTATTTTGAAAAATATATGATAGTTTACACTGAAACGGATTTGATTACTATACACCCTGCTAATAAAGGCCACTCGCCTTTTATTCCTCTTGATTGTTAAAAAAATGTGGAGTAAGATAAAAAAAAAAATCTGTCTCTCTTCTTCGTCAGGTTAACAATAAATACTATCACAAGCAACACCATAGGCGTAGCGTGCTTCTAACTTTTTTTTTTTTTCTGGGGAGGGGGGGCACGAAATGAATTCAGTGAGGGCCCTCCTCTGCGCTTTGACTGCCTGGCGGTCCTTAAAATACAAAACTATATGATTTTTTTAAAAATGAATATCAATGGAATTGACGTTTGAGTAGTATTCAAAAGTTATACAATGAGAAAAATAAATATGCTATAATTAAAATCAGAAAAAATAATATAGCATAGAATTTTTGCTATGGATCATATCATTGTTAAAAACTATGTTAAGGCTAAAGATATAATAAGAATCTTCAGTTTCACAGTATGAAAAAGCGGGAAAAAAAAACCATCTTTATCAAAAGTTTTCTACAATTTTTCGATTTTAACTGAATTTCTATTAACGTTTTAATTTACTTTAAGCTAAGTTTGGGCATCATGATCAGAAGATGCAGCTCCTTCATGAGCTGCAAACGAATTCGCATCTTCCATAGTTAATTATGGATTTCAAAATTATAAATTATAATCTATAATGTGAAGGGGAAAAAATCAATGAATTTCGCAGAGAAAATATCGCAAATAGCATGTGGGCATAACTAAAAATTATCCCATTGTAATGAAAATGTAAAATGCTTGGTTCACTATTACGTTAATAGATGGCGCCTGTAGCGCAGTTACTTTGAACTGGAAAATAGTAATCTTTCTGTAGACCAGGGATTCCCAAACTTATTTCGTCGACCGCTCCCTTTTCAGAGACAAAAATTACTCACCGCTCCCCCTTCCTATGCAAGTAAACACACATACAATGGCAAATTTTCGGCCTTTTATGTATATATCTTTCTACCTATATAAGAACATAGTAAAGAAATATGTTGTTGTAAATAAGATAACTTTAAGCTTAAAATTATAAAATTATTTATTAAAATCAAACATAGTTACATTCGCATTACACACAGAAAATTAAGATAACGAAGGATAATAATCGTTTGGTTAATATTACAAATAATTGTAAATCTAATAAATAGGATGAACTTGATGCACAGCAATCAATTTATTTATATTCGGCTCTGTTTTAGTGTGTGGAATACCTTAATCACCGCGATTAGCAATTTGCAGTCGGTTTCTGTCTTTAGTTAACATATTCGTGACTGCACTGAACCCACGTTCCACTAAATATGATGAAGAAAACGTTATTAAAAATTTTTGTACCACAGTCCATAAAGTGTCGGCATCTTTTTTACAGCCAGAACTGTTGATAGCTGTGTTTAAATTTTAATTCTTCATTTGTTTTTACTTCTATTAGTTCTTGTAATTTTTACAGCTTCTTCCGAGTTTGATCCTGAAAAAAAGGTCGAAAACAACGCCCCATCTCAACGCCCCCTAATTTTCTCTGCGTCTTCTACTGCCCCCCCCCACCCTGAAAGTCTCAAACGCCCACAAGGGGGCGTTATAGCCCACGTTGAGAACCTATGCTCTAGAGCAGGGGTGGCGAACCAATGGCACGCGACACAATATTTTGGTCACGCCACCGATCAAAACGGTTTGCAATTAAATTAAAATTAACAAAGTTCACTATGAAGTATTACGATCGAACGGGGGTAAGGGCCTGTTCACATAGGAGTCCGTTGCGTTAAGTATTGAAATATATTTAACCCACGACAAACCTCCAAACGATTAGCAACGAAATTTTTAACGCCTATGTCTGGTTTATTTTCGTCTCAACGTCATCTTTTCCTTAACGCAACGCAACGGACTCCTATGTGAACAGACCCTTAGCCTGCACTACGGAGTGATCCCTGCGCGGGGCAGCGGGCGGGAAGTCACAAGCCGGCACTGTATTCATGCTGCGTTTTCGTGATACGGTAAATAGTGCGATGTTAAAATTTTCAGAAATCCGGTAATTAAAACTCAAATTTTTTTTTTTTTAAAAGTACTAATTTTCTTATTTCGTTGCTTTCTATTGTATACTTATAAAATCAAAAAACGTGCAAAATCTCCATTGTCTTGCCTTAGTTACGTCGTGGACTACAATGAGGAATTTGCACATGTGGGGAAAATGCTCATTTCTATTTTTTATTAACAGATTGGTTATCAAATTGTTCGAAAACATCAATTAAAACGTATATATAGATCTAAATAATAAGAATTTTAAATTTAAAATAAGCGAAAAGTGTTGAAAAATCATGTGACCTCAAAACGCTACGTGATTGGTTCTGACGTCACTATGCACCATGCTTCAATGTTTACATTTGTCTAGCGCGAGATTCTACGTTTCCTCCTCTTAAACTAACATTTTAAAATCATATTTTTTTTCTAATTTGGTTTAATTTTTCTAATTTTAGTTTGGCTATTGTTTATTCCCCCTTTTTTTAAAATTATATTCTATCGTCGTCTTTATTCTTAGTTTTATTTCTGTTTTGTTTACCATGGCGTTATTACCCGGTTTTGCAAAAGGGCAATCTGACAACCTGCCTAAAATGGATTCATTTGCAGTGTTTTCCTTTTTGGGAAATAATCCAAGTTTTATGGGAGCAGAAATACGAGGATTTAAAGTTCAGAGGGATGTATATATTTGTTTGCATTTTTTATTCTAGTTATGTAATGTAGATTGTAGAACGCTGACGTGCGTTGTACTTTACACAAACTTTAAAGTTACACATTGTTTATGCGTATTATTAAATTAATATCGTACTCTAAAAGTTTTATAAACAGCTTCTATTATTATTCATTCATAGTACATGTTTAATTTTGTAGAATTAATTAGCTCTGCAACATTACAAGTAGTGTCTGTTATAGGATATTTAGTATTTTTAATTGTGTATTAAAAAGTTGACAGAAATTAAAAACACTACCAAATTTACGAATGTGTTCAGTGTTCTGTATTCATATCATAGAAATATGTGTATTTTAAATGGTAAAGGAATTATAATAAATCTGAACTATGCATGATAATTAAACTTTTGACTAATCACATACTAAGTGGTGCAAAGAAACAAATGTTTACTACTCAAAATAATTTTAAACAATCCTCTAACTCCATAATTTTGTGTTTTAAAAACACATTTTTAAATTAATGCTTTAGTACTTAGAAAGTTACTTTTACTTAGATTTGGACGATAAGGCTATGGAGGTTTCAAAATTTATTTCTGGTGTATTTAAGCTGAAAAAAAAAAATCTTTAATGTAACGGATGCTACATAAAATGGAACATCATTTGTACTATAGCATCATAAGATAAAAAAATCTGTGAACCTATTATGTCAATTTGTTCAAAAATTTTAAAAATAACATCACAAGACATGCCTGTAATTTATCAGAACCTTGACATAAAAAATCAGTCATTTTTTTCTGTAATAAAAAATATTAAAACTATTTGTAACAGATGTTACATATAATACATGATGCTGCAACTGCACCCTTAACTAGGCTATTTATATCCAAAACAGTCACAAACATGCATTTATTTTACTTTTATAGTTTTTACATTAATATTAAATTTACTCCAATTAAATTCAGTGGCATAATTTACGTAAGTAATAAGGTATAAAAATGATAATTTTACTTGCTAAAAAAACTTACAAATAGATATTTTCCCATTACATCCCCTACAAAACAAACTTAATATAAGGAAAAAGCAATAGTACTTTCTAGTTCTAGAGGTCATAAGCTTTCCAATGATATATAACACTTATTAATTTGTTTAAAATGATTTTCTTTCGTAATGGTTTCATGTTAGGTGGAATTCACCATCTGGAGAATATAACTCATAACAAAACTCGTTGTGTTTACAAATATATTTAAATATTTATTTAAGTGGAAAATGTCAAAACTTGTATTTTAAATTCATATTTGCTGCAATGATTTGGCAAATCATCTGTATCACATTAAAACTCACAATTATAGCTAAATTAAAAAATTATTGAATGAGGATTTTTTTTTTCGTCGCGTTTCATTGCAACTGTCCATGATTTCCTTTTGACATTATCTGTTGGAACACTAAAAAAAAGCTTTCCAGGTGTATTTACCGTTGTGCTTGTGCAGCAAGGTACTAAACAATATTTAAAATTTTCTGTAACACACTTTGACATCTTAAAAATAAAGAAAAAACACTAGATATCAAACTCAAACTACGCAACACAATCCAAACACCGAAGTAAACAAATTCGCCATAGTGCATTGTGACGTCACATGTATCCGCGTAGGAAAAGTAGCGTTTTTGAGACAAAGTAAATAGTGCGCGTTTAAAAACAAATTATGTTAACTTTTAGAGTTCTAAAACTAAAAAAAAAAGATGCTTTCGATCATATTTTTCTATTTTCTATATCATAAATGTAAAATAAAAAAACGTGCAAATTCCTCATTGTTAATGACGCATAGTTTGTTTACGCATACTCGTCTCGTCTCGTAACTTTAAAAGTTTATCTAGTTTATTTGTGTTATATTTACGATTTTCAACTGTTATTTAACATGGCTAGTTCAGCAACAAACAAACAAACCAAAAAAAGGGCAAGATAGCAAGTGTAACAGAGAATTTCAAACCTGGTGGACCGAGAAATATGGCATGATCAGTAAAGGCGACAAAGCGGTGTGTGTTTTATATTCTGGAACAGTGGTATGTAGAACATCCTCTGTAAAACGGCATTTTGAAACAAATCGCAAATCTATTTGTCAAAAAAGATCTATTCGTCCCAATTCGATTGGTCGGAAATTGAAGAATTTGAAATGCAGCTGATTGATTTCGAGTCTAGTTCAATATGGATTCAAAAATTTATCGAAACAAAGAAAAAGTTGGAATTGATTATTGAAACAGAAAGACTAACAAGCAATATAAGTAAAAATGCCAGTAACAAAATTTTGGCAACATGGAATTCGATCCCAGATACATTTAAGTGTTTGAAGAGGCTGGCTCGTGCTGTTTTAACCATATTTTCATCTACTTGTGCCTGCGAGTCATTATTTTCAGAGATGAATAACATTAAAAACTCGCTTAGAAACCGTTTGGAAGATGATTCCAGTTCAGCATGCATTCTGCTAAAAGCAACATCTTACTACCCTAATAGAAGTTATTTCTCATCTAATCTGCAACAACAGAAGTCCCACTAATGCTACTTTAATTTGAATCACACATATAACTGTATTTTTTTGTTAGTAAATAAATAAACAGTTTTGAATTGTTAGTATTTAATTTTATTATTTTCCCAATAATCACTAAGTCAAAATTATTTGACGGCACACGTCTATGGCCTCATTAAACATTTCTTTAGAAAAAAATGGCACGCTGAACCATAAAGGTTCGGCACCCCTGCTCTAGACGCTAGTAACGTACATACATATAGCACTTGTAATATTGACACTGAATGAAACCCATGGCACGTCTGCTCATCACCGCGTCCACTGGCGTCACTCTCGCTCGCTGCATCCTCATTTGGCGAGAACACTCTGTTTTGGCCTAAAAGCTCACCTATAGCTGTTCATTGAATCCTTCTGCAGGTAACTGCTCTTCGAAAAAGTGTTGTAAAAAAAAAAAAAAAAATTGGTGTTTTAAAAATTTTTTTTTTTGGTGTATTTCGGTGATTTTTTGCAAATATTGAAAAACTTTTACATCGGAACACGGTAAGTGTCGCAGTGGTGTATTAGTACAAAGGAAATTAAAATATATCGAGTCGAATGGATAGCATTGTCTCTGGCGTCAACACTCCATCGTTATGAAAATTTATAAAAAAATTCCTCCTATTTTAAAACGTTACGAAATGTTTACCAAAATGACATGTCTTCGTGGTTTTAGATCCCATTTGAACTAAAAATATAGGTAATGAATCAGTACTGTTTACTTTTGAAAAAAAATATTGGCTCCGAACGTAGTCCTTGAAAGGAATTTCAGCCTAAAAAAAAAGAAAAACCAATCGTGAAATTTAGGCTGACAGTACAACTCTTCATATCAACGCGTCAGAGAATTGAGTAGCAACCACGTATCACACCAGATGTGACGACAACTTCGCGTGATGCTCATGTTTGACAGCTACGCGGAGCAGAAAAAAAAAATGCATACGATTCATTTCGAGACCTCGAATGAAAGCAAAGTTACATTACATTTCATAGTAGCCACAATTGCCAAACCGTTTCTCCTTCATTCTTGACCAGCTTCTACTGAACAGCACCAATTATCACGGTTCGTTTTGAGGAGGCATTTAAGAAAAATCAGTCTTCTTCGGCCTTCGTTTCAAAAGAGGTAACATCAAACAGGGTGTGGCGAGAGTCGTTCCCGGAACATTAAAAATCTCAAATCTCGAAAGATATCTGCATTTCACACAATATCTGCCAGACAGGCAGATATTTAAACGTGCTTTAGCGGGAATATCTGTCCAATAGACAGACAATGCTCTGGAAAAATGGCACGCACCTGATCCATAGAAGACTGGAGTCACGAATCGTCCGTTCCACACTGAAGACGAGATGTTGACCGAAGCACTTGTAGACTCACAGTACCCAAGGTCGAAGGGTGGGGCCCGCAGCGTTGAACAAAGAAACCGTAGCTGTCTGAGAGACGGATGTTCCCCTCCGAAGGGTTAAAGTTCCTAAACCGCGAACTTTAAAAATGTAATGCGATCGCGTAATTTATGGATAATTTTATTCAATTCATTGGACACAAAACTCGCATGCAGTTCCCATTAATTCACACATTACATAAAATAAAATAAAAAAACACCCAATTCTCTGTTTCTTAGTCTTTCAAGATCGTTAGATGAAATATCCGTGAAGCTTTTTATTACTCAAACTTTTTTTGTATTTTACTGTTGCAAAATAAAAAGAGCATCTCACACGCACGAGAACTGTGTAGAAATGAACCTCTCTAAAATTTAGTTAATAAATAATTATGTTAACCATTTCGCAACCAAAAATATTGCATTGAACACTCCAATAACGTTGCATTTAGCTACGTTATTGGATGTCGAATTCAAAAGTGTGGAAATGACAAAGTGATACAAAAAAAAAGTGATGTATTCACTTGCATTCTACTACTTCTGTCTATTTTAAAGGGAATTACTTCTAATTTTGGAGGAAATAAATAACAAATTAGGTCCAATAAATAAAAATAATTCAAATTTAGGTCCATTTTCGCACGTTGGACTCTATGTAGCACGTCGGTCCTTGTGTAGGCCAGGTTGATAATATGATCTTAAATAAAGTACATGAAAACCAGACTGAGAATCAGGATGAAAAGTTGATACTGTAAGTAGTTCAGCTGATGTTTCGGAAGTTGTAGAAGTAGTTAGCATTAAAACGCACGAATACGAAAAGCTTAATCTTCCTAAAACTGAAGCAGTATTAAAGAATTTAAATGATAACGATTCTGATGTCGCAAGTTGTAAGGTATACACAAGATTCGATTCACAAGAATCGAACTTTTGAGTGAATTAAAGAAGCTGCTTTAGATATGCTAATTTCGACATACGCGCTTAGTATAAATACCACGCAGCGTCATTAATGAAGAGGAGAGGTTGTTAAGGTTGAAAAGGGTGTTATCCTGCGCTAGTGCTTAGCGGGCCAGAAGTTTACATGGCAGTACTGCTGGTTTGACTTACTGTTCGTGAGTATAAAAATATATTGTTCTTGAAAGCTGTGTTTATACATTCCGTACAAGTAGTACGCATGCTTATTGCTGTAAAAGCCAATTATATGTGCAACGAATTCAATAAACATTGTTTCATGTATAAACTGTGTTTGCTTCAAATTCAAATAGAGTGCCACTTCAAATTATATACACCCAAGACTTGGGTAGAAGTGAGCATAGATTCTCTATACTGGCGCCCGAAAAGATATATATACCCTGGTAGTTAGCGTTACATTTGTAACGAACAACATAATTGAAATTAAAAAACTGTGTACTGTATTAAAACTGTACTTATATTGATAAAATTGTTGCAAGTACTTATATACTATTTGAAAGATGAGTGTTGTAGAACAAAAATCCTGCTGGAAATTTTCCTCGGGTAATTATGGTTCAGCATTTTGCGCCATTCGAAGCCACCTTCAATGGCGGCCCCTCAAGCCAATTCCTAAAGAAAATTGAGCATTACTTTCAGCAACAATGCACCCCAGAGGGGGATAAACTTAAAATTGCTCTAGCCGCTTAAGAGGTAGTGCATTTCAGTGGTACACATGCATGCAAAGCAGTAATCTGATTTTTGACTATTCGTCATTCAAGCAACAGTTTCTTAGCGTTTTTCCAAAGACCTTAATCAAAGTGAAATTGAAGCGGAAATTTATTCGCTAAGGCAACGTGAAGGTCAGTCTGCGTTAGATTTTGCTACAGAAAAGATTTCCAAGTGTGAGGAATATTTAGAAGGGGTGACGGAAGCGATAATCTTAAAAATAGTTATCCAACGTTTGAAGCCAAGTGTTCAAGATTTTTTAGATAATCAAACAATTACAAGCAAGGTTACCCTCCTTCAAGCTTTAGCTAAATATGACAATAGACATTTCTTCGCTACCCCTCACCGCCATCCAGGTACGAGAAGTTTTATACAGCCGCGCCAAAATTTTTCGCGAGTTTCAAACCAGCAGCGCAAGCAGTACCGCAGGCAAAATAATAGAAGCGCACGGCGTTATAATGAAATTAGTGCACTTAAAGAAAATAATATGCAAGCACCTTACTTGCACTGGCAAGTTGATTCACATGATATGGTTCAACCTGTTGAAACTGTTTGGTCAAATGTATTATTTTGTCCGAGCAGTAATCATTATTTTGAGAATAGTGAAAGTCAGGGTATTTCTGTGGCTTATAAAGAAAGTGAGTCTAGCTGGAATAATGCGGTAATTCCAGTACAAATTTCTGAAAATAGGGCCGATACTAATGCTAGTGGTTTAGAAAATAAATCATCTGACACTTCTATTAATGCTATACCTGATATTTTAGATGATATTCACACATCTGTTAATGAAGGAAATTTAGTAGATGACGAAGTATGCGTTACGGAAGTTAGTGAATACTTATTAGTTGACGACAATAAAAATTCTTTAAACGATAGTAGGAACTCGCTAGGTAATGATGATATTATTTCAAGTTTCCATCCGAATGAGGATGCTGTAGGCCAGGTTGATAATATGGTTTTAAATAAAGTACATGAAAACCATACTGAGAGTCAGGATGAAAAGTTGACACAGAGTTATACTGTAAGTAGTTTAGCTGATGCTTCGGAAGTTATAGACGCAGGTTGCATTAAAACGCACCAGTACGAAAAGCTTAATCTTCCTAAAACTGAAGCAGTGTTAAAGAATTTAAAATGATAACGATTCTGATATCGCAAGTTTCAAAGAGACTTTTTCGTCAAAAGAGGATAAAACTAAAGTTAAGGGGGATAAAAAACGTGAAAAAGAGCCTTCAGGTTCCAGCATTAAAACTGCTAATACTGAAGTAATTAAGGCGGTAAACAAGAAGTCGTATAAGCACAAATACCAAAAACAGAGTCAGTTTGTTGAAAAACATGACACAAGTAGAGAGATAAAGCCAGTAACTAAACACGTTGGTGCGGCGTATAAATTTGAAACAATAGAATCTGCATTAAAATTTAATACCGATACAAGCAAAAGTACGAAGCAAAGTAAGGTGTGCACTACAAAATCTCTATCAAAGGATGAACGTGGTACACATAAGGTACACAAGGTTATCAAATGGAAGAATGACAATTTAAAGCTCCTTTGCATAAGTACAGGAAACGCAAGATATCAGCCGCCCAGCAAGGTTGGCCTCCTCCCAAGAGACCTCCTGTCCATCGTCAAGCCGGACCATCGCCTCAGGACCTACGACCTGCTGCACGAAGGATGCCCACACGGTCAACGAACCCCTTTACTAGGACTGCGACCATCAAGAGAGGTTCCACGGATTGGACAGACCTGGTGCAAGGAAGTTGCTGCATTCATGAGGAACAAGTCTTGTATCAATTCTCTTATTCTAACTCCCACCCTTTAATAAAACCGAACCAAATTGGTTTGAAGTTCCCCATTGTATATACTGTGTAAACATTTTGAGGGGAAGGAGTGAGCCACTGAAAAAAAAAACGGCATACTGTTGTTTTATAAATTTTTGAAGGGGACATGTAGTGAAAAAAAAAATACATACTAACTACAGATAACAACTAACTAACATACTAACTTCACAATCATGACACACGTGCATTATAAATTGGGGGAGAGCAGATACAAACAGTCAAGAAATGTCATGCTGTGCAATTGTGTTGACAATTTTAACTAAAATAAGTTTTTAGGGCGCAGTTGGCCATCCCAGTATCCGCAACTCTGTAAATCCACTGTTTGATGGTGTCACCTGGACCCTTCGGGGTTAGTTTTGTAAAATGGTAGTGGCGTTTTTTCCTCCACACAACGTGTGGAAGGTTTTTTGGCTTTGCCACCCATTATGTAAAAAGTCAGACCAGCACGCGTTTTCAATTAGTTACTGAAGCCGTTCAGACCTCAGTTACCTAATTTTTTTTTTCGAGGGAGGCCAGTGTAAGGTATACACAAGATTCGATTCACAAGATCGACTTTTGAGTGAATTAAAGAAGCTGCTTTAGATATGCTAATTTCGGCATACGCGCTTAGTATAAATAGCACGCAGCGTCATTAATGAAGAGGAGAGGTTGTTAAGGTTGAAAAGGTGTTATCCTGCGCTAGTGCTTAGCGGGCCAGAAGTTTACATGGCAGTACTGCTGGTTTGACTTACTGTTCGTGAGTATAAAAATATATTGTTCTTGAAAGCTGTGTTTATACATTCCGTACAAGTAGTACGCATGCTTATTGCTGTAAAAGCCAATTATATGTGCAACGAATTCAATAAACATTGTTCATGTATAAACTGTGTTTGGCTTCAAATTCAAATAGAGTGCCACTTCAAATTATATACACCCAAGACTGGGTAGAAGTGAGCATAGATTCTCTATAAAGTTTCAAAGAGACTTTTTCAAAAAGAGGATAAAACTAAGGTTAGGGTGATAAAAAAACGAGTAAAAAAACGCCTTCAGGTTCCAGCATTAAAACTGCTAATACTGAAGTAATTAAGGCGGTAAACAAAAAGTCGTATAAGCACAAATACGAAAAGCAGACTCAGGTTGTTGAAAAACTTGAAACAAGCAGCGACTAACTTGTAACGTATCATAAAAGGCGAGATAAAGCCAGTAACTAAACACATTGGCGCGGCGTATAAGTTTGAAAAAATAGAATCTGCATTAAAATCTAATACCGATACAAGCAAAAGTACGAAGAAAAGTAAAGTGTGTACTGCAAAACCCCCATCAAAGGATGAACGTGGCACACATAAGGTACACAAGGTTATCAAAAGTAGGAATTGCAGTTTTAAAGCTCCTATATAAAAAACTGGGGACTAATCGTTATCTTTTTATTTTATTTATATATATATATATATATATATATATATAAATAAAACACGGGAAAAGGCATTCATACGAACAGTGACAATCCTGGAGAAATCAAAACCAAAAATATTTGTTCTGCAATGCATCGATTTCTTAAGTTGATTTGGAAATGTATGGCAAAACAATTGCACCCGTTGTAAATTTAAAACAAAATTGTTTCGCGTTGGCATCCATTTGGGTTGTATCTGGCATCCATTGTATATCCACATGGTTGCATCAAATGCCTCGTAATCTACTCGCTATATATGTTGTCGATTAGTATCTTTTTCTTTACCTTGAGAATGCAGCTTTGAGGAAACAATTTCTTATTTAATTTATCCCTTCTGAAAATTTGATTTATTGGAAAGTGAGTAATATTTTTTAATTTACGAAAATTATTCAATAATGTCCCGTATTATCGAGAGCTGTCATTGCGGTAGTTAGTGCTATAGCGTTTCTAAGGTGGTTGTGGGAACTTCTGCTTGATGTTACTTAGAGAACCCCCCCCCCCCTTTTCCTAATTATATGCAGTCACACATCCTCTTACGCTTTTTTTTTAAAAAAAGGAAGTGTGTCGTCTCCTTGGTGTAATATGCCTCTGCGAATTCTCATGGTCAAATTGTGAGCCGTCCTCCCTGATAATATCTTCTGCTAAGCTCCTGAAATCCTGTTTCGTCAACCAATCAGGTTGCTCTCGACCAGTATTTAAGCTATGTAATACAAATTGCTTCCTTTTCGGCCTTTTTTCAAGCACGGGTTGCTTGATAGTTCTTTCCCATCCTGGGTTTGATCCCAGCATTTAATATCTTTGCTGCACGCGGTCCTCTGTGGCTCGTCTTCGACTTTTGAGAGTTTAATTCTTTATATTTTGCTTTTTATTTTATCTTATACTAGCATTATTGCCCGGCGATGCCCGGGTAGATATATAGATATAAAAATTTTGATGCATTCCATCAAAAAAATACTGGGCTGCACCCCCCGCTCTTCATGTTCATCTGGCTTAGACAAATAGCGCTTAGCGCGTTTCTACTGAATGATATACAAACATAAGAAAGAAAGGAGCCTGCGGACCTTCGTCTGATTATACGTCTGATTTTATTGAGAATTAATAACACAGTGTTGCGTGATTCGCACGTTTGGATTGAATAAGTTTACTGTTTAATTAGATTTAATTAGATTTGTTTGATCCACTGTTTAATTATAAATAAGTTTCATAGTTTACATTTGCCTTTATTATTTATTTTTCCCTTCAAAGCTCAGTTTGTTCCACAACACCCAAGAGACGCACTTTTTTCCACATCACCCAAGAGGTAAAGTGCAAGATGCATTATCCCCTTTATTTATTCAAAGTAAGGCGCGATTTCACATGAAGCCTATTTTCCTTACTTTGGTGATTCGGTTTTTTATTGTCGACAGGCCAAAAACCGTATCGGTTTTTAATTTTCCCAAGGCCAAAAACCGTTGAAAAAGCGAATTGTAATTCGGTTTTTAATTTTTCTAAGGCCAAAAACCGTAGAAAAAGCAAATTGTAAATCGGTTCAAGCGATGAGAAAAACTGCAAATAACAAAGGACAAAAAAGCAGAGCCGGAAAGTTGTGTTAAAACATACTAATTTGAACTGCATTCTTAAAAAACTCCCATCTCAGTTAGTCTAGTGGTTAAATTTTATCTTTTACCGTATTTTAATATTTCTTTGTCAATTTATTTCGTTGTTATGCACGTAACGCAAAATTAATTTAAAGTATCACAAAAAGAAAAGAAACCACGTGATCAGCATTTCATAAATTACATTCAAAAAAATTAATCTTTAAAAATTCACCAAAAATCAGAA
>OU015492.1:229043148-229148404 GCA_907164885.2 Dolomedes plantarius | reverse complement strand
AGCGTCACTCTTGTTAAAATCTGCAATAAGTGCAGTGCAACGAAAATACAAGTTTTGCCCGTCCTGCGTGTCAACAGAGAACGAATTATGGCAGATGGCGTAAAATCATTACAAACTGCAATTTCTGAACAGTTCGATTCTACCTATATGTGCAAGAAGCCAAACTGCAACAACGGCATTCAAGCCGTAAAACGGACTTTCGGCCACCATTTATTCGTTGAACTCGATTTCTTAGATTCGACAAATCGTTTGTTGCAAGAAAAAATTACTAAAAATCAAGTGTGTGACTTGACAAAACTTTTGGATTTTCCGGTCGAACTGAAATTAGAAAATTCCCTATATCTTTTAGGTGCAGTTATTGCTTACCAGTCAAATCACTATATAGCGTACTGCCATCGAACGAGTGGGACTTGGGAAAAATACAACGATTTGGAGAACAAAGTTATTAATATTAAGGAAGATTTATTCGTTAATCCACACGCGGTCCTATATTTACTATCAGCTTAATCTTAAAATTGGAACCATTTTAACGATCAACTAACTATTGGAACCTTTTGTTTTTAATTACCTGACTTCAGTGTGGAATATTATAATTACCATATTTAGCTTTTTACGATAATTGATAATTTTGTACATATTTTGAATGTCACAGCAATCTCGGGTTTATGTTTCTAATCATTTATGCGCGTATCTCTTAATAATTATATTAAAATGTTAATCTGTTGCTCCGTTCTGTACGAGAAACAAAACATTTTATTTATTGTATATTATAATTTTGAAATTGGGATTTTTAATGTAGTCATATTTTATTGTAGTATTCATGCATCGAGTTTTATACTTAATTTTTGTACATACATATTTTGAATGTCACAGCAATCTCGGGTTTATGTTTCTAATCATTTCTGCGCGTATCTCTTAATAATTATATTAAAATGTTAATCTTTTGCTCCGTTCTGTACGAGAAACAAAACATTTTCTTTATTGTATATTATAATTTTGAAATTGGGATTTTTAATGTAGTCATATTTTATTGTAGTACTCATGCATCAAGTTTTATACATAATTTTTGTACATACATATTTTGAATGTCACAGCAATCTCGGGTTTATGTTTAAAAAGTCCTTGGGTAGCGTTTTTCATTCTCTATGAAAAAAAATTCTGTACAAAAACGGGAATGCACAGTGTGGGCATGACAGACAAAAAAGTACAAACCAAAAAAGGTACAGTTTATGAGGGGTTGTTATTTTAAGACCGGCTGACACCTGTGTCCGTTGGGCGTTGGTAATCTTGGGAAAGAAGGGGGGGGGGGATGTCATTCTTTTCATCACTTCTATTTCTAAAGTTGGGGGGGGGGGGGATAACTCGGTACAACACTTCACACACTGATCACCTTCACTTCTTGATGTAGCGCCCATTGTATACAAAGAAAATAGCGAAAATTTTTGGCGCTCAAACACGCGCAAACGACGCTCAAACGAATGCCGTTCTCAAAATTTGAATATCTCAATGTCGGGGGGGCTGGGTGTTTTTCCAGCCAAAAAAAGAAATGCCCATAACTTTTTTACAAATGGCGCTCAAACGCGCTCAAACGACGCTCAAACGAATGCCGTTCTTAAAATTTGAATATCTCAATGTCGGGGGGGCTAGGTGTTTTTCCCGCCAAAAAAAGAAATGCCCATAACTTTTTTACAAATGGCGCTCAAACGAAAATTTTTGGCGCTCAAACGCGCTCAAACGACGCTCAAACGAATGCCGTTCTCAAAATTTGAATATCTCAATGTCGGGGGGGGCTAGGTGTTTTTCCCGCCAAAAAAAGAAATGCCTATAACTTTTTTACAAATGGCGCTCAAACGAAAATTTTTGGCGCTCAAACGCGCTCAAACGACGCTCAAACGAATGCCGTTCTCAAAATTTGAATATCTCAATGTCGGGGGGGCTAGGTGTTTTTCCCGCCAAAAAAAGAAATGCCCATAACTTTTTTACAAATGGCGCTCAAACGAAAATTTTTGGCGCTCAAACGCGCTCAAACGCGCTCAAACGACGCTCAAACGTATGCCGTTTTCAAAATTTGGATATCTCAATGTCGGGGGGGCCAACTTCACAGACGTGTTGTTAAGGCGTAGTGGGAGCTCAGCCAAAAAAATTATAATCATTGCTAAATTCACTATAACGCTGATTCTAAAAAATCATGATTAAAAATGTGAATTTCCATTACTTCGGAACAGAATTAAAGATAAGAATGAGAAACCCAACACCAATGATTTTAAAAATTACATCCCTCCCTGTATGTAGAAATGTTTTTTTCATTAAAGAATCTATGTAGTTTTAAGCTGTAGAATACGTGTTATAATTTTTTAAACAAAATGTTATTATTATATTGCTTGAGAAATGAAAGAAATTTAGAGTTTGAATGTGGTATTTATATTATTTGTTTCATTTGTACAGTTTTAAATGACGTTAATTAATTTCTTATGTTTACAGTAATTTATGTTTTCGTATCGTTTCACATAACTATTTTTCCTTACGTTAATAGAAGTTCCGTTAAAATCGGAAATTTGTAGAGAACTTTTAAGAAAGTTGGGTTTTTACGCTTTTTCAAACTGGGAAACTGAAGATTCCGATTATGCCTTTATTCTTCACATAGTTTTTAACAATGATATGATCATAACAAAAAGTCGATGCTATTATTTTTTTTCTCATTTTATTTATATTATATTTATTTTTCTCATTGTATAACTTTTGAATACTACTGAAATATCAATTCTACTGTTATTCAATTTTAAAAAAATCATAATATTTCATATTTTAAAGACCGTCCGGCAGTCAATGCGCTGAGGAGGGCCCTAACTGAATTCAATTCGTGCATTGTTTTAATGTGTTTTTTTTTCAATAATTTTTTGTTTTGGTAACTCACTTTTTTTTTCTTTGCAGAT
This sequence comes from Dolomedes plantarius, assembly GCA_907164885.2. Lineage (NCBI taxonomy): Eukaryota > Metazoa > Arthropoda > Arachnida > Araneae > Dolomedidae > Dolomedes > Dolomedes plantarius. Next base: position 229,145,471 of record OU015492.1, on the reverse strand, counting down.
TCAACTTCCATTGCCGTTTGCCGAATTTAATCTCAGTTTCATTTCAGGATCTTTCATTTAATTTGCTTTCATTTTGTGCTTAATTTTTTACTAATGTTTTGTCCTTAGCATTTTTCTTTGAATATGCCACAGCCTCCAAGAAAAAAAAATGTCTTCGGACACAAAAGCGACAGAACAGAGAACGAAATCGAAGTAGGAGAGAAGATGAATCTACTACAGAAAGAGAAGTAAGACAGGAAGCAAACAAACAACGAGTGCAAAGAAAAAGAGAAATCGAATGTACTCCTGAAAGAGAAGCACACACAGGAAGCTAACAGACAACGAGAGCAAAGAAGAAGAGAAATCGAATGTACTCCTGAAAGACAAGCAAGACAGGAAGAAAACAGACAACGAGATCAAAGAAGAAGAGAAATCGAATGTACTCCTGAAAGACAAGCAAGACAGGAAGCAAACAGACAACGAGATCAAAGAAGAAGAGAAATGGAATGTACTCCGGAAAGACAAGCAAGACTACAGCAGGTTAGAACTACAATAAGTGCTGCTCGAAGGCGCATGTACACTAATTTTGAAAATGCAGCTTTTCACTACGACCCATCGGCAGATTACGTATCTGATACTTCGTGTAACATTGGATCCATGTCTGAAACTTGCCAACATTGTGGAGCAAAGAAGTGGAAAGGTGAAGCCACAGGTATGTGCTGCAGCGGAGGAAAGGTTCAAATGCCACAGTTGATGGATCCACCTGAGCCCCTATGTTCTTCACTCAGCGGCACTTCTCAAGAAGCTAAACATTTCCTTTCTAATATAAGAAGCTACAATTCCTGTTTCCAGATGACCTCTTTTGGCACAACGAAAGAAATTAGAGAGCCCGGGTACATGGATACATTTAAGGTACAGGGTCAAATTTATCACCGCATCGGCAGTCTGCAGCCTCTACCGAGGGAAGAGCCTAAATTTTTGCAAATTTACTTTGTCGGAGACACTACACAACAAGCAGAGCATCGCTGTAAAAACAAGCCACAAACCAGACGAGACATAGTACTACAGTTGCAAGGTATGCTGCATGATCACAACTGTTACATCCAGAGCTTTAAGTCGGCTATGGATAAGATTAGCCCGGAATTCAAATTGGTGATCGTAGCGGACAGAACCCCACACGGTGAACATGAGAGGCTGTTCAACGCCCCCGCAACAGAAGAAGTCGCTTTGATCATGGTGGGTGAACAATATGGGACAAGAGACATAGTTTTAGAAGAGAGAAGTGGCACTCTAAAAAAAATTCCCGAGACGCACAGGTCCTACGACGCGCTACAGTATCCACTCATCTTTTGGCAGGGGGAGGATGGATATCATTTTGAACTGCGACTAAAAGATCCAACTACAGGAATGCCCCAAACTAAGAAGATTTCAGCTATGCAATTCTATGCTTACAGGATGATGATACGTTCTTCAAATTTCAACACATTACTGAGAAGCAAAGACCTGTTTCACCAATTTATCGTTGATATGTATGCCAAGATTGAATCGGAAAGACTATTGTGCATACGAATAAATCAGAGGACTCTCAGAGTTGAACAGTATGCTCATTTGAGGGATGCGGTCATGAATGAGGGAAATATCTCCGACATAGACCAGTTGATCATCTTGCCTTCCAGCTTTACAGGGGGTCCAAGGTACATGCACGAGCGTACTCAAGATGCCATGACCTACGTGAGAAACTACGGCAGACCAGACCTCTTCATCACTTTCACCTGCAATCCAAACTGGACAGAGATACAGGAAGAACTATTTGTTGGACAAAAACCACAGGATCGTCATGATTTGTTAGCAAGAGCATTTCATCAGAAACAAAAAACGCTTATGAGTCTCATCACAAAGGCAAAGATTTTTGGAGAAGTTCAGTGTCATATGTACACGATAGAGTGGCAGAAGCGAGGACTTCCTCATGCTCACATTCTCATTTGGCTCAAGGACTCTGTACACGTTCACCGCGTGGATGACTTTATCAGTGCAGAAATCCCTAATGAACAAGAAGACCCGGGACTTTTTTCAATTGTAACTAAGCAGATGGTGCACGGCCCCTGCGGATTTATAAATCCAACATACAAGAAAGATAGAATTTGCACTAAACGATACCCGCGCCAATTTTTGAAAGAGACGCAAACAGGACGAAACGGATATCCACTTTATCGGCGCAGATCACCACAAGACGGAGAATTTAAGGCTGACATCGTTTATAAAGGATCGCAAGTGTCTATAGATAATACTTGGATTGTCCCGTATTGCCCTCTACTAACAAAAATTTTCAATGCCCATATCAACGTAGAGTATTGCAATTATTTTAAGTCTATGAAGTATTTCTGTAAGTATATTAACAAAGGATCTGACATGGCTGTTTTTCAAGTGAACAGTGGAGAGAATGACTTAAATGAAATTGTCCAGTATCAAATGGGAAGATATATCAGCAGCAATGAAGCAGTATGACGAATACTCAACTTTCCTATTAATGAGCGCCACCCCACAGTGATTCATCTGAGCGTCCACCTTGAGAATGGACAGAGAGTCTACTTCACACCAGAAAACGCTGCTGAACGTGCCCAATCACCTCAGGAAACGACACTCACGTCTTTCTTCAGACTTTGCACCCAAGATGAGTTTGCACGCACCCTGTTGTACAACCAAGTTCCCAAATACTACACTTGGAACAATGGAAACAAGACATGGAGCCGTCGAAAACAAGGACACGTTGTACCTGAATAAGGTCAAGCAGAAATAAGGTCAAGCGATGCACTGGGCCGGATGTACACCGACCATCCGAACAATTCAGAGTGCTTTCACCTGCGCCTCCTGCTGCATGAAGTACCAGGTCCAAAATCATTTGAAGATTTGAAAACATTTCAGGGACGGCTCTGTGAAACTTACAAAAAGGCCTGCCAGCTTAGAGGCTTTTTGGAGAACGATGACCACTGGAACAATGCACTCGAAGAAGCGGCTGCATCTCGATCACCAAAGGTTTTACGGAATCTGTTTGTTGTAATGCTACATACATGCTCCATGTCATCTCCCTAACAGTTATGGATGAATCATAAGGAGAACCTGTCTGAAGACATGCTGCACCAAGCACGCATGCAGCAGCATAATATGGATCTCGACTACAGTGACGACATCTTCAACAGAGTGCTAATAGACATTGAGGACAAGATTATATTGATGGGTGGATCTGACCTAAAAAACTTTGGACTTCCACAACCCAATCTAAACCTTGATTCAGTCCTGCCGAGTGAAGAACGTATGGAGCGAAATTATGATACGAATGTACTCGCAACAAACATAGAGGAAAATGAGCCGAAAATGGTCCCAGATCAAAAGGAAGCATTTGACAAGATCACAACAGCAGTTTTCAATGGTCGCGGTGGCATATTATTTTTGGATGCTCCGGGTGGTACAGGGAAGACTTTTCTAATCAATCTTCTTTTGGCTAAAGTGCGACAGAGAAACGAGATTGCCCTGGCTGTTGCTTCTTCTGGCATTGCTGCAACACTATTGACAGGAGGGAGGACAGCTCACTCGGCTTTCAAGTTACCCTTAAATCTGGCAAACACAGAGACTCCTACGTGTAACATTTCAAAAAATTCAGGAAAGGCAAGGGTTCTGAAGCATTGCAAGTTAATTGTCTGGGATGAATGCACCATGTCCCACAAAGCCGCATTCGAAGCACTCGATGTCACATTGAAGGACATCAGAGGTAACAATTACAGAATGGGAGGCGTAACTATGGTATTGGCTGGCGACTTTCGACAGACACTTCCGGTTATTCCACGTGGAACCAGGGCGGATGAAATGCAGGCCTGCTTAAAATCGTCTTACGTGTGGAATGACATCGAAAGACTTGGTCTTTCAACAAACATGCGAGTTCATGTCAATGGTGATCCCTCAGCCCAGCAATTTACAGATAAAATTCTACAACTTGGAAATGGAGCCATTACTGCTGATAATTCAGGATGTATAGCCATGGGAACGATTGTGACAACTCAACAACAGCTGAAAGAAGCGGTGTTTCCAAATGTGGCCCAGCATTTCACTGATCACACATGGCTGTGCGAAAGAGCAATCCTTGCCCCAAGAAACGAAGATGTCAACGTCATCAGTAAGCAGCTTTTACAAGAATTGCCAGGTAAAGCTCAAGTTTACAAATCGATTGACACCACCTGTGATACAGAAGAAGCGGTACACTACACCACAGAATTTTTAAACACGTTGGAGCCATCTGGAGTACCCTCTCACATATTAGAGCTGAAGATTGGTGCACCAATTATGCTGCTGAGAAATCTGCATCCACCTTCACTCTGCAATGGAACAAGACTTGCTGTAAAGAATCTGATGCCGAATGTGATTGAAGCCACCATTATGACAGGACACTCTGCTGGCGAAGTCGTATTTATTCCCAGGATACCAATCATCCCTTCCGATATACCATTTCAATTTAAAAGACTTCAGTTCCCTGTCCGTTTAAGTTTCGCCATGAGCATTAACAAGGCACAAGGGCAATCGCTAAAAGTAGTTGGACTCGATCTTCTCAAACCCTGTTTCTCCCATGGTCAACTTTATGTGCGTTGTTCTAGAGTTGGAAAATTCGAAAATCTCTACATCCTAGCTCCAAATGGAAGAACAAAAAAATATAGTATATCCTGAGGCTCTCTAAACTGATATTTCAAGAAAGAAAAGTGAAAGAAGACTCAAGTGAATTTTATCAACGCTATACAGACTTTAATATAGCATTCAAGCCAACAACATGAATGGACAAGCCACAGATCAAGAAGCGTTAATTTAATTTATATCAGCCTTTTGAAAGACACAAATAACGCACAGACCAAACCGCTGACATTTTGCATGGCGATTCTTTTTATAGTGTAGAGGTGCACTAAGAAAGATTTTTCAAAAATTCTTCTTAGATTTTTTTAAAAATTAAATTTTTAAGTTGTTTTTTAAACCTTTTTTACGTTTCCATTTAAAATAATACTTTGAGGGTTATAAAATTTATATCACGAGAAAGATCCTAAAAATTCCTTCAAAATGAAATCTTTTTCGAATCTTTACTTCCATTTCCTGATTTTTGGTGAATTTTTAAAGATTCATTTTTAGAATTTAATTTATTAAATGCGGATCACGTGATTTCTTTTTCTGGTACTTTAAATAAATTTATCGTCACGTGCATAACAACTAAATAAACGAAAAATATTTTTTTTTCTTGCTAATGCGGCAGACGATTGGACATTATCGAAAAAAATATTAAAATACAGTAAAAGAAATGTTCTATAAACTGTACTATATTCTTTATATTAGATTTAATTTGAATATTTTCTTCTACGTTATTTTGTCTATAAAATTATCCTTTACGATTTTCTTATAAATAAATATATATATATATATATATATATGTATATATCTAATATATAAAAATGAATGTTTGTATCTCTGTAATTGTATAGAAATCCACAGTTTAGGAGCAACGATCGTGAAATTTTACATACAGGCGTCTTTAAAAACAGCCGAGGGTCTGAAGAACTTCAAAAATCGAAATTAATTACCGTTGATTTTTAATTAATAAAAAACCAAGAATTTTGAAACTAAATGTAAGCTGTTACACTTTGTGGAATCACCCCTCTGAATATGGCGTCCGCGTTAGGGTTAGCTGGCAAACAGCGAGCGAAAAGATAAAAATAAATAAAATCAAAAAGTTTCAAGTTATATATTAAACCAGAATAATAAATGAAAATAATAATCTTTCAAGTCAGATTTTATACTCTAAAATAAATCGGATCCAACGGCATATTGACACTACCACACGCGATGGAAAATTCGAATCAACCACGCTAAGTGTCACGAGATCTTTTTTAATCGCTACTACAACCCCCCTCGCTTATGTCTTTGTGTCTATTGAAGAGTTGAAGACTAAGCTTCTATCCTGCTAACTTATTTCTGACTTAAAACTCCTCTCACTCCATAAATACATGTATATTCACCAACCCATAGCAACTTTCCAGTAAACTTAGTCAAATATTTTCCTCTTTACGCAACAAAGTAACATGTCATTGTGGCGCATTCAGTAAAAGCGTTCATTTACCACGCTACACGCCGCGGGTTCAAATACGGATCGTTCACATTTTGCTAAACCTGTATTTTCAGCTTTTTTATTTCACCTTTTATTTTATTATTTTTTAAATTATTATTATTATTATTATTATTTATTTATTATTTTTTAATTATTTTTATTTTATTTTATTATTTTTAAAAATTATTAATAATATGAAAAATAAAATTTAAAAAAAATAATGTGTATAACATTTCGTATACTTTTTTTTCTATGTTATTTATACTGTGTTTAGTTTTTTAATGGATTTTGGTAGGTTTATTATAAATTTATATATTTTATGTTTTACTTTTCAGGATTTTTTGTCCAATGATAAAGGCTAAATCTTTTCTATGTTATTTATACTGTATTTAGTTTTTAAATTGATTTTGGTTAACAAACATTCGACAATTTGACATTTTTACTTTTCAGCTTTACTTTTCAAAATTCTTTACTTTCCTAAAGACAATTTGACATTTTTCCTTTTCAGCTTTTAGTGGTTTATTATAAATGTATATATTTTATGCTTTACTTTTCAGGGTTTTTTTGCTCCAATGATGAAACGCTAAATCTAGCTGAATTCTGAAGAAATTATTGTAAATTTATGGTTTTTTATGTTGGGTTTTCTTTTTATTCATGCGTATAACATTTGACATGCTTTATATTCTATGTTATTTATACTGTACTTAGTTTTTAAATTGATTTTGGTTAACAAACATTCTTAAAATCCCGGGCAACGCAGGATAAATTATCACCTGTGTAGGTTGATAATTTATAAATTTTAAAACTGTTACCACATGTATATTTACAGATCCACAAGAACTTTCCAATATTTTCAATTAATAAATAACCAACAACTTTTTCTCGATTCACAGGTGTTCAGTAGATGGCGCCACTATTTTAAACTTTTAGTATTCTAACCATAAGACAAAAAAATATATTTTTTTAAAAATCGTAAGGGATATTTTTATAGACAAAATAATGTAGAAGAAAATATTGAAATTAAATCTAATAGGACATACTAAAGAATATAGTACAGTTTGAGGAACATATCTTTTACTGTATTTTAATATTTTTTGGATAATGTCCAATCGTTTGCCGCATTAGCAAGAAAAAAAAAATATTTTTTTTTGTCTATTTCGTTGTTACGTGACGATAAATTTATTTAAAGTACCAGATAAAGATCACATGATCAGCGTTTAATAAATTAAATTGTAAAGATTAATCTTTAAAAATTCACCAAAAATTAGAAAATGGAGGTAAAGATTCGAAAAGAATTTCATTTAAAGGAATTTTTATGATCTTTTTCGTGATATAAATTTTACAACCGTCAAATTATTATTTTAAATGCAAACTTGAAAAAAGTTACAAAAACAGATTAAAAATTTAATTTAAAAAAATCTAAGAAATTTTTTTCAAAAATCTTTATTAGTGCACCCCTACATTATAAGAAGAATCGCCATGCAAAATTTCAGTCCTTTAGGTTCAGCGGTTTGGTCTGTACTTTGTATGTCAGTCAGTCAATCAGTCAGTTAGTCAGTTACGGAACTGTTTTATATATATAGATTTTTATTACTATTTTTATATCGTAACGTTTACTTCATGCGTACACATTATTTTCCTATGCTTATTTTTATTATCTTTATAATAAGCGTAATTTTTATGATTTTAAACAACAATCGTTTTTAACTGGCATTCAATTGGCTGTTAAAACTTTATATTTACACCCTATTTAAAAGAAGTAGGGTGTAAATTGTAGGGTGGAAAGTTGGTAAAATCAAAATTTTGTGCAATGTATTTAATTTCTCGATTAAAAGTAGTTTTTTTTCTAAAAATTAATTTATTTCGCTTGAAAAGCTAAATATTTTATGCACGCGGTTTATATTATTATTACTATCTTTATATCGTAACGTTAACTTCATGCGCGAGCATTATTTTTTTATGCTTTTTTTATTATTATCTTTATAATAGCTTTATTTTCATATGGTTTTAAACAACTATAGTTTTTATTCATATTATGTTGGTTTTTTATTAATTAAAAATTAAGGGTAATTAATTTCGATTCCGGAAGTTCTTATCTTTATTTTCATATGCTTTTTCATTTACGAATTATTCAAATGTTGGTTAAAAAACTTTTGCGTAATTTATACATTTGTGTGTGTTTAATTATTGAAATTAATAAATTTATATTTCTGGAGAGGATGTTTCAGTTTTTAGTGGTACTATGATGAAAGGCTGAATATACCAAAATTCTGAGGAGTTTATTATGGAGAGAAAAGGAATTTCATATGTAGAGGATGTTTATAGGAGTTAAATGTGGAGAGGAGTTGAATGGTTTGCAGCCCTCAATCAAACACTTCATTTTTTAAGAGGCAACGCTGCAGTCATATCATTGTTCTACTGGAAATTTCTGCTGAACCTGTAATTGCAGCTTCTTTTTTTTACCCCAATGATGAAAGGCTGATTCTAGCTGAATTCTGGGGAGTTTATTATAAATTTATATATTTATAGATTTCACAAGGATTTTTTCTGTTATTTATACTGTGCTTAGTTTTAAATTAATTTTGGTTAACAAACATTAGAGAATTTGGCATTTTTACTTTTCAGATTTTAGTATTACAATGATGAAAGGCTGAAAATCTGAGACGTGTATAACATTTCACATATATTTTTTATGTTATTTATACTGTGTTAATTTTTAAATTGATTTTGGTTAACAACAAACATTCTTAAAATCCCGGGCATCGCCGGGTACTTCAGCTAGTATATATATATATATATATTACATCAATTCTATACATTGATCGTCGTATTTATCTTATAATATTAATATATATATATATATATATATATTTGGCATGAATTGTATACATTGACCGTTGTATTTGATTTGAATGTACTCCGTAGCGAAGTACGGTTTTCAGCTAGTCTATATATATAAAACAGTTCCGTGACTGACTGACATACAACGCACAGACCAAACCGCTGGACCTAATGGGCTGACATTTTGCATGGTGATTCTTCTTATAGTGTAGGGGTGCACTAAGAAAGATTTTTCAAAAATTCTTCTTAGATTTTTTAAAATTAAAAAAGTTAAAAAAACAGCTTAAAAATTTAAAGTTTACATTTAAAATAATAATTTGAGGGTTATAAAATTTATATCACGAGAAAGATCATAAAAATTCCTTTAAAATGAAATCTTTTTCGAATATTTACCTCCATTTCCTGATTTTTAGTGAATTTTTAAAGATTAATTTTTAGAATTTAATTTATTAAATTAGAGTGTGAAAGGTTACAATCTTGTATTAAATTAGAATTACTGTTAAGTTCTAGAGTGGTTCCACTTACACATTTTGTGGTGAAAGCCTTGATATTGGGGCTTATTTTAAACAGAAGGATGATGGTTACAAGGCATTACCCCCCCCCCCCTCTCCGATAGACATTAATGAAGCTAAAATTAGAAATGTTAAACCGTATTTACCGGTAATTACCTATCTAGCAGGATACTGTAGTCATACTGTTAATAAAAAACTGAAGTGCAGTTATTGCAAAGAAAATCTGGGTCTAAATTTAGACAATTATAACCTTATAAGAAATCTTGATCGTGGAGGTCTCAAATGTCCTTCACAGCTCGTAGTGACTGTGGTAATGTTTCATTATATTATTGTTAATTTTTTGTCATCAGATGTTAAATTGTTTGCAAAAATAACTAATCAAAGACGAGTAATTGTAAATTTAACATTAAACACATTAAAGGAAAAAGAAATTATTTTAGAACCTGAATGTCCTAATAGTCATGATGGTGACTATATTTGTAAATTATTGTTGTATGCATCTACAAACATGTTGAAAAATTTGTGTATGAAAGAAAATGATAATTTAAGTAAATTAAAAGAAGAGAAAAAGAATATTAAAAAGCGTAAACTTGAAACATTGCAAAAATAGTGTAATAAATATTGTTTAAATACACAGTGTGCACGATATACATATTTGTAATACTTCTGTAATAAAAATGGCATAATAAAGAATTGTATTTCATTTTTGTTCTTTCATTTCTTTAAACTACAAAAATCATTTTTATTGAATAAAGTTAAAAACAAGGAGAAAGCTGACAATTTGTGAAGGAAAATCAATTAGTGTTTATATCTTATAAGAAAATAACTCGTAAAATATTAATTTGTTTTTGAAATAATAAATGGTGTGATGAAGACTTGACAGTTAAAAGAAAATGGGAAAACTATCCATTGATGTATATGTCTTATGAGAAAATAACTTTTCAGTTTCCTTGCAGAGCCTTTTCATTTTCCTTATAAAAAAAAGTCGCCTTCGTTTTCCTAACATATCTTTAACCCAACACACACACACATATTTATTTTGATATTGACTGAAGTAGCAAAAAGTGTCAATATCACGTTTAAATGTACGCTCATGAGCCGAAACCAGACAATTCGAATGACGTCACGGACTGTGCGCCGAGGCTTTGTGTTTGAGTCTGTGTTGGTTAGGCAGAGTTGCCAACCTCTACGAAGCACAATCTCAAAATCCCCGTTTCCCCCTAACACCAACTTGAGATCACCCTAGACCTTCCTGAAAGAATTTCTGGTTCCAAATAGGCATCCTGTTCGAGAGATAAATTGAAATAAATAAAAAATACACACTTACATAATGAAATGGAGGTTTATTTACATTTGACATATGCATGGAACTTATAATCTAATAAAAACACATCTCGATTGTACAAAATATTTTTAAAATGTTTCCCCTAAACACACCCCCTTTTCATCTAACTTAACCCAAATTTAGGCGGGACACCCCAAGTTAGCAACACAGGTGCGTAATTAGCGATTTGAAACAATGTTCGAACTGTTTATTCCATGACCTTGGTTGTGTTTGTCTTCGAGTTTCATTTACCATTCCAAGAAAACTCCACGTTAGAGACAGAATGGAAATTGTTTGTCCAGAAGGTGACCAGGAAGCAAGTTTAAGTAAGCAATCCTTAAAAAGTGACAAGTTGGAGAAGTGAAAAAACTTTATATAGGTACTGTCCTTACACAAAAAAAAAAAAATAGAATGACGAACTACAAGTCTATGAAGTATGATACACCCAATTGCTTGGAGTGTTCAAAAAAAAGATGTGTAATATTTGTGTACAAAATTTGTAAAAACTTTTAGGAAATTTTATTTCAGTTATGTTTATATTTGTCCCTAGTTTACTTTTTTTATTCTAATATATTTCTAATAATTTAATTTTCTTTTGTAGATCTTCTAAAACCTTTACTGAATCAAGTTATATAAAAATTAAAACTATGTGTAAATATATATTATAAATCAATAATACTTCAAATACAGAGCTAAAATTAAATGAAAATTGGAAAATTACATAAGCAATGAGCTATGAAATCCAACAGTCTCATGGACGGATGTTAACTAAGAGTGATTCCGACAGATATTACAGGTTAAACCCGAGGTTATATATAAACGAATAAACCATACCTATAGACGAATTTGAGTAGACTAAAAAGAAAAACCGATAGAATTGTCATGCGATAACTCACTAAAACTAAAGTTTCAAAATGAAATCATTATTCAATTTTGGATGAATCTGTATTGCAAAGTAATGCAAGCACTTCTACCATTTGTAATGTCTTATTTATGCGAAACTGGCTTTTCGGCACTAGTTGCAATGAAAACCAAATATTGAACCAGGTTAATAACCGAAAAAGAGTTGAGACATTAAAGTTTGATGCGTTAGATGTAGTTTAATAAGTAATCTATATATATAAAACAGTTCCGTAACTGACATACAACGCACAGACCAAACCGCTGGACCTAAAGGGCTGAAATTTTGCATGGCGATTCTTCTTATAGTGTAGGGGTGCACTAAGAAAGATTTTTCAAAAATTCTTCTTAGATTTTTTTAAACTCAAATTTTAAGCTGTTTTTAAAACTTCTTTTAAGTTTGTATTTAATATAAAAATTTGAGGGTTATAAAATTTATATCATGAGAAAGATCCTAAAAATTCCTTTAAAATGAAATCATCTTCGAACCTTTACCTCGAATTTCTGATTTTTGGTGAATTTTTAAAGATTAATTTTTAGAATTTAATTTATTAAATGCCGATCACGCAATTTATTTTTTCTGGTACTTCAAATAAATTTATCGTCACGTGCATAACAACTAAATAGACAAAAAATTTTTTTTTCTTTATTTCTAATGCAGCAGACGATTGGATATTAGCCAAAAAATATCAATATCTCTTACGATTGATTTTTATATATATATATATATATATATATATATATCATCAATTGTATACATTGATCATCGCATTTATTATAAATATATATATCTTTTTTGGCATTAATTGCATACATTGACTGTTGTATTTAATTTGAATGTACTCCGTAGCGAAGCTCGAGTTTTCAGCTAGTTTAATATAAAAATAAATATGCATGTTCGTATTGTTATAGTAAAATCGTATTCTGCTAATTATAGTTTTCATTTTTTTGTTAATAAAGTTATGTAAAGTGTCTATATTATTATATCTATTACAAGTTACGAAGGCATGGATTTTTTTTTTTAAAGGGAGGTGCAGGAAAAAAATTTTTTCTTTAGGGAGGTGTAATAGCATAAAGGTTGGAAACTGCTGGGTTACACTTTAAACACGGCAGGAAAACAAACATTTTTTAAAGCTCACCAGAAATTTTTTTGACACTCGCAATTACCGTTTTACATACAGCACTAGAGTCACTAAAATGCATATCTGTATAGGAGTTCAAACTGTCATTTAAAATGTCACCCTAGCCATTGCATGCCACAATTCTACAGCTAAGGTGAATATTATTTAAATCCCCCACTCTTGATAGTAATTTATCCCACATTTTTCATAAATGATGAAAATATTTGGCCACAATATCCACCTTCATATTTTTCAATCTTAAATTTTCGTTTTGGTGTGTTCAAATCAATATCATTAAGAAAGATGCACAGTATTAAGGCTAACTTGACGATAAATCAATCTGTACAAATCATGTAGGATTCGCCCTCACGGAAATGATGCTCATTTTTAAAAATTCCTTTGAAGCATAAAAATAAAAAACTTTTTCAAAAATCAGAGAAAAACAATAGAAAAGTTTATTAGACACCATGATGAAACATGCATGGTAAAACGTACACAAAGTGTGAAGAGTAAACAGGAAATGAAACACTGAATGTATATGTTTAGATAAGTTTATATAGGAACATTAATAACTTAAGTTCAAAAAACCACTAAAGCTTATATCAAACAAATAGTCCATAATATACCTGTTTAGCACATTGCGAACATAAGGAGTGCTCGTGATATTACAAAAATACTTCAACTTGAAAAATAAAGACACAATGCTTTTTAAATCAGCTTTAATCCTTTAATTCACAGCAAGTTTTACAATAGAAAAGTGGTCTTCAAGCTTCACAATTTATATATTTTCAGGGGAAGGAAATTAATCCAGTGGACAACATATACAAGTACTATTGATTTCACTATTTCCATTTTATTTTTGCCATCCCACGTGATTCTAATACAAAGCCTATGTACAAGCAAGATCTTAACTCTGCTTGAAATCTTACGTCTAACCTTTATTACATTTGCATCAAAGTGAATTTACTTACCCGAACGTACAAAGCTCTGTGATGTGAATTTATTATTTCAGTTATTTGAATAAAATGGTACTAATCTCGATTTCCTTCAGAAACCATTAGAAAAGAAAATGACTAATAATCTCTCTAGCGTTAGCTCTTCAATGAGTCGAACATCAAAGGATAACACTGACTATGATAATACTTTTTATTGCCACAGAGGCTCTTATTTAAAAAATAACTTAAATATATACAATATATGGGAGTTTGCAAAACACATTTTGGTGAGAGCTCCCTAGCTAGTAGTCAAATATGTCCACTAATCACATTCAGATCTTTCAATTAAACACACAAATTATTGGTCTCGAGTTTGACAAATTGTGCATGTTAATTAGTTCTGTGACTGACATATGATTTATGCTATCACAGATAATGTAATTTAAGTACAAAATGATTTTAGTTATCACCCCATCACACATGAAAATGTTATTTCCAGATTAACAGTACCCCATAGTATCATGCATCTAGATGCATGTTAAGGCACTAATACTTACAAAACATGAAATTAATTGGAAGGAAGTGCTGAGCAGTTATTGGAATGCATTATGAATACCATGGAAAAAGTTCTCAAGCACTGCAAAAATGGTGTGGCTCCCACAAATTTGATTTAGATCGCTTTTTTTCTTTTTGGAACTGGCAGAATCACTCGGAAAATGTACATGGTGAGTGCCATAAAACAAGTGCTCAACTCAGGAAATTAAATGGAAGGTGAGTGTCATGAGGAAAAAGGATTTTTACAATAGTTGACTTTTATACAGACTAGAAGTTTTAATGCGAGATGGGGTGTTCAAATTCATGTGAACTGATGAAAAGTTTGGCCTGTACACTATGCTCTTAAATAATATATACAGATTGATAACAATTGCTACTGAAAAATTGCTTTCAATTCCCGCCATAACCACTCTAGTTATGAAAGCTATCAGCCAAATTTAGCTGACGAGGGTTAATCATTGCAAGTGATGAAAAAATTCTCATTAATACTTAAGAGCGGTAAATAAAAATGAAATGGTATGAGCCAAAACAAGCACATCTTAGCTGCAACTAGATCTTAACACGGAAAAACAATATCCAGTTCTCGCATTTGGCCAAGAACTCGATTCTAAGTGGTATATGAAAACACCAGTGACAAGCACATGATACATGCTTAAGTAACAAAAACAGAACGGGAAAAACAAAAAGAACTAATCAAAATGAAAGAACAATGTATGGAAATGTAAAGCACAAAGTCACAGAAAAGAAAAGAGTACTTTAGATTACTTACAGGCACTTACACAGAATGTGCACAAAAGGGGCCACAAACACTTTTTAGCTATTTCTAGTATGAAATAAAATAGTAGGGAGCATTACACGAAGCACACTTCAAAATAATATATGAACACATAAAATAGATATTTAAATATATTGCAACTCAATACTGGAACAATATTTGGCCCCTTTATATCTAAATATGCACTACCAGAATTTCAAAGCCCAATTCTGAGAATGCACTTAAAAATTCTCAAAATTATAGTGTAAGATGCTTACCGGCATGAAAAATAACCCCTTTTGATTAATGGAATTGGGGGGAAAGAGCAAACACACAGCTCACTCGATTCATGCATTTAGATGAAACAATACTATAAAAGTCAAAAAATTAAAAGGAACAGAAATAAACTGTAACTCTAAAAGTATCACAGTTCAGAGATTAAAGCAACACACACGACCATGCTTGCAGCTGAACACGTAAAAGTTTAAAATGGTAATCTGGTTTTCCACCACTGACTTTTTAATTTCTTAAAATTACTTCGTAAATATAAAACTACCAAGTTTAATATTCAACATCACTTAGCAGCTGGCAGATTGCACTGTCTTCTCCGCCCGAGTGATTAACAGTGATCTTGCAAGATGTGATCTAAATTAAAATGTGTAAATATTTTACAATGCCATACACTATCATGTAGCATGTTACGTGTACGGATGAGAATTTATAGGGGAACCCTCGCGGCACGTAAAAAGCACCACAAAGATATACAAAAATGACTACTAGATCTCTCATTTTACCAAATCTCAATGTCAACAACAACAAAATGTGAATAAATGCAGGTTGGTTGAACTTCGCGTAGGGAAGTTCCAAAGATAAAAAATATTATATATACACGAGAAACACGAATCGGCAACATAAAATATTGATTTAGAGGAGAATCACCGGAATACTGGAGAGTTAATAAAAATTAAGAACACCACAATTTATCTGAATACAATCAGACAATTTAAAATCTCACTTGCAGCATGGAAGAAAAACTGCTTTAATTTTGAACATGATCAACATGTTTAAATGCTCAAGAAAAACTATATGCTACTGTGAGACTTTAAGTATTCATTTCACAAAAGCCAACCTGCCATAGTTCACTCAGGTTTAGAGCAAATGTTGGAAATTGAATACTATCATGTAGTGGCAGAAAATGAATAGCATATAAAAACTAGTAACCTTGATGGCCATTATTTTCATACCATAGGCTTTGTTGATCAACCTCCTGATAGTGAGACAAGGCTGACATAATTGTTAGGACAAAAGTACTTACCTCATTTAAGGCAGATTTTACAAGCAAATGTCAGCTCCTAGTTTTTCAAGGAAATTAATTACAGATAAAAGCCTTAAATGAGGCAACGAGGAGAAAAAAAAAGGCAAAGTGACAGTGCTTCTTACAAGAAATGATTTAAAGCAAAACAGTAAATATACATATGACGACTCAACAATTTAACAAAATTTTGTCGGTACAGAAGTAAAGTTAGAAAATCGAATGTCCTTGATAAAATTTTAAACAAAAAAGCTAACAAGTCACTTTGTCTTCGAATGCCAACTAGGGAAAACAAGAGCTACAGCTCAACCGCGCTTTGGGACGGCAAAAAACACAGAGAAGTCACAAGTATCTCAAGAGCACTACATGCATACACACACTGCCTAAACATTAATACTTTCATATAAAGTTATAAATATGAAATATAGGTCCCCTTGCTGCTTTCTTTTACTAAGCCCATATGTGGAAAATCTGGGAACAACATTTCAAAAAGTTTTCTTTACAATACATAATGCAGAAATAAAACAAGCATCCTACATAGACGGATGTTGCTGGACATTTTTGAAAACTTGTTTGAAAAATAAAAACTGATAAAAACTAAATTCGCAATTTTTCATAAAATGTATATACACATGTTTTCTTAGATGGTGCGATGAAATCTAGCCTTTTAGAATTTACACAATGATGTAATCAATACAATGATTCGGCATCTTCATGCATCCTGTCCACTCCCATACAATTACATTATTCAACATTTATAGAATTGAACCAAATGCTTCATTTATCAGAGGGGGGAAAAGTAGTTGGAGCACCTATGAAAGGGAAATTGTAGACTATTGCACTTTTTTAATCTTTTGAGAGAGCTAAAAGTTTATTTCTCCCGTAACACCAGATATGCAGAGAGTTGCAGATCTTGAGGATATCACATTTCAAATATAACAACCGAAATAAATATAAGTTAAGACAAACACAGTTTCACAAAACACACAAATGTTGAATAGATCCCAGGAGGAAACGAAAAGAAAAGCAGTTATTCTATCATCTGGTCAGCAAAAATTTGTACACAACTGAGACAAATGGCAATACATTTAACCTTTTTGGTATGAATTTTTACCGATATCATTAAGAAAACAAATAGCAGCAATGGGGACAGAAAGATACTAGTACTACATCATACTTAGTGCAATAAAAAGTAAACCACTGGCAAATATTACTACTGCCACACACTGAGCAAAATGACATTCAAAAAGCACAATCACCATAAAGCAAAATATTAAATCAAAACTACCCACCCTTCACTCATTGTCTCATACACATTGGTGCTGCTGTGAACGCACAAGATTTTTTCTCGCAGAATCGAGTTGATTTTATTGGGAGAACAGAAACAAATTTTCACCTACTGTGCATGATAAATGAATCCAACAAGCATACATTTATGCAACATGACTTTACAAGCACAAATATAAACACCTCTAGTCATTAAGAAAAAAAAGAGTACAAAATAAATGGAGAATGCCAGTGGTAAGCTCAACTCTTTTAGTTGCCCCACCAGTCGGTAGCAGGAGTGGTGTAGTTCCCACTGTAATTGTTGCGGTACGTATTCATGAAATGGTTTCCACTGTAGGCGGCAGTAAAATTTGGAGAGGCAAAGTTAGTAGGTGGTACACTGCGATTCGCATTGCTGCCTCCACGTTCACGCCCAATCTGACGATAATCCCGAGATCCAAATCCACCAGCACCGTATCTAAACATTAAAAACCATTTTTCAAAATACATACAATTACTCAAATCACTACAGTCGAACCCCGTTATAGCGAACCAAAATTTTGGTCCCCGATTTTCCTATTGTACATAATTTAATTAGTATTGTGATGTCAGTTTAATGTCATCGATTTTAGTTGATTCAATTCATTAACGGTCATTTTTAAATAGTTTTTATCATTTTTTTAAATACATCATTATTGAATACACATTGTAACAAATGAGTTATACATTTTGTGAACTCTAGCAATTTTCTTAATGGTTCGGATAAAGTGAACAGAACCTTTGATCCCTCGAAGTTCATTATAATGGGGTTCGACTGTACAGCTTTCAAAAGGACAATTTTATCAGCTGAGCCAAGCTCAATTAAAGAATACAATGTTCACAAGTTTCAATGCACATTTAAAAATTGGTGGCACCTATTTCCATGTCTAGCTAAATCAGGGGTCTTCAACCTTTTAATATATACCACCCACTTTTTGATCTTTGTCGATGGAAAAATTTCTTTACCGTCCACCAATGCCGCAATAACATAGTTTAAAAAAAAAATTGTCCTTTATTTATACTTTATATATGTTTATGCATAATTTAAATTTAATGAGTTTCTAAATTTCCAAGAAAGAGATACTGCTGGAAGACTGAACGATGGAAGGTTATAAGCATTAACCTCATTATGCACATTAAATTCGTCCCTTCAGCTGGGGAGCTCATTATTTGCTCCCTAGTCCACGAGTATACTTCGAGAAGTGTCCTGTGAATTCTTATCTATATTCAAAGTTTAGAGACGGAATTCAAAAGTAAGTAGCAAAATAATGTTTTTAAAAAGTCAAACTTGCGAAGTTGTTAGCAATGCATTGTATATATGGAGGAAGAACAAAAAACTCACCTCCTACCATGAAAGCTTGAATCGCCCACTAGTGGGCGGAAGAGAACAGGTAGACGACGACCACCGAGCTAAATCATTTCACCCAACCACCCTTTGATACAAGTGGTACACTGCATGGCCTAATACTTATCAAACAATTGGGCAAAGAAAACCAAAACACTGTTACCTGCATTCAATTTTATCTCTTCTTAAATGCACTCATCCAGACCATCTACCAAAGTTATGAGTTACATATTCCTGACAGAGAAATGTTTTTCTAGGGTGCTTATGAATTCTATCAACAGATTCATTTTTAAACTATAAAATCAATGGGATTAAACCAGGGGTTCCTAACCTCCCCCCCCCCTCATTTTTCTCTAAAATATTCAGCATACAAAATAATTATAATACTAATAACTGCACATAAAACACTTAAAGATAACAATTCGACTAACAATAGGAACAAATAATTAGAAAAAGTGGTACATTAGGTTTGTTTTATTTTTGTACTCAATTTTACAAATATAAACAAGTTTTCAGAAACATACATTGTAATTGCACAAGAGTTCAATTTTAATTGATGTGGTGGTCGTGCTTGATGCATTTATACAATGTTTTTAATGTTTGGCTTGAAATTGCTTATTGTATAGTCACAATAACATAATGAATATAAACATTTTACTAAACAATTTTACTGACTTATATGTAATTATTATATAATTTCATTCGACATTTGTACAAAAGCATCATGACATTCGACATTTGTACAAAAGCATCATGACATTCGACATTTGTACAAAAGCATCATGACATTCGACATTTGTACAAAAGCATCATGACATTCGACATTTGTACAAAAGCATCATGACATTCGACATTTGTACAAAAGCATCATGACATTCGACATTTGTACAAAAGCATCATGACATTCGACTTCAGATAGGTGGATTACTCTGCCCTATGCAAATCTGTATTTATACATATTAAAATGGATATTATCTAACAATTATATTCCTAAAATATTTAATTTTAAAAAAGAAAATTTTATCATCGACCCCCAAGGGGTCCACCTGGACCCTGTTTGGGATTCCTGGATTAAACTAACCAAGTTTGCTATTGATAAACTTAAATACACTCAACTTTATAACTATAAAAATATCTTGATACCAGTTTAAGAAAAAATTGAGGATTTAAAAAAAAAAAAAAAAAACCAGAATAACATTTATAATTTCAATAAAAACAAACACAAACCTCCTTCCACCGTATTTCCGCTGATTGTTTGAGCGATGTTCAACTTGAACTTCTTTTGCTAAGGCTGCAAGCCAATCAGGTAATTCTTGACGAGTTTCGGTAATTAATTCTACTAGATCAACAGCCATGTTCCTATTTTTTTCATTGAAAAAGGATGTAGCCAAACCTGCAGATTTAAAAACACACTATTAACACATATTCACAGTTCATATTATCTCATACATAGGCGTAGCATGCTTCAAACTTTTTTTTTTTTTGGGGGGGGGGAGGGGGGGGCACAAATTGAATTCAGTTAGGGCCCTCCTCAGCGCATTAACTGCCAGACGGTCCTTAAAATATGAAATGCATGATTTTTTTTAGTTGAATAACAATAGAATTGATGTTTGAGTAGTATTCAAAAGTTATACAATGAGAAGAATAAAAATATAATATAAATAAAATGAGAAAAATATATAGCATTGAGTTTTTTTTTAAATGGATCATATAGTTATAAACTATGTTAAGGCTAAAGAGAATCTGAATCTTCAGTTTCACAGTTTGAAAAATTGGAAAAAACCAACTTTTGGCAAAAGCTTTCTTTTTTTTTTCACTACCCACCCCAAAATTTTAGTCCCTACTTCAAAAATATATTTTTATTGAAGACCAGTCATATTCTTGAGGTTGAATATGAGTATTATCTAAAGAATATTTGGATTGAAAAAAAATTGAACGATTTTATATTTCACAACAAAAGTTTCTTTTTTGATTTGCCAAAAACAATGAAAAAATGACATATCAACATTAGCCATAATGCCACAGAATTGTAATGTAGCAACCTCATAAGTTGATGTCAGGAATAAATTTACATGTTATTGTAATGTTCCCCTAGAACAGGGATGGCGAACCTTTTTCTAAAGTGTGTCAAAAAATGTCTTGAAACCGCAGAAATTTTTTTTTGGCCTTTGAAAGACTTTCGACACTCAAAAAATTATGATATATATTTAAAAAGTAAAACAAATTTAACTTTTAATATGGTTTGTTTGAAACTATTGATATCTGGAAGAAAATAAGTACAGAATTATCGAACTTTATGTAACACTTGTTGTCTCTCGGACGATTATTTATACGTGGTTCGATATTTGTAACATTTAATCATACGCATGTAGTGGACAAGTCTATTTCAATTCTTGCTTTTAATAAAATTCATTGTCGAAAACAAACTGTTCGCAAACATAGGTTGATCCAAACATTGTCAAAAAGGAGCTCTTGCTAAGTTTTTCATAGACATTAGAAAATTAGGCAATGAGTTCCATTCAGTTAAAATATTTTCAGTGCTGCTTGTTGAAATATATTCATCACAATTGTCCAGGTCTTGTAATTATTTTTCTTCTAAGTTTACGTTTAGTTTTGCAAATTTATTCCTCCATACAACACTGTTTTGAAATTCAACCATTTCTATTTCTAAGTTATCAATTTGAAGCCAATCGAAAGAGGATAATTTAACATCTTCAAATTTAAGTTTGTGTGGTAAAACGAAAAACTGTAAAGTTTCCTCCATTTCACGAAATTGGGAGAATCTTTCAAATATTTCTTTTGCATTTGCTAATACTGAAGAATAGTGCTTCAAGACTTCTGTTTGGTAAAAAGAGGAAAATTTATTTCAAACAATTATTTTTTTAAAGATTATTTCTAGCATAAATTAGATTATAGATAACTCAGTCCGACGAATGAAAAATCAAAATTTGAAAAGTTAAATTGATGGTAAAACAAAGTGATCGTCTAGCGTGTTGTCTAAAATTGCTTCGCGGGTCACATCCCTGCCCTAGAGCTAGAGCTAGAGCTAGAGAGAGAGAGAAAAACGCTCTAGTTGAAAGGAATTAGAAATTTTTAATGAAAAGAACACTTCTGTTTTGTCATGATCATTACCAGATTCCTTTAAAATTTTAGCCTTGAAATTATATTCAACACGTTAAATCGTTAAAAGCAGGTTCCACTCCAGTATGATTTTTAAAAACAAATGTTAGCTTTCTCAGAACAGACAATATAAAGACCTAGAAATACTTAAATAAAAAAAAATAAAAAAAAGAGAGAGAGAGAGAAGGGGGAGGGGGGACAGCCTTTATACAAGGTGTGCCCATAAAGTAACCAGACAATATTTTTTTTTAAAGAACAAAAATATTACTCACCTTCAAATAAATTTATCTCTTTCAAAATAATCGCAAAAGGAGTCTATACAATTTTTTCAACGTTTCTTTAAGTCATCGAAACACTGTTTATAGGCATCGGAACTAACCGTTCGCAAAATACGCGTAACATTTGATTTAATATCCGAGATGTTTTCACATCTATGTCCTTTCATGGATTTTGCATTTTTTGATTACAAAGGACTTATTCACCACGAATTTGTTACTGAAAATGAAAGTGTTTTTACAAAGAGGTGCTTTTTCGATTAAGAAACAGGATAAGGTGAGTTAGGAAGGAACTGTTTTGATTCTGGGCAATGGTTTCTTTTACACAATAATGCTAGGCCCCTTACAGACATTTCTGTACAACATCTTGCTAAGCATTCAATTACAGTGATAAATCACCTACCATAATCTCCCGACTTATCGTAAGCTGATTTTTTCCTTTTCCCAAAGCTTAAGATGACCATGAAAGGACAGATTTGAAAACGTCTCGGATATTAAGTAAAATGTGGCACGTATTTTTCTAACGGTTAGTTCCAACGCCTATAAACAGTGCTTCGATGACTTGAAGAAACGTTGGAAAATTTGTATAGACTCCTTTGGCGATTATTTTGAAGGTGAGTAATATTTTTCTTAAACATAAAAAATTGTCTGGTTACTTTATAGGTGCACCTTGTATAACAAATGAAGGGAAACAGGTTTTACTAGTTTATTCTATTATAATACAACATTTCCAGTTTTCTTACCTAGATTACCAACTCTTCCAGTGCGCCCAATTCGGTGTACATATTCTTCTACATCGCTTGGTAAATCAAAATTGATGACGTGCTTAACATTTGGGATATCTAAGCCACGAGCAGCAACCTGAAGATAAATATTTTTACAAAAATAAGTACATTCAAATTTCTCTAACGAGTCTCCAAAACAAGGAATTAACAGCAAAATTAATGACTGCTTTGTGACCTGCACACACAAGCTGATTATTTTATATCTTCTACCTTGTTTAATGTTTCGGACTTTTACATAGTACAGTACAACCTCCAAAATCTGGAATGTTTTAATAAATGGCCATTTTACTTTTCCATTTTACCGATAGATGTCGCTACCAAAACGATCGGTAAAGAAAATGCTCTTCCTTTCAAGGAAGTGACAGCAGCAATTCTTAAGGCTTTCAAGTGTCTGGGAAAGAAGCTGAAATAGCTGAATTAGTAGAAAGTGCAAATAAAGACAACATTAACTTGGATAAATCGGACATACAGAAGTTTCAGACATCTACGAAAATGTGCCGATCGTTGGTTCTCTGAGAGATTCTGAAATCATTGATAGGGTGGTAAATAACAAAAGGTTATGATGACAGCAATTGAGAAAGTGATTCAGAATGCCCCGAAAACGAAAGAAAGTCAATGGAAGATCAGATAAAACATTAGGCTTAGCACACCAGAATTTTATCTCTGAACATGAAATTATGGCACTATATAGGATTTGAGAAAAAATTTCTAAAAAGACAAAACTAAAGCAACACACATTGACTGAAATGTTTAACTTATAATGTAATTATATGTTCTGTATTTAGGTTTATTTAATATTTAAACCATTTTAAAATTTTATTTAAGTGTTTGTTTTTTTTCTCCTAAAATTTTGTAGTGTTATTTAAAACCTCTCAAATCCGGAAAATTCCCGGAATTGTTGTGTCCTGAACGATTCCTGACGTTGTACTGTATTACATTTCTTATAACGTAAATGTTCTACATAGTCAAAATATTACATATTCATAATACCAGAAGGGTAAACCAAAACATTTTTTGCATCAATCATGTTATAAGACTAGATATTCCATCAATAGGTATTCACATTGATATGCTATAGCCAGGGCTGATTTCAGATTCTAGCAACTAAACTACTGAACACACACACAGTGGCACATCCAGGGTAGAGGCAAGGCAAGGGGCCCTGCCATCCCAAAGAAATAAATTGCATTATGAATATTTTGCATTATAAATATTTTTATCCATTCATCTCGCTTCCCCCCCCCCCCCCAAAGAAAAAATCCTGAGTGCACCACTGCACACACACACACACTATCTATATATATAAAACAGTTCTGTAAGTGACTCATTCATTCATTCACTCACTGACTGACTGACATACAACGCACAGACCAAACTGCTGGACCTAAAGGGCTGAAATTTTGCATGGCGATTCTTCTAATAGTGTAGGGATGCACTAAGAAAGATTTTTCAAAAATTCTTCTTAGATTTTTAAAAAATTTTAAGCTGTTTTTTGAACTTTTTTTATGTTTGCATTTACAATAATACTTTGAGGGTTATAAAATTTATATCGCGAGAGAGATCCTAAAAATTCCTTCAAAATGAAATTTTTTTCGAATCTCTTACCTCCATTTCCTGATTTTTTGTGAATTTTTAAAGATTAATTTTTTAGAATTTAATTTATTAAATGCTGATCACGTGATTTCTTTTTCTGGTACTTTAAATAAATTTATCGTCATGTGCATAACAACTAATTAAAAAAAAAAAAAATTTTTCCTTGCTAATACGGCAGACGATTTGACATTATCCAAAAAAATATTAAAATACAGTAAAAGAAATGTTCTACAAACTGTACTATATTCTTTAGTATTCTTTATATTAGATTTAATTTGAATATTTTCTTCTACATTATTTCGTCTATAAAATTATCCTTTATGATTCTTATAAATATATATATATTTTACATCAATTGTATACATTGATCGTTGTATTTATCATATAATATATATATTTGGCATGAATTGCATACATTAACCGCTGTATTTAATTTGAATGTACTCCATAGCAAAGTACGGGTTTTCAGCTAGTATATATATAAAATTGTAAAGGATAGATGAAATAGCATGAGATATGTCCACCATTAATTTGGAACCCCCTCTCTAACTATATTTCTTTGTTTCGTATAAAGTAGGGATCTTCAACCTTTCACGTTCATGGGCCACACCAATAGATTCGCATAGTTCTGCGGGCCACATATCTGTGAAATAAGTAGTATAAATGATGATAAAGGTTCCTTCAAAACATGTCACTGAAGTTTTGTGTGTATGGTGTGTTTAAAAAAGTATTTTGTACCTTTATAACCATAATTGATTAAAAAATTATATAATTAAAACGTATAACTAGAAAATGTTTTTATATTTTCTACAAAGGAGTTGAATCAATGTATTTTGAACTTTATATTGCATGAAACATAGAAGTACTTATCAATTCTGATTTCATAACATTCTCAATGCACTTTTTATCTAAATTGAGATAATTACCGCAGTTGCCACCAATATGGGAGTCCTGCCAGTACGGAATGACCATAAAGCCTCTTCCCTCTCCTTCTGAGACCGATCACCATGAATACTTGTTACAGGATAACTCTCCTTCGATAAATATTGTTCTAAGGCATCTGCACCTTTCTTGGTTTCCACAAAAACCAACGTTAAAGAGTCACGTGCTAAAAAAAATAAAGATGTTTCACAAAGCAAATCTCAACATTCACAATAGTACAACACAAGAATGTTGCACTAAAGGCTGCATTCAAAAGATTAACACAAGAAGTTTGGGGGAAAAGCTGGGAAGTGTTGTAGATACTTACAATTTATTTTAATTTTATTTTGTCAAGCTAGTTTTATGCAAATTTTGGATTTATTAAGCTATTGATTTTATGGCATCTACAGATTGGGTTAATTCAGAGGTCATCAGTACACTGAAGAAGTTAGATTGTTAATGACAAAAAATAGATGCAATACTATGTTTAGATGCCGTAAAAAAAGATGCAATACTATTTTTACGTTTCTGCATGCACTTTTTTTCTTTTTTTGCCATTAGTTTATATTGGCCTCCAGGACAGACAAATTTACTATCAGGAGGGATGCTGTTTCATTATGATAGCTTGCCATCTAACAGCAATTAATGAAACAGCCTGTTTATAAAAATAAAAATTATTTAACTTCTGTATCAAAACTTTTTTAAGTTTTAGCATGGATGACTGGATTGAGAAATATAGAAATGGAACAGTTTGGTAAGGAGCACCATTCATGCATATAAATGGAGAACAATTTCAATCTAGATCAAATTTTATAAATAACTAAAATTCTATATACAGGTAACCCTCCTATAACACGGTAGATAGGTTCCCAGAAAATGCTGTGTTGTGTGAAACCATGTTATATGAGACAGTTCAAAAAAGGGGGGTTACGTTCTGAAAACTCGTCAAAAAACATTTTCTTTAAACATTCCATATAAACAACTTAATGTTTATTAAAAATATAAATGTACGTATAACACAAAACAAAAAGAAACAAATATTTTCATTTAATGTGACAATTTAATTTCTTCATCACTGCTGAGTACAATCAAACGAGAACGTTTTTTCAATTGAACAATATCACCTTCACTTTCAGAACCCTTTTTTTCATTTAGATTTTTTGCACCTTCTATAAGCTTTTAAAAAATCTGTAATTTTGGTTTATTTGCTGGTTCTTACAAGGTCATTGTACAGTATGGAGATAGACAATTTTGCAGCTCCCTTTTGAATTTTCGGCAGAAGGGTCTGCATTAAAAAAAAACTATTTAAGATTTTCAGCTAAGCTTAGGCATTCTTGTAATTTTATAGAGTTATAAATGAATAAATTATAATTTGTTTATACATTTTCATGTAAAGCCACTATAGTTCATTATTCCTTCCCGTCATTATTTTAAGGTAATTTAGTTTTTAAACGAGTTAAACGAAAATCATTTTATCTAATGCTGTAGAAGTACAGTGCTGTACAAAGGTTTTCGCAATTTTTTTTATTGTATTAGAGCGAAACCGTGTTACAGATTGCAGTGTTATACGAGGGTTCCCACAATTTATCTTATCGTGTTAGAGCGAAACCGTGTTGTAAGAGGCCGTGCTGTAGGAGGGCTACCTGTATTCCGTAATTGCATGCTTTAAGGTAATATGTAGGGGTATGTAAATTTCGCATAAAAAATATTAAAATTTTACATTTATTCCCAAATATATATTTATTCAAAAAGTTTGCATTTATTTAAAAAAGCGAAAAAAAAAAATCACAATTTTACTTGGTTAGGTAAGTATCAAAATTCTTAGTTAAAAGCTAACATTGTAGTAGTCTCCCCATTCCCTTCCCTAAGTCTTCAGCAATAAGTAATAAGCAAATTTCAAGAGATCTCCCAGTTAAAGAACTGGATGTAGATAAGCAATTATGTTAATAAATTATTACTATTATTACCCAATTTTGCCTGAGAAGCCATTTATCACAGAGTTTTCCCTGAAAAGTCAAAAAAATTTTTTTTTGCATTTATTCGCTCATATTGGCAAATTTCACATTTATTCGCATCTATTTTGTAAATACGAAAATTACATATCCCTGGTAATATGGCATTACAGGGTGAAGATGGTCCTATAACAATTAAAATTGTTTAAAAAAGGCTTCAATTTATTTTTCTTAAGAAAAACCACTTACAATTCACAGCATTCTTCAACCCCGCAGCATTCAAAAGATCCAGGAGGAAAGATCTCTTATCATGTTCATCTACCCACACAACTTTCTGGGTGATATTTTCGGAAGTACTACCAACTCGACCAACAGCAAGGAAAATATAATTGTTTAAGAAATTACGAGCAAGTTCCTGTAAAACAAAAGCGATGTATTTAAAAAAACACATACCAAGAACTATCACAGCAAACAGATATTTAAATAACTCCACACTTATACCTGAACTTTTTTGGGGAAAGTTGCAGAAAACATTAGAGTTTGTCTCTTTCCAAGGGGAGGCATATTATCTTCCAATACTATACGCCTTATTTGAGGTTCAAATCCCATATCTAACATGCGATCAGCTTCATCCAAGACTAAATACCTAGTGAAAACATCAGTAAAGAGCACATATTTTGAACATAAGTAAACTCTTCAAGGAAAAAAGAATTATAATTATAGAATTTAACAAATCAAAAGTTTTAAATTGAATGGTTAACATCTAAAAAGGCTTCAGTCAAATAAAAATTTCATGACAAATTTAGAACACAATGTTCCCATTATATACTCTAAGAATAGAACAAAAGCTTAACTATGTCACCTAGAAAACACTTATCAAACGTATTGAAACCAGAGTACCTAGATAATGCAGAGGGAAAAAAATACTCTGGTTTTATACCCATATAATTTTTTAAAGATATAATAAATAAAAATAAAAAAAAAGATATTGCTAGATCATACAGCTCGCAAATTCCTAACCTTTATGAATTCAACAAAAAAAGTTTTATGTAATACAGAGCTGACAAAAAAATGCCCAATAGGATGCTGGGAAAATAAACACTGTAAATACAAAAGATTGACCATCTTTATGTTGAACTGTTTTTTGTTAACATATTGAGTATAATAGATATTCAGAGAAAATTATCCTTATGTATCTTATATTGACACCACAAAGTTGTAGGCCATGGGGGCAGGTGTCAATGATGCCTTGTATATAACCAAGGTTGCACAAAACTCATTACAGGCGAATTCTTTGATATATGCTTGGCCTAATAAAAGTACCAAAAATGATCTAGCTTTATCTTGGCATGCAATTCAAGGTTATGTTGAAAGGCTTTCGATCACTAGTGAACAGAAGCTACTAATTTTAACAATACTTACTTAACCATTTCTAGGCTAAGCTTTCCTCTTTCAATCATATCTACCAGTCGTCCTGGAGTCGCCACTAACAAATGACATCCCCGATCTAAATCTTTCATTTGTTGCACTGGATCTGCTCCTCCGTACACAACACAAGGTCGCACACGTGATCTGTAAGAGAACTTACATGCCTCGTCGTAAATTTGGCATGCTAATTCTCTAGTTGGAGATAACACAAGTGCCATGGGATACTGTTTCATGCGCCCAGGATAGCGCGTCTGGGGTTGGGCCTGCTGTAGAAACATCTGGCATATAACAAAAATTATATGTGTAATACACTAAATAAAACTCACATACACATATAATACTATAAATGGCAAGAACTAATATTAAACTATCAACTAGACCAGCAGTTTAAGTTATCCACATTGCAAAAATCCCAGACAATTATTTTGATTCATATTTGATAAGACTAGCTAGAAGAATTCTTTTAACCCCTAGTCCATTACAAACACGCTCAGCGTGTTCAGAGTTGTTGGAGGTATTACAGAAATACATACTAAACTTTTCTTTTTCACATTTAAAAAATTATAGGGGTTGCACACGGCATTTTGAGTTCTAGCTTGGCTACGAATTTAAACATGAGCATCCTACCGGCAAAGTTTAGGTGTTTTGATTCCAGCTAAACAAGACGATATTAGCCGACTGGTTTATGTCGCATGATGCAACTAAGAAGTGGAAGTGGCTAAGGTTAAAGTTAAAGGATTTGGGAAATTCGGATGGCAACATCCTTTAAGTTGTTATGCAAAACAGTCGGACTTTAAATACACACTGTGTTAATGCAAGTGCGGTTCGATCAGTGAGACAGACAGCCAGTCAGCTTGCTGTTAGAAGAGAAGATGCCGGAAGATATGCATGTTTGCTTTTATTGAGGATTCGAGAATGAAGACTATAATACAAGCGGTGGAGCCGACTCGGAAATAGGTTACTAGCTATTCGCTTTCTACCGAGAGTATTTTTTTAGAATATCTTTGATTCTAATAAGATGCTTTTATTATCGGTAACAAACATTAGATTTTTTAAAGAAGCAACTGACTTTCATTTTATTCCTCAAGAAATTTATATATATATATATATATATATATATATATATATATATATATATATATATATATATATATATATATACACAGTGGAATCTCGATCGATCATTTTTCCGTATGTGTCATTTATTTTATCTAGTCCCAACGATCATATTGCTTTGTTATGTTTTCGCATCTATCGTTTTCCCGCATTTATCGTTCATTTCAATCAGTCCTTTGAAAAACGATAGATCGAGATTCCACTGTGTGTGTATGTGTGTGTATATATATATATATATATATATATATATATATATATATATATATATATATATATATATATATATACACACACACATATATATATATATTAATTATTAAGAAACTAATAATTTCTTGATTCAACACTCTTAACATTTAAAACTATTAATTCCTCACTTTACTATTCAAAATTACATACCCCTTTTTAATCTTATTAAGTACTTAATTTTCCCTTGGGCATTCGTGTTAAATTCCATTGTTACAGTCTTTGGCAATATCATCAAAGATGGCTGACTTTTTAACGAAATTAGACGCGTCGCGGGGTCCATAAAAATTAGATCAGATCAGAGCATCAACAAATAACTTTTATCCAATCAAAAAGTAAGTCACACCTCTGTGTCATGTGATGGGATGATCTGATGTCTAATTTTAGATGCACTCTAATATTTTGCCTGCTACGAAACACCCGGCGGAGGGGCCGGCGATTTTAATAAATATGTAGTTCGAGAAATCTTGTGTTAACGTCTGATTGTTTGGCCAGAGTATCGTCCAGTAATCCAGCGAACAAAAATGCTTTCACCATGATGTGGGGTTGCGGCACCTTCAGTATAGTGACCGGGGCCGTTTTCCCCATGTCACATATATATATTATATATAATGTGATATTATTAACAACCTATAACCACCCATTCTGAACTTGCTCTCTGTTCTGGTAACCCCTTTTTCGACTTCTTGCCGAAAACGCCTCGCCTTTCAACACACTAACTTTCTTCGCCAATTCTGGCAACCTCTCTGAGCTAATTCTATTCTGGCACTTATGCAGATGACGCTGGACTGACTCGAAGTGAGATGGATGTGTTGCTTTACTGGTTAATAAATTCGATTGTTCCTGAAGCTGACTGTATTATTTTCCGGCCACGATGTATGCTCCTATTTCTTGAGATATTTATTCGGGATATCATATATATATATACCCACACAAGCTTTGACATGGCATAACATTTCTGAATATAATCACTTTACAACTTTTCACAGTAGCATTTTTAGAAGCTTTTAGGCAAAATTAATTTGAGCCACGCTCTACTACTAACCCGACATGGTTACGGGTGCTGTCTGTAACCACTGTCGAACGAAATTTTTCAATATTACGCACAAGTCTTTCCCCCAGCATTACAGGCACCCTGGACACGTCTAACTTGATTTTAGAATATTTTGCACATTACAAATGCGTTTTGCATGTTCTAAATTGATTTTTTCATTCATCAATAGATGGCAGAATTTAATGGAATTCGAATACAATTTCTCATGTTAGGAAGTAGATTTTTAGGTGATATTGTGAGAATACATACAGTAAAATGGCGGGAGTTTTGGGTTTTCTGACACTTCAAGCGATTCTGAGAATGATTTTTCGATCACAAAGGTGATGAAAAGACTATAGTGGACTAAGTGATGAATAATCTATACAGTGTAAAGACTGTGAGGAAGGGTTTATGCATATTACCTTGCTTTAAAATATACCATACTATAAGAAATTTATGGCCAAAAAAAATCTACATTTTATAAATGTATTCTTAAAAATTTTTCTGTTTCACTTATTTTACACAATTTATTGTGATATAAATTACTTAACTGCATTGAACTTGCGTTTTTGAATGCTCCTTCAAAACACATATCCTCCAAAACGCGTTTCCAAAAAATTACCCAATTCTGGAGGAAGAACCGGAAGGCAAAAACTCAACAGTCTAAGGGTTAAAGGAATAGTAGATCGCCACAACCAATAATGAAATTTTCCATAAAAATAAAACCAAAATCCTGCCATACTATGGTCAGTTTTCAGTAACACCATTCAAAGAGCAACTTTGTCATTATACGCTGTTGCACTAGAAAACATGAAAGTAAACCATCCACTTCTTTCAATGTATACTAACAAATGTGTTCTAGCACTGGAAGTTTTAGAACACAATTTCATGTACAATACATATCCTTTAAAATGTTGAACCAAGTATAATTTCATGTATAATCCATATCCCTCAAAGAAAGTATTATATATATACATTAACCACCGCTTATAGTGATCAGTGGTTATAAGAATCAATATTGCAAAAGCAAATGTATTATTTCCATGTTAAAATTTTCACTTTAAAGAATCAATCCACCGGTTTTAAGAATAAGCTTACACTATTCACTTTCCTTTCATTTTTCCAAAAAAGCCACTTAAACCCTCAAAAGGCACGACGTTCTTTATTTTTTAAAAAAAAGAAAGAATGATAAGATGTGATGGAATAGTCATAAAATACATCCCTTTCTTTTTCAGACATAACATAATTCCCCTTAAAAGCTTTAGCTAAACACTGTCCTATTAGCTTGACCCAGGGGCATCTTCACCCACCCGGGTCCGATTTCACTTTTCTCTACTGACTCTCACCTCCAACATCCTGGTTGGGGCTTCTTGTACCCTGAAGCACATAAATCTTCGGTGAAGTGTCCACTATCACTTTAGGTAAACGTGACATTAGTAGATTCAGCACATTATCAAACTGTGAAACGTAAACTAGAAGGTGAATCTTTGTCTGAGATTATTGATATTGAAATAGGTATAAACAGCCTCCTGAAAAACGTCAAACTACCATAGAAAACTTTTTCTTACACCCTTCCTGTAATTGAAATGTTAAACTGTTAAGCAGGTATGTAATAACAAATATTGGATTTTTTCTTCTCTTTTTATAATCACGTGTTTCTACTTAAAGGTTTAGAAATTAAGTTCTATTTTTAAAATTACAAAAAAATCTTTATAAAAAGATCATTAACGTAAATTAAAGAGTATTTTATGGTAAATCATCTCTTATATATATATATATATATATATGTGTGTGTGTGTGTGTGTGTGTGTGTGTGTGTGTGTGTGTGTGTGTGTGTGTGTGTGTGTGTGTGTGTGTGTGTGTGTGTGTGTGTGTGTGTGTGTGTGTGTGTGTGTGTGTGTGTGTGTGTGTGTGTGTGTGTGTGTGTGTGTGTGTGTGTGTGTGTGTGTGTGTGTGTGTGTGTGTGTGTGTGTGTGTGTGTGTGTGGTGTGTGTGTGTGTGTGTGTGTGTGTGTGTGTGTGTGTGTGTGTGTGTGTGTGTGTGTGTGTGTGTGTGTGTGTGTGTGTGTGTGTGTGTGTGTGTGTGTGTGTGTGTGTGTGTGTGTGTGTGTGTGTGGTGTGTGTGTGTGTGTGTGTGTGTGTGTGTGTGTGTGTGTGTGTGTGTGTGTGTGTGTGTGTGTGTGTGTGTGTGTGTGTGTGTGTGTGTGTGTGTGTGTGTGTGTGTGTGTGTGTGTGTGTGTGTGTGTGTGTGTGTGTGTGTGTGTGTGTGTGTGTGTGTGTGTGTGTGTGTGTGTGTGTGTGTGTGTGTGTGTGTGTGTGTGTGTGTGTGTGTGTGTGTGTGTGTGTGTGTGTGTGTGTGTGTGTGTGTGTGTGTGTGTGTGTGTGTGTGTGTGTGTGTGTGTGTGTGTGTGTGTGTGTGTGTGTGTGTGTGTGTGGGGGTGTGTGTGTGTGTGTGTGTGTGTGTGTGTGTGTGTGTGTGTGTGTGTGTGTGTGTGTGTGGTGTGTGTGTGTGTGTGTGTGTGTGTGTGTGTGTGTGTGTGTGTGTGTGTGTGTGTGTGTGTGTGTGTGTGTGTGTGTGTGTGTGTGTGTGTGTGTGTGTGTGTGTGTGTGTGTGTGTGTGTGTGTGTGTGTGTGTGTGTGTGTGTGTGTGTGTGTGTGTGTGTGTGTGTGTGTGTGTGTGTGTGTGTGTGTGTGTGTGTGTGTGTGTGTGTGTGTGTGTGTGTGTGTGTGTGTGTGTGTGTGTGTGTGTGTGTGTGTGTGTGTGTGTGTGTGTGTGTGTGTGTGTGTGTGTGTGTGTGTGTGTCCAAAAACCCAAATTTCGGCTATAAGGATCAACCACTTACAAGAATCAAAAACAGAAATAATAAACGTGATTCTTATAAGCGGAAATCACTATATATAAAACAGTTCCGTGACTGACCGACATAAAATGCACAGACCAAACCACTGGACTTGTCCAGTGGTTTGGTCTGTGCATTATATGTCTGATATGTTGCATGACGATTCTACTTATAGTGTAGGGGTGCACTAAAAAAGATTTTTGAAAAATTCTTTGAATTTTTAAAATTAAATTTTTTATGCTGTTTTTGTAACATTCTTTAGTTAAGTTTGCATTTAAAATAATAATTTGAGGGTTATAAAATTTATATCACGAGAAAGAGCCTAAAAATTCCTTTAAAATGAAATCTTTTTCGAATCTTTACCTCCAATTTCTAATTTTTGGTGGATTTTTTAAGATTCAATTTTAGAATTTAATTTATTAAATGCTGATCATGTGGTTTCTTTTCCTTTTGCGATACTTTAAATTCATTTTGCGTTACATGCATAAAAACGAAGTAAATTGACAAAAAATATTAAAATATGGTAAAAGATTAAATTTTCTGTGTGGTTTCTTTTTATTTTGTGATACTAATTTTACAAAAATTAATTTTGCATTATGTGCATAACAAAATAAGTTGACCAAAGAATATTAAAATACAGTGAAAGATAAAATTGAACCACTAGACTCATTGACATGGAAGTTTAAGAATTTAACTTAAAATAGTATGTTTTATGGATATTAGACATACAAATTAATCGACTACATTGACAGTTGTATGTAATTTGAATATTTACTTCTACATTATTTTGTCTATAAAAATATCTGTTGAGATTTCTTTAAAATATAAATATATATATATATATATATATATACATTAATTGCATACATTTACCGTTGAATTTATTGAATATATTTGTTTTTTTTTGGCATTAATTGCATATACTGACCATTGTATTTAATTTGAATGCACTCTGTAGCGAAGCATGGGTATTCAGCTAATCTTTAACAGAACTACAAGACTTTGTAGGCTCTTTTCTCCTACACAATAATTACAGATGAAAAAATTTGCACAAATTCTAGCACTCAAACATCAAAATGAAGTATAAAGATCATTTACAGAAACAAAAACTGCTGATTTAGTGACAACTTTAAAAGAAAAAGCTGTTATATTTCTAATGTATGCAATGAAAGAAATGTTACATACAACTGGCAAATTTTTTGGAGGACCATCTTCAAAAATCTGATTAAGAATAGGCATCAAAAATGCAGCAGTTTTACCAGATCCTAAGTAAAAATAAAAAGAGTCAATATTATGCTTAATTCATGAAATTTAATATACCAATTTTAAGAGCCACACTTACCCGTCTGAGCACAAGCCATTAGATCTCTCTTGTTTAAAATTATAGGCATAGCATGTTTTTGCACAGGAGTAGGAATTTTATAACAAGCCATTTCAATATTAAATCGAACCAACTCAGTCAGAGGCATTTCCACAAACTAAAACAAAAAATTTATAATGAGGGAGAAAGCAGAAAAAATACAAAAAGGTGATAAGCAATTATGCTAATAAATTATTGGTATCAAGTAAGACCATCTGCGGTCTTTAACTAAGAGATCTCACTCTCCCTCGGATTTGCTTCGAAATTCACACATACAGTTTGTCCTTACCAGAGTCGAACCTAAAAATCTATCAGTAAAAAATCACCCATCAAGTTTTGTGGAACAACTTAGTAGATTTAAGAAAGTCTCTTGAGCACCAAAGTCAAGGGTATTTCAGCTACTTACAGTAGTCAGCCAAGAGACTCTTAATGATGTTACAGATTTTAATTTTTTTTAGCAGCAATGAAATGCTGCTACCTTAACTTTACAAAGGCTATACAAAACCTCTATAGTTCTGTTAACAGAGCAGAGGCTGAGATATTTTAATATGTACAACAATAATTAATGTCAGAAGGCAAAGACTTAACATAACGTGGAGACTACTACAATGTTAGTTTTTAACTAAGAATTTGGTTACTTACCTACCTAAGTAAAATTGTAATTTTTTAAAATAACTACAAAATTTTTGAATATATTTTTATTTTTTGTTGTTGCGAAATTTCAATATTTTATGTGAAATTTACATATTCCTAACCATAATAAATAAAACTAAGCACATCAAAATGATACATCAATCTTTAAAACTACATAACAGCAAAGTATTTCAAGGGTAAAACTCAAATGAATTGTTGGGGGAAGAAAGAAAAAAAAGTCTTAAGACCAATTTTTTTAACAATGATTTTTATATTCTTGGTAATTATGTTTAAGGCCCATATTACAGTATTAAAGATCTTTTATAAAAGAAGTTTGACGAGAAATATGACAGTGCAATACCTCAACTTTGATAAAAGATGACTTTTATGAAAGCTGGGCTCTTAGTCAAAATTTTATAAAAGATTTCAGTGCCCGGATGTTATAAAGAACATTTCGAGCAATAGCATGTTAAAGAAATACAAATGTGTGGAAAATGCGGCAGATGAAGAACAAGATTTCAATTTGAAATAATTTTAGCTTTAATTAAAAATGGCATACTAATGACTATACAGAAATAAACTATTCAAAATATAAGCATAAAAAGAAACTCA
Organism: Dolomedes plantarius; assembly: GCA_907164885.2. Classification (NCBI taxonomy): domain Eukaryota; kingdom Metazoa; phylum Arthropoda; class Arachnida; order Araneae; family Dolomedidae; genus Dolomedes; species Dolomedes plantarius. The sequence goes on along the minus strand of OU015492.1, from coordinate 229,108,542 downwards.
AATCTTTCGAAGCGAAAGTGTTAGGATGCTGAAATTTTGCATGGTGGTTACACCTAAGCTCTACGTGCCCACTAAGAAATATTTTTTTTAAATACGAATTTTAATGGGGGTAAAAGGGACTTAATCCCTCAGCCTCTAAAAAACACCCTCTATATCTCTGGAACCATAGGACCTAGGAACAGGGCTGGCAAGTTTCTTCCAAAGTGGAAAAAACCATGGAAAAAACCGGCTGGAAGAAATAGGTTTCTTTCACTAGTGGAAGAAATGGAAACCTTTTCTTTAAGAATTTACTATATAAGTTGCAACTTCGAAGATACAATAAATGCATTTTTCTTATGGATAACCTTAAGTAAATTTAATTAGACCTAAAAAAACAATTATATATGCTAAATTAATAATTAAATCAGTATTTTAGCCAAGATCAGATCACGCACTTGAATAAAAGAAATTTTATCCAAATTACACAAAATCCATTTCAATTTAACCAGCATAATTTTTTATTATTTAAACTAATATACAATAACTATTGTAATAAAAAATGTCATCATCCTCAGTTTCCATACGACAGTGCAACATGGTATAACAAAACAAGTTTTTTTAGCAGTAGGATGCTGCAATCAGTTTCTCAACTTAGAATGGATGAATGCAAAAGATGAAGTCCTCCAGAACTTGAAGGAGAGTTTAAAAGCATTTCGATATATCCATAGAGCTCATTGGGTATGTCGCTGCACTTGCAAATATTTTTAAATTTATTTGGTATGTCCACCTCATTTCCTCTTATATTGGTAAAAGAAATAAAAAATGACCTTTTCTTACTCTCCTTTACATCTCCAGCACACAATATGACACAGGTAGATGTCTAAGGTAAGGTGCAAATGAAATGGGGGAGAGGGAAACAAACTTGTCAGTATCAGCTCATACAAAGGATTGCATTCTAAAAAAATAATCTTTAATATTAATTAAGTTATGCACTTTAGATTTGATATAATATGCTTTGAGTTTAATTCTTTTATATAGTTAATGTATTTTAATTTTGATTTTGAGCATATATTTTGTTTTCTATTTCTTCCAGTTTCTTTCACTGTCCTGGAAGAAACCAGTTTCTTCCGGAAAAAACCCAACCCTGCCCAGGAAGCTGAAATTTTGTATGGTGGTTCCCCTAAGCCCTAGGTACACACCAATAAATCTTTTTTAAGAGCTCGAATTTTAAGAGGTTTAGTCCCCCCCCCCAAAAAAAAGAACTCCCACTGTATCTCTGAAACCAAAGGGCCTAGGAAGCTGAAATCTTATGGTGGTTCTCCTTAAGCCCTAGGTGCACATTAAATCTATTTTTAAAAGCTTGAATTTTAAGGGGTTTAGAGCCCCCCCCCAAAAAAAAAAAAAAATTCCCACTATCTCTGGAACCGTAGGACCTAGAAAACTGAAATTTTGTATGGTGGTTCTCCTTAAGCCCTAAGTGCACACCAGTAAATATTTTTTTAAAGAGCTCTAAGGGGTTTAGCCCCCCACCCCACCCCTCAAAAAAATTTAAAAAAGATCTTTGTCAGTGACAAAGATAGGTTGTCAACTTTGATAGTGTAATATAGGCCTAACACAAGCTGAATATACAAAATATCACCATGCACTGGAAGAGCAGGAATACCAATACAAAAAGAAAAACTTAAATGCTAGTTTAGACTGAAAGCTGCGTTGAAACAATGCTTCTCTTTCTTCTTCCAAACAACTGCTTTTATAATTAATTAGAGAGCAAAATATTGCATGTGAATTAAGACAAGAATTTTCTTACATTGCTAATTTGTTCAGGGCAGTCTTCTCCAGTGGCTTCCACAGGAATATCTTCATATTTTTCAAAATTGATACCTGTATGTCCTTGACCAAAAAGTTGTCTGAAAAGAAGTTTATTATTAGAAGGTGACACCATAACAGTTAATGGTTCAGTAATTTATTTAGGAAATACTTATCTGAAATAAAATCGCAAAAAAAATATCAAAGATTGAAATGGTTACCTTTCTGTCGCGAAACCAATTTCCCATACCATTGTTGAACTAAACTAATTTCCAACCACACTTAGAAAAATTGTGAAAGACTTGTTTCAAATTAACAGAAAACCATCTGCTTGTGGTAAGACAACCAGAAGGAAAACAAGTATTTCACAAAGTCCGGTGCTGAAAAAATATTTTTAATTATTAGCACACTTAATAAATTCAAAAGAAAAACTCCAGTTTAAACTGACCACCTTTATATTGGCTGGAAAACAACTTTTTAAGCTATAAAAAGCATATGCAATAGTAAAAAATTAACCATTCATAAAATAAAAATATTCTTTAAACAAAAATATAATCCTTCATTAGAACATTAATAATTAAGTTTAGAAAAAAAAAAGGAAAAAGATTTGTTGACAATAATAAAGTTTCAAATCCATTAACAGACCTGCCAACCTCAGTAAGAGCAAAATCCTGCAATATTCTACCGTGCATAAAATTATCGATATAACAAACACAAAACAGTACAGTAAAAAATCATAAAAGAATTATAACATATACTTACTTATAGTTTACAGGGTCTCTTTGATAATATTATATAGTTCAAAATACAGTGGAACCCTGATTTTATGTTTTTCATGGGACCAACAGTAAAAAACATACGAAACGGGAAAGCGTAAAATCGGGGTTAAAACATAATCTAAGCATAGGATAGGTAATTTTCACGGACCAGCAGAAAATGACATACGAAGCAGAATAACGCATGAAACGGACAACGTAAAATCGGGGTTCTACTGTATTTCCTTACTGTTCAGCACATCTTGAAATTATAATATTAAACAAAAGTTATATTTGAAATTTGTAACCATACATTTTAATGTACATAATATTTATATACCAGCAGGGACCACAGCACTCTATATTTTGAGTATTTCTATTTCTTTATAATGTTTCTTTTAATTAATTGCAGAAAATCTTTGAATTTTTGGTAGCATTTACTATAGCTGATTTTGCTATTTTTAAAAATTCATTGTCAAATTGTTCTTCATAACAGTGTCCTTGTGGGTTCATTTTGCATATTAGCAAATTTTCTAAGGTTTCCCTCGACATATATGACCTGAACTGAGATATTTTTGTTATGCAACAAAAAATCTGGTAATAATAGTGTCCATTCCGGAAAGTTGGCAGGTCTGCATTAATATAGACAGAGAGGTAACAGGGGTGCAAAAATATGGAATATAAATTCTCATTCAGAAGTTGAGTATTGTATGAATGCCTACCTCTCTACACGTTCATCTCTAGGAAGGGGACGAGACCAGTCATCCTCATCCTCATCATTCCTTTGCATTCCATTACGACGATCCCAGCGATTATTATCTCTGCTATCAATTTTAGTGTCTTCTCTCCAAGACCTTCCACTACACAAAAAAGCATCACACTCAATTTCTTTATATTACTTACAAGAGGAAATGTGCTTGCAGATACTTAATGCCACAAAACCAGTAACACTAGAATTATTGAAAATATACCTCCCCCGTACAACATGGGAGTTATGTTAAAAAAAATTAGTGTTATACGAAACAAAGAATTACTACAAAAAGGGGTTCCAAAACCTAAAAAACACTATTATATTTTTATAATTAAAATAAATATCTTTATTAAAATTTTCTTTAGTAATACATATTAATATGAATTAAACAATGTTTTCTTTGTCATTACTAAGTACTATTAAACGCCGGCATTTTCCTTTTGGCAAGATATCCTTATCCTCTGTATTTTGCTGCATTATTTTCAGAGTCATGCTCTACCGTTTACAAAAAATCTGTTTTTTTTTTTAGATTGCTTGCTTTTAGTTAAAAGATCTTTATAAATTTCCTTATATGGTGCTAAGCACTTATGAAGTTCACCTATAAACTTTGTGCTCCTTTCATTTGAAGGATCGGTACTTTTCAATTATAAGCACTACACTTGGCTTATTTATAATTTTGGCGGAATTTAAAAGAAAAAGGTAAAAAACCTACCTTGAACTGGTTTAAAATTTTCAAACCCGTTTAAGCTCATTATATGATTATTTACACACTTTCTTTATGAAAGATACCTTGTTCTTGAAGTAATGTGATAGCTGCCTACTCATCTTTAGGCAAATTCCATATTTTAAAATCCATTACGTAAAAATACGGTCCGATTTTCTGACGGACTCTAAATTCATTACAATTTAAAGTAAGCATATTTAATTATGGCATTCCATGAAGTCTCGTTATCTCCATGAATCTCGAGATTTGTATATTTTAATATTGTAATTTGCCAATCAGTGTCATCATATCGCGTTACTTTTCTCTCGCTGCGGCGATTTTTAAAAATGCACCAAATTGCCTTTTAAAACTATTGTAGTGCTTATAACAGAACCGAAGGATCTTCATTTAAGAAATATGACTAACTATTCAGCTAAGCCTAGGCCTTTCTTTATGCTATGTAGAGAAGACTTTAACTTCTTCACCTGTGCTATCATCATCTGAGTTATCATGGATTCTAGATATCATTTTTACCCAATCCCAACACCCATCATGAAAGGGTTAAAGGGTACTTCACGAAAATTGTGCAGGCAAATCTGATAGTATGTACACACTCGAATGAAAAATGTCAAATGAGGTATCTTTCGCACCTAAAATTTTTATCACGTTTTATTGAGCTGTTGAACGGGGATTTCCCCAATTTCAAATTAGATAAACTTCACTTTCAATAGTTTTTATTACATTTCATGTTGTATGAGGGTTTTACCCAATTCTTGAACCATGCTATAAAAGCGCCATGTTATACAGGGATATTCCCAATTCTTGAATCGCATTAGAGTGAATCCATGCTATAGAAGTGCCATGTTGTACGGGGGTTACCTATACCTATTTCTACCAGAGAAGGCAAAAAAATGACTCGTTTTTGCTAAGACATGGTATAGTCAAGATTATTTTTGGACCAAAAGCATGAAATTTTAAAAAGCTTTAACTCCAATAACAGTCCTTATAAATGTACCGAGTTTTTCTAGTCATACCCAAACTGGTCTAAAAACTCAAATGTTTGCTTCAGAGCAAGGTCATATAAACACTAGAAAGACGAGAATTTTTTCTTACTAAAAAGACCGAACGCCATCATTTTGATGGTTAAATACTTTGAATTTTGAACTATTTCATACCAATATATAAGTATGCATTTAGCAGGTATGCCAGGCTGACAACCTCGTATGTTTTATCCATAAAAATATATGGTTTGTGCAGTTCTGGTCCACCAAACTGCTGGACCTTAAGGGCTGGAATCTTGCATGGTGATTCTTCGTACACTGTAGAGCTGCACTAAGAAAGATTTAAAAATTCTTCCTATATTTTTTAAATTAAATTTTTAAGCTTTTTTGTAACATTCTTTAAAGTTTGCATTAAAAATTAATTTGAGGGTTGTAAAATTTATATCACGAGAAAGATCCTAAAAATTCTTTTAAAATGGAATTTTTCGAATCTTTACCTACATTTTCTGATTTTTGGTGAATTTTTAGAATTTTATTAAATGCCGATCATGTGGTTTCTTTTCTTTTTATGATATTTTGAACTAATTTTGCATCACGTGCATAACGAAAGACAAATATTTTTTCCCTTGCTAATGTGGCAGACAATTGGACATAATCCAAAAAAATATTAAAACACGGTAAAAGAACTGTTCCTCAAACAGTACTATATTCTTTAGTATGTTCTATCAGATTTAATTTGAATATTTTCTTCATTATTTTGTCTATGAAAATATTAGTTACGGTTTTTTATATATATATATATTTGGCATTAATTGCATACACTGACCGTTGTATTTAATTTGAATGTACTCCGTAGCGAAGTATGGGTTTTCCGCTAGTGTGTATATATATATATATATATATATATATATATATATATAATGCATATAGACCAAATTTCAAGGCAATTAACAAGTTTAAATTTAGTATATTGTAAAGCAAACATGAAAATTAAAAAAAAAAAAAAACTAACAATTTTAGTTTCTTTTGACAAACTAAAAATAATGTTGTATAGGAATTACAGAAAAACAGATAAGATTTTATTCTCAAGACTCATACATACCCCTCATTTTTCCTACCCTGATATGAATTTTGACGGTACTGATCAGAGCCAATCTTTTTGTTACGATTAAAGTTGTTGAAGTTCCTGTTATTTTTATCTCCTAAGAAAGAAAATTTTAGAGTTAATTAGGAAATATATTTACAGAAAAACAAAATACCATAACTAATGAGCAAATATCGTCCGAATAAGTACCTGGCACATATATAGAAAAAAGTATGAATAAGGTTTATCATCAGTATTGTTGCATTAACTCTTACGTAATTAAGAAATAGAGCTGTGTGATTAAGAAATTGAAGACAAAATTAAAAATTGGAGAAAAAAAATTATATATGTACATGGAATTTTCTTTATTTAAAAAATATATAAACAAGCATTATCACCAAAATTAAAAACTGTCACATATTAAAGATAGGTGGTTTAAAAAAACGATCTAGTCACCCAGGATATTGTTACTTCCAATAATATAGCAAATACCTTTTGGCAAAGTTGAATTTTTGGTTTGAAGTTCAGATTATCTAATCCTCTAATAATGCTTTATTCCTTCATATACAGAAGTGGTTTCCAACTGGTGGCCAACGGACCACATATAAAAAAGTTGTCAAATAAATGGGGATTTTGAAAGCAAAGTTCATTAAACTAGTTGGGTGGAATATATCCAATGATTAACGGGTGTTGAATTAAAATTTCTTAAAAGTTTAACATAATTATTCTATTATTAGAATGCAAGTACGTTAATCCTGTATCCCATGGGTCGGCAACGAGGTGCCCGCAAAACAATTTTAAAGTTAAATATCTAAATTTTAGATATTTGAGATTAGAAATTTTATTTTAGATATTTTACTGAGAGAGATCAGTAGAGGATCAACCGCTCAAAGGTATATGATCGGTTTTTAAATTTATTACCACAGGTGAAAGAATTTCTACTATCCAGGAATAAAATGTGTTTAGAATTAGGAAATAATCTTGGTTAATTGAGCTAGGCTTTCTAACTGATTTTTGAACTGTAAATTTGAAGGAACTAAGTATGAAAATTGCTTCTACGACAAGTACGATAAATGCATTTAAAGCTAAATTGGCGCTCTGGAGAAAGATATTTTATCACATTTTCCAAATTTAAAAATGGTGATAGAAATTCTACCAACTATCAGTTTGCCAAACATTTTGATTCCTTATTGGAAGAATTTTACGAAATGGACTTTTTTTTTTAATTAATCCTGACTTTTTTATTAATCCTTTTTCTCATACAGAGGACGATGCGACTCAAAATCGCAACATATTTTGATACTTCCAATATGGAGGACTGTGAATTCGAAATTATAAACATAAGAAATGGCATTGAATTAAAATTTACACCATAACTAAGAAAAATTCTGGAATTTAGTGAATGGAAATGGCTTCCCCTTGATGAGAAAATGTGCTCTGAAATTTAACTCTGCGCATCGACAAAAACTTCTGAATATTTGTTTTCTAATATGAAATTCTTAAAATCAAAGAACCGATCAAGCCCCACTTACACTCATTTGGACAATTACCCAAGAACTGGGAATTCTAATTAAGGGCCACATTACCACGAGTTGGTTGCAGATTTTCAATGTCAAATATTGCACTAATTATCAATTTTAAGATTATTTTGTTTAAATTGAAATTTTAATTTATGTATTATAAAATTATGTCACATTAATATTTTCATGTTTAAATATTACCCCCCTACCCCTCTTCATACAGGGGTGCCCGCCAAACTCCCGCATTTCAGAAATATGCCCTCCTAGTAAAAAAAAGGTTGCTGACCCCTGCTGTATCACTTCTGCCTGAGGGATATTCTATACCTCCTATAACCCCCCAGAGGGTTCCCCCTCAAATCGTTGGGGGGGGGGGGTCACATATGGTTCAATTTCTGGCTTAGTGGTCCGCAGATGTCTACAGCTTGGGAACCACTGATATAGAGTGAAACTCCTCTAGCTGGCCACTAAAGATGTTTCGCTGTATATGCATTTACTGTGAAAAAGTAAACAGACTTCTCTTCATAAAATCAATATTTTCTTTTTTTTATTTTAGATAATATACCAGTAACTGAAAATTTATGCTATGTACATATATCCTATATACATAAAAAATATTCAGCTCAAATATGTAGTGTTTTACTGCTACTTTTTATATATCATCTTATTGCTTTCCCCAAGTGCACACAAAAAGGATAGAAAGGGATTTATCAATTAGGGCAGCGGTTCTCAACCTGGGGGGCGTAGAAGATTTTCAAGGGAGGCGTGAGTTAAAAAGGAAGTAAAATAAAAAGTAAAACTAACTGTCATTTATTGCACTCAATTTTGCAGTCACAATGTAACCGTAACGTATTTTCGACATATGAACACGAACACAATAATTGTCGTACACGATATTTGTCGTAATTGCAAAAATACAATAATTTTCGTACGTCTGGATGTTGAAAGTGACCTGAGGTGTGCTTTGTCACAGTTACAACCTAATATTCAAATCTTGTCAAGGACAGACAGTGCCAGCCCCCTCATTAATGTTGTGAAAGTGACTGGTATTACATGACAACCTCACCTAGATCCTTGATTACCTCAAATATATTTGATCTGTATTTAATTCTTTGATTTCATATGTTCTAATAATAATATGTTCCAAATTAAGATATGAGTAGTAATAAATTTTGTGTATGAAATTATCTATTCTATATTTTCATTTAACAACCAACTTCAGTTTCAAATTCCGATTGTACTATACTTGTATTGACCACATATGGTGGTGGTGGTGGGGAGGCGTAACCTCGCATCAGTGTTCAAAGGAGGGGGGGGGGGGGGGGGCGTAGAGCCTGAAAGGTTGAGAACCCCTGAATTAGGGAGTACAGTAGTCGATGAAATTAAAATATGGTATTCCATATAGTTATGGGAAGAAACTATCTTTCATCATTTAAAATTTCTGTACAAGAGTTATCACAAACTTAGTATACATATTAATGTGTTTTTGAACTGGCTTTCTGTTACTTTATACTATTTTAAGAGGTGCATTAGCTCCAGGAAGGCAATGAAGGAATTCCTCAATTTTAATTACATTTTATACTCAATTTAGTTTTCGTAGAAACACTTCAACCCAGTATTAATCTATCCCAATACGTTCTTTTTTCCAAAGAGAAAGTACATCTATTTAAATAGTTATTTACAGTTTGTAAATCAAATAATCAAAGTAAATCCTAAAATTTTGTACTTTCTGGTTCTATCACCAAACTGCAATTTATAGGTTTCTTTCATTGAACCATAAGATACTCAATTTCTAGAGATTTTTCTCTTTTAAAATTTAGTACATATTTGAAACCAGCACAATCTTTAAAATTAGCACTGAACAGATTAAATTATATCTGACCCAGTCAGAAATAGTATTTATAACTAGAGGATAAACCTAATCCTAAATCAAAATTTTCTTGAAATTAAATGAGCAAAACATTGAAAAGTTCTTAGAAAAACAACACAATCATGTAAAAACATTTCTAAATTTTGACAGATTAACAGAGAATCAATATTCACACAAATGTATAGTGAAGAACTGGAAATACAATGTCTACAGCCACACACAAATTTTAATGTCTTTTAAAAAGCATTTAAACTAAGCATAATTTGGATGAAACAAATACATCACATGAATTATTGGAAATTAGTATTAGTTACCATACTATTTTGGATATAACTAACAAATTGTTTTTAATACATTTTATGCAGTTAACATTGTAAATTACAGAATTTATGGTTATCAAAAACATTTAAATTATCCGCCATTAAAATAAAGGTTTTCTTTGGTCAATTACAATTTGCCAAAATATACTTAAGCATTTAGAATTTTATCAACTACAAGTTTTCCAAAACAATAAGACAAATATAAAGATATAATAAAGTATATCTACAGTTTCTGATCTTTCTTTGCTTGGATGAAATTAAAGAATGGGGTTCATGCTCGAAATTACTATTTTTTTTCTATAATGGTATAGTCCCAGCTTGGGAGCAGCTAAAATAGCAAAAATCTCTAAATGAAAGGCCAATACCACAAACTGTTCTTAATACTATGCTGAATAACGCTAGTCCAGTTTAAAGCTACAAATTCCCAAAGCAGTTATGGACTCAAACCTGCTGACTGAATACCAGCAAACTATTTGGATATTGTTCAGCCTTCTACACAAGGTGAGATGGGTTCTATACCTCAGAATAGATTTTGTACCCAGGCAGAGTGTAAAATTATTTAAGGTGACAGCCTACATTGAAAATGTCCTTTGACTATTTTAGTCAATTTTATTTTTTGCAAGAATCTTTTCAAAACTGGTTTGATTTTCAATTTACATCAATTAGAAGCAGAGTTATAGCTATTTTAAAAACATCATCTGATAAAAATTGAACCGGAAGTTACCATAAATTGCAGCTTCTCAATTTTACAATTTTTTTTTTCCTAATTGATAAATATGTGCCATAATGTTGCTAGTGCACAGCCATTACTTTGTTGCAGTTATGTAATTGATTTCTTGATACAAACTGGCAACTTTGTCATTCACTCTAGCATTGATTTTTAAAACTTTAAATGAGTTTTTAGCACAAATCTCTACCATTATCATGATATCTCCCATAGAAATGCATATAATTTGGTGAAATTTTCAGGACATGTTTTAGATGCTATTGTTAATGAAATGACATACGATTATTGATGTATAATAAATTGTTTTTTTTTATTTGGGGCTGCTTTTATAAGGAAAGGAATGACAAATTGGGGAAAATTTTCATATTAGAACATAAAATTATCAATTATTTTTGCATTTTAAAGTTAACTGTCATATGCATCATATGTAAGAAGGAAATTAAGATAGTAGCATTAGAATTTTGTGCAGAGCAATAGGTGTTTTAGCTAAATTTCATTAAAAATTACTTCAAATTGACCAATTTATAAAAAAAGTATGGTATTTACAGGTAAGTTTTTGCTCATTTTTTAATTTTTAAGTGCTATTTTACCATATAGTACTTAAAAATTAAAAAATGACCAAAAGTCATTTTATATGCCTTAAAAAATGACTTTTTTCAAAAAATTGGCTCCAAATGTAGGCAGTCACCTTAAGAATTAAAAAAAATTATCTTAAAAATGCTTCTTTTCAAATACAAACTGCAAGAGATTGAGCTACTAGCTGGGACTCACTTTATCACTCTAGATCAGATTCTGAAAACTGAGCATGAACTTAATCTACAAACGGATAAAAACAAATGAGTGAATAGGGTACAACACAACACCAGAATCTACTTTCCAATGCACACACTAATTTTGAATAAACCACAGGTGCATGTCTGATAAAGCATGATAACAAGAGTTTGAGTTCTGGAAGACATCTAAACATACCTGTGTTTTGATCATCTTGGCCATTTAATTTCTGAGGATCAGCTTGTTCACTGGTAATTCCAGGATGAATATATTCTTGGTGAATATTCTGTGATGCAAGTTGATTGAATGATTGAGAATTTGCTGCATCTTTATTAAAAGTACCTACAACACAAAAGTTTAAATTATTAACTTCACAGCAATTATTAAAAAATAAAAATTTAACATTTTTAAAACAACAAGAATCTAACTTATGTAAAATTTTAAAATAATACATTAGTATACATAGCTATGCACAAAAATGAACAATAAATAACTTCCTACGAAGATAAAATTAAATTACATGCAAAAACAAATTTTTTTAAACTAAGACATGTGAATAAAGCATCTATCACTTAAAAAAATCCCAATCTGCATGTTTTCTTTCTGTGAGTTTCCAAATGCATTTCTTTGGTATGTGGCTGGCCTGACTTCAAGAATGGTAATATGTATTATTTTCTTCAAAATCTACTGTTTAGCCACTAAATTATTTCCTATTTTCACTTCCAAATCCTTGACTTTTACCCATACACCAACAGATTTACTCCAGTGATTTCATTTGTATAATCCAATCTAGTCCAAATTTTGTTAAAACTTTAGTTAGCTTTTATATTTTTGAGGTTCTGATTATCACTCGGATCTTATGATTTATTTTTTTTAAAACCAAAATCTCGGGAAAACCTATTTCTTGAGGAATTTTCTCTAAAAAAACCAGGGAAAATTTTCTTGGGTATAAAATATGAAAAAAAGAGAAATTTTTTTACAGGATTTTTTTAAAGGTGAATTTTACATTAAGATAATAAAATTGAATTTGATTATTTAATAATCTAAGTTTTTAATTCCTATATGTCATATGCCACTGGTATTTTACCTATATATTAACCCTTTTACCTTGTTACAGACAAAATATTTTTGTAAAAAAAGAGGAATGGAGTTTCAAAAGCAAGAAAAGTAATAATAGGGAAAATTATAGACCCATGTTATTTTATATCTTATCAGGATTTCTTGTCATGAGACAACTTCACTTGCTTTTGCTTGAAGTTGCTTTAAGGCTTTTAAGACATGGTAGATTACTGTTTTCAGAGCTTCAAGAAGATACAATAATTCTGCTAGAAAATAACTGATTGGTAAAGGCAATGGTTCTCAACCAGTGGTATGCATACCCTTTAGGGGTATGCGAAAATCTGTAAGGGGTACACGGTTAACTACCCAAAAAGTATACAAAATTATATTGATATATGCTAGAATTTAATTGTGACAAAAGTTTGAGTAATGATTTAAAACTGAAAACTATGAGTAAAGCAGCAAGCAAACACGTCACTCGTTACTATTGTATCCATGCTGGAGCCAACTATTGATGAACATTAGAAACAAAAACAAGTCCAGCGTTCGCAGTAATTCTTTCCTAAGACTTAATTTTGTCGGATTAATAAAAACTTCGTAATAAAATGTCCATTAAAATAAAATTCCTTGTTTTTAATTTAAATTACCTATTTACAATTTAACTTAACACATTTTAATAAAACAAAAGTGTTTTTGTTGGGGTACACATAGTTAATGATACAAAAAAAGGGGTACATGGGTTGAAAAAGGTTGTGAAACCCTGTGTAAAGGTAATAGAGATATGCACCTAGAGGAAAACCTGATACAGTATCAATTCATATAAGGCAGTAACAAGAGCATTGAGCTTATTATAGAGAGGACGTGAAAAATCAATACCACCACCTGTTAGAGCTATTCTATAAGCCTCCACTTCAAGAGTACAGGAATCAATGCTACTTCCCTCGGTGCCTTAACATTTGCCATGTCTTGAAAATATCAAAAAAAAAAATTTTTTTTATAAACTTTTTTGAAGGGGGGGGGGGGGACAGCACTTAATTCTATTCCATTTTCTATAAAATAAATTCAATAAGAAAAGCTTTCATTATCCACTGATGAAACCACATGTGCTAACAAGACATAACAGAGGGCGATTCAAGTATTACATAAGCATTCAAGGGGGGGGGGGGGGGGGGGTGTTAAGTATGCTTATTTTTGTTGACAAGGGGAAAAGAGGGGAGGGGAGATCAGGAATGCTTAAGACAGAAAGCACGCAAGAGTGCACTACAATGTGTTCCTGACTATACCAACCTACCATCCAGTACAGACAATTAGTTTTTCTGTTTGCAGTGATCACAAGAGAGCATCATGTATTTTGTTCATATTCTTTATTAGTCGTGACTTGGGTTAGTAACCAATGTTTTAGGTTGTGTTACTGTATAGCCGAAAATGTTGTCTAACATTAACAGCTCAAAATTATGAAAAAAACTTTGAAAGTTTCAAAATAGAAACACGAGTACACCCAGTTCATATAGCTGCCCAACATGCCAATGAGCTAATGTGTATTGATTAAGCATAGAGTGTTGACGAAAATATAGTAGATAATGGCTTGATGAAAAAGAGGTGGATGACGTGAGAGAATCCAGACACAGTGCTAGCTAACACAGTAGAAATACAATAATTGATGATTCTGAAGCGTGGGTACTTGGTCCACAGAATAAAAGTAAATGACAGATTCTTCCTCAGTATTGTATCTGGATATTTACATTTGAATTCTATTTACTTTCAAAGAATTAACACGTCTACAAAGTTGATATTAATTCTGACTTTCTTTTATTGTTTGAAGTATTTACTGTTATGGATTTAATATCTATAACAGACATATACAATAAAATTAATAACTGAAAAAAAATCATTTGGCCTACAAAATAGCGACAAGAAATTTGCCAAATCTTGCATAAGCAAAAGGGGAGGTTGTCACACATTTGCTTATAAAGGATGGGAGGGGTTCTAAAATTACTAGAAATATGATTATGTAATACTTGATAAAACATCTTGATTAGCTTAGGGCAGGGGTGTCCAACCATTTAGCTTTCTTGGGCCACATTGAAAGATGGATTGTTTTGGGCCAAGCAAAAATATACCTACCATTAAAATAGTTTAATAGTAAAAAAAGTATAATATATAGTTAACATATTTATTTCATAATAAGTTTTATTTATAATTATAAAGATAACTATAGGAGTCATAAAATTGATGTGATATTTGGCATTGAATTTGAGAAACCAATACATAAATATCTGGGTTAATTGAAGTGGTTGCAATTGTCAGGGAACTCTCAACATTTTCAGATATTTTGGTTCTAATTTGACTGTTAGTGTGCTTCACTCATGAAAGTATTTGTTCACAGATACAGACTCTTCCAAACAATGCTGGCATGAAAAATGCATGACTATGCAGTGAGAGATATTTATGTCTGGGCAGGTTATGTCTGGGCACAAAGGTCCAACAAAGAGACTTGATTGAATTTCTCTTCAAGGTGGACATCAGATAGCAAATCTACGCATCCAATTTGAAAATTTGCTGGCAGCATATCTATAGCGACTGTAAATGGAGTAAAAAAGATGCAAAACAACTACTTATTTTTCAACAAAGCGGGATCTGTAATGGCCGCCTGCCATCATTACCGAGGCGGGCTATTGATATTTTTTTCCTCTTTCTGGGCTGCGGGTTGGCTTAGGGTCTGCTCAAGTTCCAATAAATTCTACTAGTAAAATAGCATTTTACAAGTAGCTGTCCATAAAAGTTTACTGTTATCTGTTGCATGAAACACACTATAAAGACAACTAAAATATGAGGGAAAAGTTTAAGGCATCAAATAATCCTATTACATTTTGAAAATTACAAATAGAAAATTTTAAAATAGTTTTTAAAAAAATTTTCAAACACCCAGTTCACTTTTTCAGCACAACCATAAGGGGCAAGGGGGATTGGTATTAAAGACAGAAAGAAGTACTTGGTAAAGAAAAAATATAGAAAGTGGAATATCAGATCAAAATTTAGGTAAAACCATAGTTAATAATTTGGTTTAGTTGTAGTTAAATTGTTTTTCTTGAAACAGTCACCAAAAGATAACATTTTTATCAACTCATTCCTTGCCAAATGGAATTTATTTAAACCCCTAGCTAGACAAATCAAGTCATGAAAGGCAGCTCAATTCAGGGCCGCCCAAAGACTTTTACGGGGCCTGGAGCAAACTTCTGTTGGGGGCCCCAAGAAATCTGATTAATCGAATAATTATTTTATATTTTTTGGGGGGGGCCTCTTTTTTCAGGAGATTATTTTGAATTTTGAAGTAGATACAAGTTTCAGAATTTTCTTTCGGAGAAAATCTAATAAATATTTTTTAAAAAATTTTGGGAGGCCTCTCCGGCAGTTGGGGGCCTGGGGTAAAGTGCCCCAGTTGCCCCCCCCCCTCCTCCGGACAGCCCTGGTTCAGCTCAGTCAGAAATTACTCACGCAAACTATCTTCTGTGTATGGCACGATAAAAACTTTATCAATTTTTAATGCGGTCAATTTTAGTTTAGGTTAGAGTAAGAAAATTAAAGCCAAACGACTGTATAGCATAAAGCAAAATATGAATCTAACTTGACTGCACTACTGTATTAATAGCAGGTAATAACAGGACTAAATTTTTTCAGTTATTTCCAATACACCAAGGTAAGACATTTAATATTTATATATTTTCTTTATGATAAAGTAAAAAAAATTTCAGAAAATGAATGCTGTACCTCTATTTTTATATTGGTTCTTTTTATCCCAATCTTGTGGTTGGTTATGCCATTCAACTGACCTCTTTTGCTCAGACTGGCCATACTGACTCATGTTCCACTGGGTCTGATTAACAGCAGTAGGATCAGCTTGAGCGTGCTGACGGGGACGCATGTGTGGAGGTATATAGCGTCCTGTAAAAGAAGTTTCAATTCTGATTTTTTTATCTAAATATATATATATATATATTAATTACATCACTGCCATAATCTAGCAAAGTGTTACCATTACAATAACTCAATAAAACATCTAATTATGAGATTCTCTCTGGCACTCAGCTTTATTATTTATTGAGAAAGCTAAAGCATTGTATCTACTAATTCAACTGCATGTACTCATTTTATCAGTTAAAAATTATAAGCAAATTTTAACTGATAAAATTCTAATCTATGAGGGGATGAAATTCAGGATTGCTCCCCCTCCTAACATGTTTCAGTACATCACAAATCACAAAATAGGGCAAATAATGCAACTAAAGCATTTAACTTGCATTCTGCACAAAGCTAATAAATAGATACTAAAAACATTAACTTTTAATATAACAGCATCAACCATAAAATACGTATTTTAATAATAAAAAGTTATGGTAAGTACACACATAAGTATTTACTCTCATCTAAAACATCCTTACAAGAAATTTGGCAAAACTATAGGTCATTTTGATCACAGTAAATTGCCAGGTGACAGCAAAAATGTCGAATTAAAACTACAGTGAAACAAATTCTCCTATAATAATGGTGCCACCTGTAACCAATACTAATTTTAAAAAAAAACAAAAAAAACGCACATTAGCTAGTTTGATAGAGTAAAGGAGCAAGCCGCACAAATTCCATAGCAGCCAATAATCCACTAAGATTTTCAAATTATTTTAAATGTATAATAGTTTTTGTAAATGTATAATTAGTCTATCTGCAGAAAATAAAGGTAATCATATTACTTTGTTTTTGCTTTCCCTTATAAAAAAGGTGTTTAATTTAAATTTACTCAAATAATAGTCCAAACATACAGAATTAGCAGGTTCACACCTACATATATTAAAATCAAATTTACTGACTGCATAGAATAAACTTGACTAAATACTAAAGTAAAGAAATAGAGGTACTTTTATTCACATTCTAGAAACTCTTAATGTCTTTTCAGCTTTGATAATTGGGCTATTTTATTCTTTTGGGCCTAGGCAACTCTATAACAAACTATAAAAGAGGAATTCACATATTCACACACTATTAAACCCCTAAAAATGGATTATGACATTAGTAATGTCTTTAGTTTAAGAAGAAAATTAAGATTTTTTAAAAATTTCAAATTTTCCAATACTTACCTTACTAATTATGGCCTAGTACCATATGATCTTTGAAGTAGAAATATAATTATTAAAATGAATTGTGTTTTTATAAGTACCTGACTATGCGAAAATTAACTTCATGTCAAAGTATGTACTATATATAAGTATATGTCAAAGTATGTACTATTCATGTACTCATAAACTGGTGCAACTAATTTCCTCAACCAATAGATTACACATTACAGACACAATCATTTGCATCATCTCGCTTTTTTCCTGATCACTGATATATATACCTTGTGAACCAGACACTCTCTCTCCAAGTTCTCCCATCGTGTTGCTAGTTCCATTTCACACCTAACAACTTGACATACAAGAGCTTTGATTTTTGAAGGAGGCAAAAAGGTTTCCCCCGTTTGCTCTATCTGTAAGAAGGAAGAGGCAACTCCAAATTAACTCGCCTGCATGGGAGCATCTACGACTAAACTTTTTTTTTCAACGAGCCCACTTTCCATTGAGGACTTTGTCAGTGTTTATGATCTTTATGCTTATATGTAATTTCAATTTGGGATAATTATAATAATCTCTAAACGATTTTGTGTCAAGCAATGAAATATGCCAGATAAAAATTTCTGCTTTTCTACCCACAATACCTGCCTGAAAATTTATTAATTCATATGGTTTACAAGTTAATGCTTTACAAAACCACTGGCTTCACAAACTATATCACTAAAAACTACCAAAGACCCAAGTGTTTTATAAGATGCTTGTTCTAACCACCCTGTTAAACCTGCCCTTCTACCTGTACTTGTGCAAGTGTGAAGATATTCTGTTATATAATTTGCAAATTCATATCATGTATAACTTCTAGCTGAGTTGTCATAAGTACATACACATATTATAAATATATTGATAGATCAGCACTTTAAAATTCTGATGGTCTGCATTATACTTATTACCCCTTTTGTGGCAAGACTAAAATGTTTTGCTGTAACTCACAAGATTTCACCTGCTGATTTTGAAGGAATTTTAAAAAGGTTTTGAACTGTGACTTATTTCCAGGATAAAAAGTAATAAATTTTAAAGTAGAAAAATGTTTTAAATAAATAAAAAATTTGCCTCTAATCATTTTTATTTCATACAGACAAGACAATAGGAAATATCAAATGTTTCACTGTAGATATACACTGTTAGGTGGCTTGAAGAGGAAGTTAACGAACAAATCCACCTTCCTTATTATACCAAGAGAAGACAGACAACTTGCAATGAGCCTATGCTTTTGTTAATGTAAAGTAATATCCTGGCAAAAATTTATTCCTTCAAATTGTAACAAATTCATATGAGTTTGCATCTTGAGTGCAAAAGGCTGATTTTAAGGATGCAACTTTGAGAGAGTATGCCTCAATAAACAATGTAGAGACATTGTTAAATACCTCCCATATGGGAAGTATTTTCCTAAGTTAGTGTAATTCCATATAATAAAATAGCTGAAGAGACTGACCCCACAAAGGAAGAGAGAACGAAAACCGAATAAAATTAACATTTCCAATTTCACTGAAGGGTTCAAAAAGATGTCTTGAAAATATTTACATTTAAACTTCACAACAAATTTAGATTCAACAAAACAATTTTACATTTCAAAGAATAAACCCTAACAATGAAATTAAAACCAAACATTTCTTAACTAAGTAAGCCCCAATTTAACAAGATTTTTGCAGATAAATTAGTAATCAATCTCAATAATTGCAAACATGCCAGTTACCATTTAAATACTAACACTAATAGCCAGTTACCATTTAAATACTAACTAATCAAGAAACAAATCTATCAGTTGAAGTACCACACCTCCTTACACAGTAAATGTTTTCCCTTTGACATGTCACTCACTCCTTTCAACATCATATCTCAAAAATCGGCAATTTTTAGTTATGCCTGTTTTCAGAATGCCCTAAAAAGAGTAGTATATCCCCATTCAATATACAACCAACAGAGAGCAGAATTAATTATTTTTAATACATTTTATTCTACTTTTAAACTCGCTCTCCTAAAAAATCAAGTTTTTTTTAGTTATGACGTTGTTGAAAGGAGTAAGCGATGTGTCCATTGTTCAGGGGTTTTATTGAAATTCAGGATTCTTACTTGGCATCCATAAGATTATTTTTGTAACTTATTGAATTTCAGACAACTATAAAAGTTTGAGACCATTAATAATGTCCTTTAAAAGTATTGATTTACAAGACATCTATGGATAGATAAATATTTATATTAATACTACGTTAAAAATATGAAGTTATCAATAAAAAAATTCATCAGTAACAACACTTTTGATCTATTTTTGTCATACGCTTATAGATTCATAAAAATAACAGTTTGCACAAGAAGTAAAAAATGAATTTGAATTGAAAATTTTTTAGAGATAACAATTGCCTGCTGTTATCCCAAAGTACCTACTTATTGTCCCTAAACCAGAATACTTTCCAAAGTGATCATTTTCAGTTAACTATAATATTCTTACTAACTAAAAAAAACCATTATTTGTAAACTAAATTTTAAGTTTGCTACAAAAATGGAGCTATTTTGTTAACTTTATACTGAAAATTTAAAGCCAATAGAAATTATAAAAATTTCTACGAGGATACAAAAAGTGAAAATGACAGAATTTGCTTCTATGGATTAAGAACACACAGTTTGCTGAAATCATTCAATTATTTTTTCTTCTTATGAATACTAACTGAAAAAATTAACTGAATGCAGAAAGAAAGTCATTTGTCCAGAATTATGGATCAGTTCCTGTACAATTTTCCAAACATTGACAAGGAAAAATTTACGTAAATATATTTTTAATGTGTATTTAACAGAAAATTTTGGTTATTAGCACAAATGAAATTTAAACATTTAAACAAACATTGTACAACATAAAAATTAAGTGAAATAATTTAAGATATGAACTTAAAACTATAGGCTGAAAATTTTAGCAAATTTCACAAATAAAATTTTATTACAAATACTATATTTGCGATAATTTATGGCATAAACACCACCCCAAAATATATCTGCTATGTTTAAAGTCAACATGCTCATGTATTTTTTTTTTTTTTTTTAAAGAAAAAGTAAAATTAAAAAAGGATGGCGTACAATGGCCCTGGCGAGTTTTTGGCGCGATTCGCTCCAAACGCTAATTTTGGCGTCAGCTATCCCGCGCAGACGAAAAATTGACCTGCGTAATTGCGAGCGCGCTGACCCTTCAGCCATCGAGGCCTCCTCGCAATTCTAGTCTTTTCTCCCCTAGGTTCTTCAATTCGCTCTGCAGTGATGCTATACATCGCTGGCGCGCAAGACACTTTATATGCTTTGCAGAGAAACCTGCGACACGGTGGCTTCCGAAATTCGTCATTGGTGCGCAGACGAACGTAGCAAGCATGCGGGCCCACACGGGCTTGTTACATCTTATGGACCAGTCCACCGCCGACTACGTGCGTACGGCCGACAATAGCACCCACTTTAAAATAGTTACTAGAATATTTAAACGTTATACTGGATTTCTATTTTTAGATTTATCCTTGCGTTGTAAAATAACACTAGCTTCTCACTATAATGTGAAAGGTCCAAGGTGACAGAAGGCTTTTGAAACAAAACCACGAAAAAAAATTAGCAAAGCCAAAAACATTTTTAAGAATAATCTTTAAGAGCTTACGTAACCTTGAACATTCATCCATAGAAAACATATGTATATATGTGTATATATATATAATATAATGTTGAAAACTTGAATAGAATTAATTTTTTCTTATTCAGAACTAATTACTCAACAGATTTAAGTTATTGAAGTATACTTCAATAAACAAAAAGTTCTGTAGAATGTCAGGGTAACATAATTTATTTTATTCATTGATTACAATCAATGAGAAACCCGCGATTGTTTTTTCTTTGACAGTTCTTGGATACACAGGAGTGCTTAAAAGGGCACAACACAGGTAATTTTCAGCCTCTATTATCACCAAGTGAGAACTATTGTCCCTCATAGCTAGGGATACATAATTTTTGTATTTACGAAATAGATGCGAATAAATGCGAAATTTGCCAATATGAACGAATGCAAAAATTATTTTTTTACTATTTTTCGGCAAAAACTCTGTGACAAACGGCTTATAAGCAAAATTAGGTTATAATAGTAATAATTTATCAACATATTTACTTAACTAAGACCATCCACGATCTTCAACTGAGAAATCTCACTCGCCTTCAGATTGGCTTCGAATTTCACCCGGACAGTTTGTCCGTAGTGGAGTCGAATGTAAAAATCTAACTGTAAAAATCAACCATCAAGTTTTGTGGAACAATTTAGTAGATTTAAGAACGTCTCTTGAGCTCCAATGTCAAAAATATTTCGGAAACTTACAGTAGTCAACCAGGAGGCTCCTGCTGATGTTATACGGATTTTAATTGCAACGAAATGCTGCTACCTTAAATTTTCAAAGGCAACTATACAAAGCCTCTATAGCCCCGTTAACAGAGTAGATGCTGAGATACTTTAGAACATACAACATAGTCATTAATGACAGAAGAAAAAGGCTTAAGGAACATAATTGGGAGACTACAACGTTAGCTTTTAACTAAGAATTTTGATACTAACCTATCCAAGTAAGTAAAATTATGATTTAAAAGAAAAAAAAATGCAAAATTTTTTAATTTATATTTTTTGTGAATAAGTGTGAAATTTCAAATATTTTTTTATGCAAAATTTACGTATCCCTACTCATAGAATATTGATTTTTCTGCATTGGCAGCAGTGTTTCTCGCAAGAGAAATTTTTTCTACGATTATATAATAACAGTATATCTTGGAGCACTTTCTGGTCTTTAAATAATTTTACTTTGTAAATGAAAATAATGCTGCATGTTCAAGTACTATTTTAATCTGACATTCAATAAACCACATTTTAACTGGTTATGTATAACCAGTTAAATTGTATGTATAATTTACAAGTCACTTCTCTGAATAGTGATTTCTATTTTCCCTATGGGGGGGGGGATTCCCCCCTTGTTGAGAACCCCTGCTCTTACTTTTGATAGATATAAGGAAAGTATTCTATCATAATTTTAAACATATGAGGTAAGAAAATAATATGCTCTTTTATCAATTTGTTCCTCTAAATAAAACGTGAATGTATTACTACTTACAATTTTAGATTCACATAATAGCATCCTGAAGATGTGAAAACAAAAGCAGCAACAATATTTTAAAACAACCAAGTAAGATATTTAAAATTCATAAAGGGAACTTTCTCAGATACATAGGTCTTTGCTACCGTTTTAATTATACACATTGATAACTAGTATACACCCTGTATTTCAATAAAAGCTCAAAAATATTTCTCTACCTAATAACACTGCACCATGACCAACGACAGAGAATACCAGTTACTTAACCTAACACACTAGGAGCGCTTTTTATTAGAAAAGCTACTAAAACAGATGGAACCAGCAGTGCAGAAAAAAATACCGATGGTTGATACTTTTAGAAACATTTTATAAATTCCCTAGATTTAAGCTTCCTTAGGCTTTTTTTTAAAATAGCCTAAGGAAGCTTATTCCTTAGGCTTTTTTTAAAAAAATAAATGATTAAATATGCTCAACTGCAATTTCTCAAAATATTCATGTTCATGAAATGCTATTTATACATTCTGTTCAGAATATATTTGGAGGCACCAATCAATATATATATATATATATATATATATATATACACTGTAATGTAACATGTGGAACAATTAAGACAGGAAGAGAGGGGTCTAGCAGTTTTGGATCAGTTTTACTTTGATCAGCTATTTCAGCAAGAAAATTAACAAGCAAAATTTTTCAAGACCTAATTCTTTATATATTTTCTAATAATGCCAACAATTATGATAACAACTGACTAACTATTCAAAAAAAGACATCAAACTTAAACTAAGCAAAAAATCTCAGCAATTTGACCCCAAATTTATGATAAAACCCCAGTGTTAAAGAAATCCTTAATACATTTTTGATTCATTATAAAAAATTACAGAGACCTAACGTATAATTTATTCTTTTAATGACAAAACATTAAGAGAGGCAATATTTTCTTTTGATTTATTCAACTGATCATCAGTGAAAGTATGAAAGATTAAACAATTTAAAGGAGAAAAAATTCAAAATTAGCCACTGCACTTTAACAGAACAGAACTCAAATTGTATTCAACAGATTCCTTAACAAGGAAATTCTACAATTTCTGGAGCAGTTAGCAACTTAATACTGTATAGTTTTTGTCATGGTAGCTTAGTATAATATCACATACACGTCTAAAAAATTAACATCACAATGACAAATGGCTCGTTCATTACATTCATATCATTTCAACCAACTAAAATAGGATAAAATCCAACTACTTAATGCTATAACTAATTGTTTTGGAGACGGGTCCTTAACCTCAACCTTCCACCCTCCCCTTGCATACTGAAGGTGAATCTTAAGAGTTTTAAGAAGTTTCATGTAGAAATGCTTTTATGAAATTAATAGAACTAATAGTGACATACCTTTGTCTTGTGTTAATTCTTTATTTAGAAGGAACAGGCGATACAAAAGTTTCAAAGCCAACCATAAGAATATGATGCAGTATGCTAATAATCCCCCAAAAATGCAAGTCATCAGACATACTGACAGCCTCCAAAAAAAAAGTGTTCCATCTCAAAGCTTTTTAAAATCAACACTTATCAATTAACCAGATAATAGTTTTGACTAACTTATCAAATTATGTCTTTTGTTACTTTTCTTGCAAAGACTTCTTAGCATGCAACTCGCTGAGAATTAACAATGAAGGCTGCACAACAGAATCTTCTAACAGGAATATAAACTTATAGCCTCAATACTAGACAGTCAATGCCTTGACACTTATCAGTTACCAGCAAAACATATTCCTTATACACAACATACATATTTACTTTAAAAGGAAAGTTCTTTATACGCAGACACATATATACTTTAAAAGGAAATTAAGAAACATTTAGGTCCAAAAAATTAAATATTACAAGCATACATTAAAATGTACAAAGTGTTTGCTACAGCCATCAATTAAAAGAAATTCATGTTATAATATGTTACAGATTTTACTTAATATAAAGTTTTACCATTTGGTTGCTTCCCATTCTGTCCTCCATTAATATCTAATCCAGCAAACTGCAAAAAATAAAATTGTTATATAACAGCCATTTTAAAGATTATAATCATAGCAGTTGTGAGTTACTATGTTTATCATTATGCTGTGTAATGTTGAGACATTTTAAGAATTCTACACTAATTCAGATTCTACATAGTTAAAAATTCAGATCACTAATACACAACCACACCATCTTTACTTAATGTGAGTTTAATCCCTGGAATTTTGTATGTGCAGACATCTGATTTCACTATCAAAAAAATTCCTAATTATTTAATGATTTTCTTAGTTGATACATAATATGAAGCTTATGATGGAAAAAAAAATTAGCGACAATGGCTGACAGATGTTCAAGGAAGCAGTTCCCCGTGATGGTCCATTTAACACAAAAGAAAATGGTTGACGTGATGCTGTAATCAAACTCCATACAGAACATTCCGTGTAAGCAATCAATAAATTTTATAAACCCTTGTCGGTTAATCATTAGTAATGAAACTGTGAAAGCTACATATTTTGGAGATAGGGAATTTCAGCAAGTGGATTATCAGAATGTACGAACAACGAATCAACGTCAAACTAAATAGGGCATTGCCACTTTTAATTAGGCCTTAAACAAGCTAAGTCACAAAACTGCTGTTGATTTATCAACTTCATATAAACTTTAAGTCTCCAAACGAATTACCATCGCAAAGTAACAACAAACTACATCCGGCAAATTTAAAGTACCAAGAGTTCACTATTCAAAACTACGAATATGTCACTTATGATTACTTTATAGAATACCGAACAATATTATTTATAATTTAAAAATACTTTTGTTTAAATAATTTATAATACAGTTTTATTAAAAATAAAAAGGAAAAAAAAGAGTAATCCTATAACATAACATACTTAGTTGATAAAGTAATATAAATATATATATTGATAAGAAATTAGAACAAATATCAAGTTTTACATCCACGATACCTAAAAACTGAAAAACTTCGACATCATTACGCTTACGTTATTATAAAGAACCCAGCAGGCCGCCATTCAACTGGAACTGGTCTGCTCCACATAAAAAGGCATACCGGTACTTTATCCCAAGTCGAGTAGGACTCATATGCGCCATTTTGTCTTCGATTCGTTCCCTGAGTCTACAGTTATAATGTTACTTCTAAGCCACGATAAAGTACCCAAGTTGAATGGTAAAATTAAATTACTTTTTTAGTTAGTGAATAGAGTGCAAAAGTTAAATATACTGATATTTATGCTTTGTTGGCATCATTTAGCAAAGTGACCACAGTAACATGAAAGTAACTCAACAGCAGCACCTTACAAACGAAAAACAAACCATCGGGACGCCAGACGGATCTTCACGCAATTAAATGTGACGTCACTCGCCTTCCTTCTTTTTTAATTATTTAAAATTTAAATAAACGATAATTTAAATTATAACTTCTAACTCTAAAATGTTGGCATTTTGAAAATGTTGTGTTGAGGGAATAAATAGGAAAAGAAGTTTAGAGTTAGAAGAAATAGACATGGTCTCAACTCAATTTTTTTTAATGCAGTTATGACTTAGGTGTATCAAAACTTTCAATAAAACATTTTTAACTTATTTTTTTAACTACTTTAACTAAAAAATTACCTATCGATGACAGAAAAAACGATGTGTTTTTTGCATGTGCAATATACGACATATTATACACGAAGTGTAGCTGGTAGGTTAATTAATTTTTTATGATACCAAGTATTTACCCACGTCATATCAAACAAGAAATTAAAAATTAATTGATTAGATTTACAGATACAGTGCAACCAGCAACGCAAAATACTCATTTGCAGATCAATGCTGGAGAATACACACCCAAATACTTTACACCGTTCAATGACGTGTGGGGGCCCACGTGGCATTCACGGGTTAGGCCGTTATAGAATTTGTACAAGAAACATCTTGAAAATTTTCTTAGTACTACTTAGGGCCTGTTCACACAGGATTTCGGTAGCTGAAGCGTAAAAGGAAAGATGGCGCCGAGACGGAAATAACCAATAAAGAAATAAACCATACAGGCGTTAAAATTTTGTCGCTAATCGTTTGGAGGTTGTTACGACTCTGGGTGGTCGCAATTTAAAGTACTCTTTTTATTTCAGGGGAACTGGCAACAGTAGAGTTTGACAGAATTCAGTTTCTGTTCTATTTAATGCGTGTGTGTATTCGTTCGAGTAAATTATGTAAAAATAAATGTTTCCTGTGAACCTGGATGCTCCTTATTTGTTTAATATTATTAAAAGACGAGAGCCGGCATTCTCGAATGATGCTTTTAAGCTGTTAATCCATTGGGCGTCATTCAACGTTACAATGTAAGAGCACACCCTTTTCGGAACGTTCTTTTACTGTACGTTGTAACAGAGGTTTCTCATTGGTTAAATATATATCACTACTTTAACTCTTCCGTTACCGGACTCCTGTGTGAACAATGATGCATAATTATCATATTTTAGCGCAGTAATCGTACCATGGGCCACCGATGGCATTTTTGATCCACCAAGATGCTGTACAATTGCTGTGTTTAGAATAAAAATTGTTTCCGTTGAATTTTGTCATTTCCTATGGTTATAATCCTACTCCACAGGGTATAAGTACCTGCTGAAGTTATGGAAGGGAGTAAAAGTCCATCAATCATCCGATTTCAAGACATAGAATAAAGTTTCGATAAATTGTCCCCGAAAACAAGGGATATGGAATTACATTTGATTGCCAATGAGTGAGAAGTGTACATACGAGCATTGACTTAATGTGACGAGTATGACTGTCCAAATAACCCTACTTTTGTTTACCCAGCTTCAACAACAATTTTATTTCCCTTTAAGTTAATACCCTTCAAATGAAAAAGCATGTTTTTTTAAATGCATATTTTATATATATATATATATATATATCATAATTCATATGCAATTTTGAAACCAACAAATTTCAGAATTACACTTCTTGTATTTATAATAAATATTTCAGAACATTAGGTCGTATTGCTCGTCCAGTTTAATTATAGGGCATGATTATTTGGTGGTAGTACAAAGATTATCTATCAAGGGGTATTTGGGTGCGTTGTGTTATAATTATTTTATTTGGTTACCCAAGGCGCTGGACGCAATTAGCAATTACACGAACACATTTTTAAAACCATTGGATCTGCTACATTAACCTTGCTCCACATTAAAATAGACACCCAGCAGATAAATAATTACTGAAACAAGTTTAAAAAACAAAAAAAACTTATTATTTACAATTTTGCCTAATATTTGCATCTCATCTCATCAAATTTTAATTTATATCATAGCTGCTCTGTTCACGATCAACAGGGTTCACTTTAGTTTGACTTCTGATTCAGGGAGCGTAAATGCAAACTACACAAAATTCTCAAAGTTCCTAATTAAATACACGATATCTTCAAATACGTGAACTCACACTAACTATCAAAAGGAAAACTCGGGATCTGAACTAAACAAATCAAATAAAAACACTCACGTCTTTCAGCTGGAGAGCGACTTTCGGGGTCTGTGATAACACTGGTTCTTTAACTGTTCGTTAACAACTCTTTCCGTGACGTCAGTTTGCACTCTGTAGTTTCTCTTTAGTTTGATGGGTCGACTCCTCCACGCTGGGGTTAGCTTTAACTGTAGGCGTACTGGATGCAATCTTCTCTGCTATCCCTCTCTTTATTTCGGATTCGGGCTCAGCTATCACTCGTTTCTCCACACGTGCTTTCTTTCTCGGGAAAAGATCCGTCGCATCAAACCCCCTTCATTTTATTTTTGCTCCGGGAATATTCCACCGGACTCTTGGGACAATCCAACAGGGACAGGTTATTTTTCAACCGACCCAGGGAAGGCCTCCTGGACTCCGACTTTTTTTTACCCCTCCAAAAAAACTCACTTCAATTATTTTAATTCTCTCACAGTCCCACCTCCGAAACCATTCCTTCAGCCATTCAGGGAAACTCACGACTTTTTATTTGTTAAGTCCCAACAACCTACAAGCCTCTCATTTGCTGCCCTCATTCTTGATCAAAAACGCACCTCTTACGCATTAATCCAAAGAGCTGATGACCACCCGCAAGACAAACCGCTAACCTTCGTGGTCTACCAACGAACGCCGCTATCAATCTCCCACAAAGCGTCATTGTTGCATAATGTCACAAGTGGTGCCATCTACA
This sequence comes from Dolomedes plantarius, assembly GCA_907164885.2. NCBI lineage: Eukaryota > Metazoa > Arthropoda > Arachnida > Araneae > Dolomedidae > Dolomedes > Dolomedes plantarius. The sequence continues at coordinate 229,079,733 of OU015492.1, read as the reverse complement.
GCTTATTTGCGTCTGGAATCACAGACCCCACATACGCTAGGCTCATAAAACTTTCGTAAATTGGCTAACGTCGCCGACAAACGCCATGCCCTATAGTCATGTCGGCATCAAAGTCGTTACCGACCTTACACACAAAATGTATGAATCAAGCTTTCAAACTTTTTATTTTTCTTAAAATATTAATTTTAATTTTTTTGAAAGCGCTTCATTACAATTAAGTTTATCAATTAATCGGGAATAACAGATCGATAATGCACATCAGATGATAGACAACAAATAAAAAATACATATCGAGGAGTTTAAAACTAACTGTACCAAATGCTATCTTCCTTTTTACGTAAAATGACCCCTTAATATATTTTTCGGACTAATGTAAATCCTAGTTTAAGATTATTTTTTCAATATTTCCTATTATTTTGTATTTTAATATTTTGGTTTTATCTTTTTTGTCGTTTCTTTTCAAATTAACAGTGTAAACGCACGCTATAATACTTCCAAGCCTAAAATGTAGATGTCGCCACCATACGGATAGACTTTGCATGCAACCTCCGTTGTGCTGTCATTTTTTAAGACAGAGAGAGCGGGATCTCGTAGATTGAAGACCTGTCGGTCTGATGCCCAATTTTGGACTATGTTAAGTCAACTTACTGTTTTTTTCTCTAAATGTTTTTTTCAATTGTTTGTAATGTGTAATGTAATCCGTCCCTTGTAACTGTGATTTTCTAGAGTAATTAAACATGTTCTAAGCTTTACCCCGAGATTTTCTTGATAAATTTTGGTTTAACACACCAGTAATTACATTAATGACAGTTACAACAGTTCAATTTTTCAACGCCCTCTGAATCGCAGAGTAATGTTAAAAAATGTCGTAGAGCATGCAGAGTCTAAGTTTTCTCTCTTTTCTTTTAAAGGAAATGAGTTTCTCAAATAGCTTATAGTTTTTCATGAAGTTACACAGTCATTTTTTTGTTATTTACGTCTGGCAAATTAAGCTCTTCCAACAACTTAAACCACCAACAGTTGTTTACGTGCTATTGTCTATTTTATAAGTTTAACTAACTTAAGATTACAGTCAATTATAGCGTCACTGCGCATTTGGCGGCCAATTTTCGGGAAATGATTGTTCTCCATTTCATTGCCTTAATGCAGCGATAGCACAGTATCATAAAGTGTAACATTCTTCGGGAAACCCCGTACTGTCGCTGGCCGTGTACTATGTGAGGCTACGGGTGATGATATTTGAATGATGAAAGGTTTTTTTTTCTAGTATGGTCTTCCACCTTGCTAGATCCAATGGACAATATCATTTGTACACCAGAGAACAAAATTTAAGGATGACTATAAGACATGGTAGATAGCAAATCGTTACTTGATTGAAATTTGTATGAGACTATGTGTACTCTGATTTGAAACTACAAAGCATACTGACGAAAACATACCCTAACGCTTTCTATAAACGAGCTCGAGCGAATATGGTACAACCAATAAAATCCACTGGTTATAGTGATTGTAAATTAAGAACAAAAGCTCGAAGAGTAATAATAGACTGTAATTCTCGGGTCGAACGTATCAAAACTCGCGTATTTCTTCATGAGTTTGACTTAGATAATTGTTTAAATGTATCGCAGAACATCGTCAATATACATGCGAGCGGTATCGAGTCTTTTGTAGACAGGAAAGTTGCCAGTCACCAGAGGACATCTTCAGACTTAACTGTTTTATAAAAAGCAATTTCTATCTCTTTTGGCCAAATGAAATCGCCATGCAAGTAAAGACATCACAATAGCCATCGGTTCAAGAATAAGATGGACTAAACGAGCGTGGCCCTGTGTGCGAAGTCACTATTGCTATGTGTACTTTCATTCTCCTCCAACAGAGCCAGTTGTTTCAATCCGATGGAGCCTAAAGTTGACACGGGTTCAATTTATTGCTAAATCAAGATATAGTATAAATACTGATTATCATCGCACATTAGCTACGCTCAAGCCATCCGGTGTAACATATTTATGTACTTCGGGCCCCCACAAAGGCCTACAAATGTGTTGTTGACATTTTGAACTCCTTCCAACGTCATAGCCATTTGTTTTCCAACACGATTACGGGGCATAAAACGGCCATATTGGAAAAGGGGGAACTGCACCAATTTTCCAAGAAACATCGCACCCCCTGAATCCCTCAGGACGGGAGAAAGAAATTCCAGGAAATTCAACGGACATCCAATTTCTTGGAAATAAGAGTACCACGTGGGTCAACCGGGGGATGTCGGAGCATCCTGCCCTCGAATAAAAAATTCGAAGAGGCAATAAATTTACTTGAATAACTGACCTGGGGAGGAGTTATAATCCAAATGGGGGGAAAAAATGAACCCCGAGTGTGGAGAGAAACAAGGATCGATGGCAGAGGGGCAGAGAGAGATTTGAGGGAGCGAGCTGCGAAGAAAGCCTGGGAAGATGGACGCCCCCGTTAAAAATGGCGAGATGTCCGTGTTCAACCGCGATCGCCGATTCCTGCTGCCTCCTCTAATGAAGGGCCCCATGATTTTAGCCCGATACCTAAAGCCTCCTCCGGTAGAAGTGCCTCAATGACTCCATGCCTTGCCCTGCTGTTTCATCAAAGCTCCCCAGGTTGGTCATTTTTTCCCTTTTAAATAGTACTCATTCCCTTTGAGAGATTACGAAAAATATGACTTTATTTCACTCGACCGTAATGGTTCTGCGGCAGGAAGCGGAAATAGTATGCCCTAATTCTGTTATATGTCTAATCAAGATCTTATATATAATATGTAAAACTCACCTCTCTTGTAAAATAGTGTATAATAAATGTTATTTTATTTATAATGCATAGTTCACTTTGGAGTTCACCTCCCTAAATTTTACACAACGCAAAGGGGTATCTCTGGTACCCCTCATAACAAAATGTATTAAATTCCAGTCAATAAATTCCGTCAATTTTCATTCCCGTCGCTGCCGACAGATGGCTGCACCATACTGGGTATATATGAGTTGATTCTCAGCGGTGGAGTGATTTAGAATTAAAATATCTCTAAAACCTATTGAATTAACAGAATAGTGTACGCAGAAAAAATTAGCAGTTTTCAAAAGCTCTTTCCAAATATGTAACATTTATGTACTTTCATGAGAAAAAAAATGCACCGATTTGTGTATTTGTCGGCTATTTTTTGGATGAGTGAGACCCGGAGACGTGACGGTCACGTGACCCGACAAATACGTCTGTTACTTTATTTATATAGATAGACATAACCAATAGACGCATCTATCCATCGAATACCCGATAAAGCTTAAGTTTTTTGGCGTTGTTCGAGAAAAATGGCCCCCCCCGACATGCATATATTCGCTACAGTGGTTGTGAAACTGACTGAAGGTACGTAGGTTCAATATTTGTAAGTAAAGCTGTCTATGCTGTAGACCCAGTTATGCCTAACCTCATTGAACCCATGAGATGGATAATCCACGAAACTGATGAAATCCCTCGACTGACCTGGTCGGTAAACACTTAACAGGTGGAAGATGTCTTGAAGCCTTTCAGTCTGTAGGATCTCAGAATCTGATGTCCTAGAAGAATGGGTGTTTATTCCACGTGCCCTAATTGTTCCATGGAAGTCGATGATATGTGCCTATCAGTTCGGGGTAATCATGCACCGCACTTCGTACACCCCGACTTTCCTAACCAGGATCCCGGAGATATGCTTTGCCATATGTAAGAAAGAAAAAAAAGACGGTCATGACGGTCATTTGGCTACTAGCCCATCAACCTCGAAACTCAAAAACTTCAAACACATAGGAGTTAAAATCTAAAAGTGCAGAGCACACGTCAAGATGTAAAAACCACCATTTTTTTTTCGCACAGCTGGTTTTTTTTCGCACAGTGTAACATGCCTGTTATTTTTTCCTCCTTCTAATGGAAGCACTTGTCGTGAGACATACCTTTTGCACACGCGAAATCTTGTCGACAACATTACTGTGGAACGTACAAGCCTTACTCGGGATTAGAAGCCAAGCCAGCTGTGAGATTCCGTTAATAAATTGCAGTCACACCTGAATATGAATGACGAAATTTTGTTCAAAAGTGGTATCCATCTGACGAGGCTATAACAAGCCGAAACATGGACTTGTTGAGTGAACGCAGGCAGACGCAAGTTTCATGGGTAACTTCCTCAATCCGAGTCTACAACAGATGCGAAGAGGAAAGATTCCCCTTGTAGGCGCACTTACAGATGGTGGACAAATAATACGAACACCTGTGAAATAATGGAAAAATCTTTATTAATAGGGGGTTGGACCACCTTTTGACTCAAGTACAGATTTAATGCTACGTGGGATAGATGCATAAAGGTCATGAGCAATATTTAAAGGAATATTAAGCCATTCCTCCTGCAGAGCGGTCTCTATTCCGAAAGTCCGGATGGAGGTGGAAATCGGGAACGAAGTTTGGACTCCAAATATTGCCATAAATGTTCAATAATATTCAAGTCCGGAGACTGAGGGGGCCAGGCGAGATGTTCAACTGCATCGTCCTTCTCTTCGAACCATTCTTGAACACACCTAGCAGTGTGGATAGGGGGTGTTGCCGTCTTGAAAAAGTTGTCGCTCTCCAGGGAATACAGTCTGGACAAAAGGATGGACATGATCCCCTAGAACGCTTAGATAGTGATTGGATTTGATCCTCCCATGCAGAATAACAAGTGGCCCAAGACCGCGCCAAGATATCGCACACCCATACCATAATGGAGCCACCCCATGCTTCACAATCGGCAAGAGGCATTCAGTATGAAACGCTTCTTTGGGCGTTCTCCAGACATTCAACGTTTCCGGTCGTTTGAAATAGGGTGAATGACGATTCATCTGACCATATTACCTGTTGCCACTGCTGTGGGGACCAGTCTTTGTGATCTCTGCACCATTGGCGTCCGCTTGAAAGCCTTAGTTGCTGTCACCAAGGGTTTACGAATTGCCACTCTGCATAAATGTTCGCAGCATGAAGTTCCCTTTTGACAGTCTTTGTTGAAACGGGGTCCTGGAGATGACTGTTCATTTCGGATGTTATCTCGGATAACGATTGCTTGTGCTTTCGGGCTACTATGCGCTTCAAGACCCGTCTATCCCTATCAGCAAGCTTGGACTTTCGGCCACTGTTCTGCTTTGAAGACGTCGTCTTACCCTCTTTCGTGTACGCTATCAAAAACGGCTGATACCGTACTCCTTGCAAACCCCAAAAGGTTTGCTGTTTCCGTAACCGATGCTCCACTTAAACGGGCTCCAACTATCATTCCTCTTTGGAACTCTGACAGGTCTGACATTTCAACTTATCACAGACAGTTCGATAGAAGCATGCAACGTAGGTGACTGCCGTTGAGAGACTGATACCTTCCTCTTCACGCTCACTAGGTGGCAGACTTCTGTTGCAGGTGGCGCGGCTGTACTGCAGGTGTGAAATACGTCATACTTTTCCACAGGTGTTCGTATTATTTTGTACTCCATCTGTATGTTTTTTTTGGAAGGAGACTCCCTTCCACGCAATACCCCTCTTCTCCTTCTATCCCATTAAGCTATTTCGACACAGAAGATGAATTCTATATTATCTAATTATTGTTTTATATGGACACCATCGATGGTAACGAGGCTGCCTTGACGCCTCGGCTAAAAGACGCGAGACAACTAAATGCGGTACCACCCCACTCTGTGCATTAATGGCCTGTTTCACATAGGATGACATTGAGACGAAAATAAACCAATCATAGGCGTTAAAAATTTCATTGCTAATCGTCTCAACGTCATCTTTTCCTTAACGCAACGCAACGGACTCCTATGTGAACAGGCCCTAACTCGGTTGTAAAGTCTAAATTCAGAAATAGGGTCATCGAATTGAAATATCAGATCTGCGAACTAAACGCCGACAGAAAAACCTTAACAAAGACTTCAGAAGGGATGAGAATTCAGCAGGATGGAACCATTCGACATTTTACTTTACAGCTTTTAGTGGTACAATGATGAAGGGCTACATCTACCTAAATTCTGAGATGTCCTATAACATTTCACATGGTTTTTTTTACTATGTAATTTATAACTCTGTTTAGTTTTTTAAATTGATTTTGGTTAACAAAATTGAGATTTTACTTTTCAGCTTTGGTGGTAAAAGGCTGAATCTACCTAAATTCTGAGATGTGTATAACATTTCACATGCTTTTTTTCTATGTTATTTATACTGTGTTTAGTTTTAAATTGATTTTGTAACAAACATTCGACAGTTTGACATTTTTACTTTCAGCCTTACTTTTCAAATTCTTTACTTTTCAAAAGACCATTGACATTTTTCCTTTTCAGATTTTAGTGGTTTATTATAAATGCATATATTTTATGTTTTACTTTTCAGGTTTTTTTGCTCCAATGATGAAAGGCTAAATTAGGTGAATTCTGAGGAGTTTATTATGAATGTATTATTTATTTATATTGGGTTTTCTTTTTATTCATGCTATAACATTTCATGTACTTTTTTTCTGTTACTATACTGTGTTTAGTTTTTGAATTGACTTTGGGTTAACAATTATTCCCCAATTGACATTTTTACTTTACAGCTTTTAGTGGTACAATGAATGAAGGGCTACATTCTACCTAAATTCTGAGATGTCTATAACGTTTCATATGTTTTTTTTAATAAGTAATTTATACTGTGTTTAGTTTTTAATGATATTTGGTTAACAAACATTCTTAAATACCGGCCAAGGCCGGCTCGCTGGGGGGAGGGGGGGATTTTTCTTCTGCTTGCGACTGTTTGCAGGACGTGGGATGCGTATTCACAAAATTTAAATACCTTTATTCGTTGTTTTTTAGTATTTCCATTCTCTGACAATGATTGCTGAAGGGAGCGGGGTCCCTAAACCGACCGGCTACACTGGCGAAGCCCGGCTAGTACATATATATATATAACAGCTCCGCGACCTGACCTGACTGACAGATAGCACATAGACCAAACGACGATGGATCTAAAGGGCTGACATTTTGCCATGGCAATTCTTCTAATAGTGTAGGGGTGCACTAAAAAGATTTTTGAAAAAATTTTCTTAGATTTTTTTAAATTAAATTTTCAAGCTGTTTTTGTAACTTTTTTTAAAGTTTGCATTTAAAATAATAATCCGAGGGTTATAAAATTTATATCGCGAGAAAGATCCTAAAAACTCCTTTAAAATGAAATCCTTTTCGAATCTTTACCTCTGTTTTCTGATTTTTGGTGAATTTTCAAAGATTCATGTTTAGAATGTATTAAATACTGATCGCGTGGTTTCTTTTCTGTTTGTGATATTTTAAATTAATTTTCGTCAAGTGCATGACAACGAAATAAATTGACAAAAAAAATATTGAAATTTGGTAAAAGTTAAAATTTAATCACTAGACTAATTCAGATGGAAGTTTTTAAAGAATTTAATTCAAAATAGTATGTTTAATGGATATTAAACATACAAATTAATTGCATACATTGACCGTTATACTTAAATTGACCATTGTATTTAATTTGGATATTTTCTTCTACATTATTTGTCTATAAAAAATTCCGTTACGATATTTTATAAATATATTTTCCTTTTATTTATTTTTGGCATTAATGCATACATTGACCGTTGTATTTAATTTTAATGTACTCCGTAGCGAAGGCGAGGGTATTCTGCTAGTTGGCTTAAAAGCCATTTTTCGTGTATTGCACTAGTACATCTGAAAAATTGAGACATAACGGTAAACTAAATTATTTGTTTTCAATACGGAATGATTTTTCCCGATCCCACATCCAAAACAGTGATTTTAATACCGAACTTAATGACATGGCAGCTTTCTTCGTTGAAGTACGTATCAGAAGGGGTGTGTTTGTTTCATGAAACCGATTGGCGTGGATGCGAATTAAAAGACATAAAAATCTGCATCAGCAACAAAAGGGGAATGAGTCGAATTCTCGAACCACCAAGGAATCTATATATAGAAAACGCGTAGGTATGCGGCACAAAAATCGACGATAGTTTCTACACTCCGAATGGCAACGGCTGCCACTACTAGATTAAACATTAGCGGCCGTCCGCAATTTGCAACCGCGTGTCAACATGGATTTACGCACTGAAATCGGGAATGTTTCGAAAGCGCGTTGCACGATCAAGCGAAACTTGGGAACAGTCTCAAGAATGAAAGCGAAGAGGAAATAGTTCATTAAGAGAGAGAGCATGAATGATCGCGAGGTTAGGCCTAACCGTCGCCGGTATAGCAATCATTAACCGGTAATAGTTAATTTTCTACACTTTTTTCAGTACTGCTGAATTTTACTCCATTTATAAGTGAAGAAATTTTCCCAACAGTTTCTTAATCATTATAGAATGATTGAAGTGTAGATATCTGAATTGTGAACAGTAATACATACAGAGAGTGATGTAATCAACACTATATTTTAAATTGTTCCCCAACAATTTCTTATTTGTTGTAATGATAAGTGTAGATGTCTTAATTTTGAAAAATAGTACATACAAAGAGGGATGTCATTTTTAAAATCATGATGTCGGGTTTTTCAGTCTCTGTTCTGAGGTAATGGAAATTCACATTTTTTGATCACGATGTTCTAGAATCAGCCTTGTAGAGAATACCCCTTAACAACGTATATTTGTGAAGGTAACATTCCTTACATATGTTACTTTCAGTTGCGTTGTTTTGCAAAACTAAAAGCGACAATGCTGGCTAGTAGAATTTATAAATCAATATGAAAGTAAATAAGCTCTAATCACTAGCGATATTAACGGTAAAACAATAAATGAAGATGCAATACCTCACACTTCGGCGTAGAACTAGACATGGTAACGAACTGACGAGGAAGAAAGAACAACTTTCCGGATTCCTCCAGCTCGACACGTTAGCGCTAAGAACAACGTCTCGTTCTGAGAATCCGTCACGTGGTTATGGGCGCGATGAAGCTTTACAAATTTCGATTCTAGAGTTTCAAAACTTCGGCAAAGTGAATATTTTCAGAGTTATCTCGGCTCGACCCAGTTGAATATTTCAAAACATAATCTATATATATAAAACAGTTCCGTAACTGACTGACAGATAACGCACAGACCACTGGACCTAAAGGGCTGACATTTTGCATGGCAATTCTTCTCATAGTGTAGGGTGCACTAAGAAAGATTTTTGAAACATTCTTCTTAGATTTTTTTAAAATTAAATTTTTAAGCTGTTTTTGTAACATTCTTTAAAGTTTGCATTTAAAATAATAATTTGAGGGTTATAAAATCTGTATCGCGAGAAAGACCCTAAAAATTCTTTTAAAATGAAATTTTTTTCGAATCTTTACCTCCATTTTCTGATTTTTGGTGAATTTTTAAAGATAAATTTTTTGAATTTAATGTATTAAATGCTAATCACGTGGTTTCTTTTCTTTTTGTGATACTTTAAACTAATTTTGCGTCGCGTGCATAACAACGAAATAGACTGACAAAAAGAAATATTTTTTTTCTCTTTCTAAGGTGGCAGACAATTGTACATTATCCAAAAAAGTATTAAAATATAGTAAAAGAAATGTTCCTCAAACTGTACTATATTCTTTAGTATGTTCTATTAGATTTAATTTGAATATTTTTTTCTGCATTATTTTGTCTATAAAAATATCTGTTACGATTTTTTTTATAAATACATATATTTTTTGACATTAATTGCATACATTGACCGTTGTATTTATTAAAAATATATTTTTTTTGTTCTTTTGGCATTAATTGCATGCATTGACCGTTGTATTTAATTTAATGTACTCCGCAGCGAAGCACGGGGCTCTTGCTATCCAGCAACTGAAAAAGCTCTTTCAAGGCACTGGATGACTCAGATCCCGTTTTCAATCAAAATTCTTATACTGGGAGAACAGGAAATGGCGCATCTACACACAAGCGAATCAGCTCCCCCCGTCGCCTCTTGACACATTTGGTGTCGATTAGTCCACCTCCCCCCAAAGTGGGGGAAGTATTTCGTGGCTTTGTTCATTCGTCATAAGGCTCATCTACACATAAGCGAATCAGCTCCCCCATCGCCTCTTGACACATTTTGGAGTCGATTAGTCCCCTCTCCGACGTGGGGGAAGTATTTCGTCGCTTTGAACATTCGTCTAAAACCGCCATCCGGGGCAGTCTGCTACGAATCTTCAAAGGCACGACGGGACCAATAAATCACTGCTTTCCCCTACACTTCGCGAATGTGTGCTCGCAGGGAAACACATAACACTCAACCGGTAAATTATTGGTATACGAACAAGTGAAGGATTTCGTAAGGTATCTGACTAAGGCCTATATTACACTATCAAAGTTCTCTGACAAAGATCTTTTAAAAAAGAAGTTTGACGAGAAATATGACAGTGTAATACCTCAACTTTGATAAAAGGTAACTTTTATTAAAGTCGGGCTCTTCGTCAAAATTTAATAAAAGATTTCGGTGCCCGGATGTTATAAACAACATTTCGAGCAATAGCGTGTTAAAAAAATACAAATGTGTGGAAAACGCGGGAGATAAATAACAAGATTTCGATTCGAAATAATTTTAGTTCTCATTAAAAATGGCGTACTAATGACAAAACAGAAATACACGAAAAATATTCAAAATGAGTCTGTTAAAAGAAACACAAAATTCTTAGGATGCTGAAATTTTGCAGGGTAGTTACTACTAAGCTCTATGTGCCCTCTAAGAAATGTTTTTTAAAAATACAAATTTTAAGGTTTTTAAAAGGAGCTTAACCCCCTCCGCCTCTAAAAAGCTCTCACTGTATCTCTGGAACCATAGGGCCTAGGAAGCTGAAATTTTGTATGGTGGTTCCCCTTATGCCCTAGGTGCCCACTGAAAAATCTTTTTAAAAATATAAATTTTAAGGGGGTTTAAAAGGGGCCAAACATTCCCCCCCCCCAAAAAAAAAACCCCACCATCCCAAGAACCAAAGTGCCTAGGAAGCTGAAATCTTTTATGGTGGTTCCCCTTAAGCCGTAGATGCACAATAAATCTATTTTTAAAAGCTCGAATTTTAAGGGGTTTCGCCCCCTCCCCCACAAAAAAAACCCACTGTATCTCTGGAACCATAGGACCTAGGAAACAAAAGTTTTGTATGTTTGTTCCCCTTAAGCCCTAGGTGACACACATAAATATTTGTTTAAGAGCTCGAATTTTAAGGTGTTTAGCCTCCCCCCCCCCTTTTATAAAAGATCTTTGTCAAAGAACTTTGATAGTGTAATATAGTCCAAAAGAAATGTTTCGACCAGAGTAGGGGAAGAAATGCATATCTGAATAAAATCCTTATCTCTGTAACATATTTATTGATCACAAGAGAGACCTTATCTTTGTTTCGAGAGAGAGAACTGAACCACCGTGGGTCGTTTTCCGCTGTTAAAGGGGATTTGTAAGACATCTTAAAATTTAGCCGTCTTTAGAACGCGAAATTTCATACCACCCCTTTGTAAGAACGGACACTAAGGGGGTTTTATATATTCATATATATATATATATATGTATATATATATGTATGTATATATATATATATATATATATATATATATATATATATATATATATATATTATATATATATATATACTAGCATTATTGCCCGGCGTTGCCCGGGTAGATATATAGATATAAAATTTTTCATGCATTCCACCAAAAAAAATACTGGGCTGCACCCCCCCCGCAAAATAAACACTTCGCCCTCCCCCCCCCCTCCCGTCACCCCCACACCAACTCTCAAACCACCCTTCAGAACAAACATCTTGTGCGTTCCCCCGCGTATCGAATTAGACTGGTTGTGCTGAAGGGACTGTATCCGCATTTAAGAGGTGCGCTTAGGGTCACAAAAATCATTAAAAATTAATTAAAAAAACTAATTGAGCCTCAAATTTCGTTTTTCCTGATTTAAGTTTCTCGGGTCCTAAACATTAACTGTGCCGAATTTGGTCCCGGTGGGTGAAACAGTCTATGATTCTATAGCGGACAAACAAACAGACAAGCTCTTTTATATATATAGATGTATATGTATATATATATATATGTATATATATATGTATATATATATAATATATATATATATATATATATATATATATATATATATATATATATATATATATATATATATATATAATTATGATATAGTCATAACCGCGATATTCATGACTCTGTAATATCGCGGTCTTTGTTGACTCTGCTTCTCCAAAGAGTGCTCATTTCAAAATGGCCGTCACGCGTTTCACCTTTCAGATTGTTTATTAAGCTTTACTTAAAGGAAAGTTTCACTTAATTTTACAGAGGCTGAATGCTTAGAAACCGCATGGAATCGATGCTATGACTTTATTTAGTATCATGTTTTTAATTGCTCGTGCAAAATCTTTGCTTGCTAGCCAAAAGAGCACCTTTAAGGCTGCTATGTACTAACCCCATTGGATTCGCTCACCTCAATGTTAACCTATGGAGAAAATGTGTCCACGGATTGCTGACTTGGATTCAAAGATTTTTTTAAAAAAATTGTACTCCGTCATAGGGAAAGAAATTTTACATTTGTGTACCTTTTTCGTTTTTTTTTAAATGCAATTAACATTTTAAAATTTAAATTATTCGGGGGAAAATCTGGTACAATGTGTTTTAAACGTTCATAAATTCCTTCGGTGGACGAAATTTGTAAAATGAATCCCGTAGCCCTTTGCAGAAAAGTTCGGGCTATCTGACGATACCAATTTTATTTCATTATCGGCATTTATGTACCTGTAAATAGTTGACAAATTATATTTTAAATAAAAATTTGGGGGCAGCGCTTTCAACCCCCTATAGAGAGAGAGCCATTACAATCCCTCAAAATGTCAATCCTAAGGGAGGTGGTATTCTAGAACTGTCGACTGGACTCTTCCCACCACAAGAGTCTGCAAGAAGAGGAAAAGGGAAATACGATTTCTTTTATTAGTGCATAGCAGCCTTAATGTTTGTACATTTATAATCATTATGATTAATAATCCTTGTTAGTCCTCTCGTGGTCATTTATAGAGCAACTAGCTCAATACCCGTGCTTCGTGACCACCATCCTTTGGGTCCATTTCATTTCAATTAACTTTAGTAGTCAAGTGTTGCCAATGCTCAGAGGAGTTAGTTGACGACCGTCATCCAACACTATATATGGATTGAAGGTTGTTTTGGGAATGGAGCAAAATGTCAGCATCCCAGGCCTTATCTCCAGTGTATATATTGTGAGGAATCATTGATTCTCACAGTTTATAGTAAAACCCTCTCAATCAATTCACGTCCCAACAGAAGACACCCCTGGAATCCGGAAGGAATCGTCCCAGACAATGCATGCCTGGAGGCGAGGCGACAGTAGGTCTGACATTAGTTTCGGTCAACCCCCTTGATCGATGATGATCGGTGAAGATTAAGTGACCTAAAGCAACCAGCTGATGTGCTGACGAAGGACTCTAAGCGCCAATCGAACTTCTGAAAAGTGATGCCACTTTAAAGGCGCCAATAAAAACGCTTTTAAATATCGAGCGATCGCAGCGCTAGAGCTACGAGTTGTGTCGCTACGAACTAAAAAAAATCAGTCAGCGTCTAGACCTGCATCTAGAGGTCGCTACTCCGGCATTAAAGCCGTAGCTTGTGATTCTTTTTAAGTCCTCGTGCGAGGCAAAAGCTTTTTCTACACCCTGTCGATGCATTTAAGTCCTTGTGAGAGGCCAATATTTTCTCGACTCGTTCCCAGAAGGAACCGTTATAGCTTATGTTTTTAGATCCCAGACGGATCTGTTCGCTAAATTATCAGACTCCGAGCTGGAGTACGGAGTTTCCTGATAAGAAGAAATAGACTCTAGTACTGCTAGTATCGACTGATGTTCGTCAGCTGAAAATTGTTCCCTGCACGTTATTTAGAGTGTTGTAAACATTTCATCTCCTTATAATAAATCATTTCATTTAATATTACTGGATTGTCGTCTATACGCTACCATTCGGCGAATTCCTTACAATATATATATATATATAGATTATTTTTCAGTCCTCAAAATAAGCCGTACCGTTCAAATGATAGACATCTCCTTCGCAAAGGAATATATCTGGAGTTATGCTATGGCCTATTCTAAAGTTGCGTGAAACGGCCGATGAACTCATACGACATTTCATCCATTTAGGAAAGGCTATCGGCAAATCCGACCAAACGCCAAAGACTGGATGTCTGGGTATAATGCAATCGTCTGAAAATACACTGGTGTAAAAAATTAAGAGAATTTGCAGACCTGGTCGATTATCTCTAGAACTACTGTACACATTTTAATGAAATTTGATATGTACGAAACAAATAATTGTAATACACACGCATGATCGTGCATAACACTCGTTGAAGCAGCGGTTGCAGAATAAACAAAAAAATGGGTTAATAGGGGGTATGGTCCCCTCTTACAGATATACAGGTCTCGCAGCGTCATTTCATACTTGAAATAAGGCAGTTTATCATTTCCTGCGGCAATTGGTCCCACTCGTTCGGCAACGCTGTTTTGGATGGTTCTCGGAGGGGGGGGGGGGTTGCGAGTTGCCCTCCCCAGAGCCTCCCAGACATGCTCTATAGGGTTAAGGTCTGGAGATCTGGCTGGCTAATCCATCCGGCGAATATCCTCACTCTTTAGAAATTAGTCGACCAGAAGAGCTCTATGTGGCCTCGCGTTAAAACGAACTCGGGGCCAACTGCACCCCTGAAAAGGCGAACATAGGGTTTCAAAACCTCATCCCTATACCTCACACCAGTCACAGTGCCTCTTTCAAAGACATGGAGAGGTGTGCGGCCATCCAACATGATGCCTGCCCAGACCATTAAACCTCCTCCGCCATAATGGTCGATTTCGCGGACATTGGAGGGTAGGTAGCGGGTCCCTGGTTTTCTCCATATGAACGTACGGCGAGAATCGGTGTTGAGGCTGAACAGGGACTCATCAGTGAAGAGAACGGTCGCCCATTGATCCATACTCCAATCTCTATGCTCTCTGCACCATGATAAACGGATTCTCCTGTTCGTAGAAGTGAGCGGGACGCAAACAGCAGGTCTTCTTGCAAACAACCCTCTCTCATGAAGTCTTTTGGAAACAGTCACCCTCGGTACACGGGTTCCTGTGGCTGCATACAAGTCACGAGAGAGCTGAGAAGCTGTAGCACTCCTGTTACGCCTCGCTATAATCGACAAATGACGATCTTCTCATCTGGCCGTCGTGGCTCTTGGCCCAGGCTTTCTCTCGATGGATCCGGTATCCTGGAACTGTTTCCATAAGTGACACACGACGCTGGGCGTTAAATTGAACTCTCTACAAATTTGGACCTGAGATTGGCCTGCTTCTAGACTCCCCACAACTCGCCACCTCATTCCATCATCTAAACGCTGGTGGTTACTCATTTTTACTGTTACAATTTGAAATTATCCGATTGCTGCAAAGAACACCAAGAATTAACCCATTTCTTTTGTTTATTCTGCAACCGCTGTTTCATACCTTCCGACTCCAACGAGTGTTACGCACGATCATGCGTGTGTATTACAATTATTGAATGGTTATTTGTTTTGTATTGTATCAATGTATGTACATATCAAATTTCATTGAAATCGGTACAGTAGTTCTAGAGATAATCGACCAAGTCTGCAAATTCTCTTAATTTCTTACACCAGTGTATATAAATTTTGTCCTTAACGCATTTAAAATTTTAATCGATAAAAATCTGCCTCTATTATCATTCAAGGAAACAGGACACTTTCGTTTTCAAGCCCGACACACTGGACCTAATTTTAGCCATTCGTCGAGTATTTTACACCCACAGGAAGTTGCGCATTCAGCAATATTATACTGCAGAAAATTAACAGAATCTCAAATTAAAGACGGATTTCCGCGCACAGACGGTGTAGGCCTGTGCGGAATATATAAGAAGAATGATCGTAGAAAACATTCGTATTGTGCACGTTCCTGATAACCTTGACAGGAGAGGGCTCTACGGCGGAAATTCCGTCCAATATTTACGCCGATACTCTTTCAAATTTACACCGAAAATAACGGGATGCTGATTATAATGCGGTGCATATCCGGTTGGCGTACAGAGATCGAAAGCGGCGACCGCCAACGAACCACTCGCGGTGTTTCCGCTTTTTAATAAATCGCCTACACTGAACTGGAAGGTAAGAATGATCTTTGAAACTTCTAATTTGCATTTTTACTTTCATTACGAGCTATTTTATTTGCTTTATTCATATATATCTTCTAACGATTTTTTTAAATTATTAAAAGGTCGTAAATTTTATTAAAAAACCCTTTTTATATTCTAAATCAGTTGTTTCCTAACCTTTTTCAGCTGGCGACACACCTTTCCTTATCGGAATACCTCCACGGTCCATAGTGGAGTAAAAAACCTTATTTGTATCGAATCCCTTCCTTATGTATATATAATTTACCATCAAATATTGCGAATATATATATATATATATATATATATATATATATATATATATATATGCATGTATATTGTCGGAGTGTGCGTCACCTGTGTGACTGTGTCACTCATCTGGGAGGGATGTAGTGCATCTGTTGTCGGCCCCAGATGCCAAAAATCAAGAACCAAGAAAACAATCAAAACACAATTCGATTTGCTTCGATTTTTCTTATCTTTTCTTATGGTTTATTCGATGGTTTCTGATAGTTTTAGGATCGAGTCGCGACCCACCTGTAACCCTTCCGCGACCCACCGGGTGGGAACCGCTGTTCTAAATCATTGGCGGCTCCATGGCGTGGGGGCACTAGGGGCAATTGTCCCCCCCCCCGAAAAAGAAAAGCTCGGCGTATTTTTTTTTTTATAGCATAAAATTATATAATCGTAGACCTAATCTAATATGTAAAAATGAATGTTTGTATCTCTGTAATTGTATAGAAATCCACAGTTTAGGAGCAACGATCGTGAAATTTTAAATACAGGCGTCTTTAAAAACAGCCGAGGGTCTGAAGAACTTCAAAAATCGAAATTAATTACCGTTGATTTTTAATTAATAAAAAACCACAATTTTGAAACTAAATGTAAGCTGTTACACTTTGTGGCATCATCCCTCTGAATATGGCGTCCACGTTAGGGTTAGCTGACAGCGAGCGAAAAGATAAAAATAAATAAAATCAAAAAGTTTCAAGTTATATATTAAACCAGAATAATAAATGAAAATAATAATCTTTCAAGTCAGATTTTATACTTTAAGACATTTCGATTAACGATCGTCGTTATTTTCGCCGTGTTATTTTGTAAACAAACGTTCTCTGTTGCCATTTTCATTTCAGACATTTCTTATTGAAACGATGTAATGCGTAGTAAATGCGTTAAATATTTCTTATCTAAAATTTATATTTTAAAACATTTCAGTGAAATTAACATCGTCTTCAGATTATAAACAGACGTTATTTGTTGCTATTTTCATTTTAGAAATTTCTTATTAAAATGATGGAATTCTCCGATATATTTCCATAGTGGAGATTTAGACACATTACAGAATTAAAAAAAAAAACCTTTTGTGTAATTTATATATTTGTGTGTGTTTAATTATTTCAAGTGACTCTAAAGTGGGCGTGGCATTTTTTCCACTAGCGTGAAAAATCAGAATAATATTGAATTATTTAATTTTTTTTGCTCATCAGACGACAGTAGCAGCGAGTGGCAGTAGTTACACAAGTTTGAATTTGAAACATTGTTTTGTTGTTTCCTAAAAGAAGCAATAATCCGTTACTGTATTTTATATTGTTCTTAATTTTATAATTCACGATGTACTTTTAAAAGCATAAAAATTAGTATATCTTAACTAAAAAGAATCAGTCTAAACTTAAGCACAGTTTTGCGATTTATTTACGGTTAACTATGTTTGTGTTTAGCTATTCCATTGTTTGTTTTAAAAAATGATTTTTTAAAGGTTTTTTTTGGTGCTTTATGGTAAAATAGCACTTAAAAATTAAAAAAAAGAAACAAAAACTTAACTGTAAATAGCATACTTTTTCTATAAATTGGTCAATTTGAAGTAATTTTTATTGAAATTTAGCTAAAATGCCTATAACTGCATAAAAATCTTAATGCTACTATTTTAATTTCCCAAGCACAATTTTAAAAATGTTATAAAATACGCAGTCCTACTTTCCGATTTAGTACAAGAATTTAAAATTGATTTCAGGACTTCGGGGAAAATAAACAATTTTTGTTTTTGCATGTTTTCTATTCTATTTACAGTCGATATAGATATAATGCTAGCAAATTGTCAAATGGAATGCATAGAGTTGCAATCTGACATTTAACTTAAAGAGAAATTCAATCGAGTCTCTTTGTTGTACTCATAAATCATACCTGCCCAGATATAAATATCCTTCACTGCATAGTCAAGCGTTATTCTGGTCATCAACGTTTGGAAGCACGTACATCTGAGAACAACTATTTTCAAGAGTTTCAACTATTTTGAAGCACACTAAGAGTCAAATTCGAACCAAAATTTATTCGTTGTTTTTTAGTATTGATGTGTATGACATTTCCCATCCCTTTTTTATACTATGTTTAATTTTTCATGCAGAGTTCACAAGGCAAAAGACAATTTGACAATTTTACTTTTCAGCTTTTAGTGATGAAAGGCTGAATCTATCTAAATTCTGAGATGTGTATAACATTTCACATGTTTTTTTCCTATGCTATTTATACTGTGTTTAGTTTTTAAGTTGACTTTGGTTAACAAACATTCATATTGAACCCCGAATCAAGAAACGAGAAACATAGTTTATGAAGGTACTTCAGATGATATTTGGATCAGTTTAATTGAACAGAGATTTATATGGAGTTTAATAAGGACAGAATGTTTCTATTATTGCTACAGAATCTTGCATTTATGGTGCGTGTAGCCCAAACTGCAGATTTCTGTTAATTTTTTCATCAGTCAGTGCCTTTAACAAATACTTTAATACTTTATTTATATATTTTTTTGGCTACAGAATCCTGCATTTATGGAGGTATTTATATGGACAATTAGACATTTTTACTTTTAAGCTTTTAGTGATTTATTATAAATGTATATATTTTACGATATTTATACTGTTATTAAATCTATGTTATTTATACTGTGTTTAGTTTTTAAATTACTTTTTGTTAACAAACATTAGACAATTTGACATTTTTAATTTAAACTTGAAAAATGAAAGGCTGAATCTACTAAAATTCTGAGATGTGTATAACATTTCACATGTTTTTTTTTAAATGTTATTTATGCTGTGTTTACTTTTTTAATCAATTTTGTTTAACAAACATTCGACAAAATGACATTTTTACTTTTCAGCTTTACTTTTTAAAACTCTTAACTTTCCAAGAGACAATTTGACATTTTTTCCTTTTCAGCTTTTAATGGTTTATTATAAATGTATATATTTTATGTTTTACTTTTCATCTTCTTTTGCTCCAAAGATGAAAGGTTAAATCTAGATGAATTCTGAGGAGTTAATTATAAATTTATATATTTTTATATTGGATTTTTAAAAATTATTTGGGTGTATAACATTTCACATGCTTATTTTTCTATGTTATTTATACTGTGTTTAGTCTTTAAATTGATTTTGGTTAACAAACATTCGACAAATCGACATTTTTACTTTTCAGCTTTACTTTCCAAAAGACAATTTGACATTTTTCCTTTTCAGCTTTTAGTGGTTTATTATAAATGTATGTATATTTTATGTTTTACTTATCAGCTTCTTTTGCTCCAAACATAGAAGGTTAAATCTTGCTAAATTGTTTAGATTTTAAATTGATTTTGGATAACAAACATTCCACAATTTGACATTTTTACTTTACAGCTTTTATTGGTACAATGATGAAAGACTGCATCTAACCAAAATACTGAGATATGTATAACATTTCACATGCTTTTTTTTTGGCTATGTAATTTATACTGTGTTAAGTTTTTAAATTGGTTTTGGTTAACAAACATTCCACAATTTGACATTTTTACTTTACAGCTTTTAGTGGTACAATGATGAAAGACTGCATCTACCAAAATACTGAGATATGTATAACATTTCACATGGCTTTTTTTTGGTTATGTAATTTATACTGTGTTAAGTTTTTAAATTGATTTTGGTTAACAAACATTCCACAATTTGACATTTTTACTTTACAGCTTTTAGTGGTACAATGATGAAAGACTGCATCTACCAAAATACTGAGATATGTATAACATTTCACATGCTTTTTTTTTGGTTATGTAATTTATACTGTGTTAAGTTTTTAAATTGATTTTGGTTAACAAACATTCCACAATTTGACATTTTTACTTTATAGCTTTTAGTGGTACAATGATGAAAGACTGCATCTACCAAAATACTGAGATATGTATAACATTTCACATGCTTTTTTTTGGCTAATTTATACTGTGTTAATTTTTTAAATTGATTTTGGTTAACAAACCTTCTTAAAATTCCGGGCAACGCCGGGTACTTCAGCTAGTACTAAATAAGTTTAAATTTAAAATGACACGATGTTTATTTCTTATATGTATATATATATCTACTAGATGAAAACCTGCACTTCCCTACGAAGTACATTCAAATTACATACAACGGTCAATGTATGCAATTAAAGCCAAAAATAAATAATATATACATATATTTATAATAAATACAACGATCAATGTATGCAATTTATTTTGAAAAAACAAAAAAATATATTTGTAAAAAAATTGTAAGGGATATTTTTACAGACAAAATAATGTTCAATCGTCTGCCGCACTAGCAAGAAGAAAAAAAATGTCTATTGTTATGCACGTGACGATAAATTAATTTAAAGTACCAGAAAAAGAAATCACGCGATCGGCATTTAATAAATTAAATTCTAAAAATTAATCTTTAAAAATTCACCAAAAATCAGGAAATGAAGGTAATTCGAAAAAAATTTCATTTTGAAGGAATTTTTAGGATCTTTCTCGTGATATAAATTTTATAACCCTCAATGTATTATTTTAAATGCAAACGTAAAAAAAGTTTAAAAAACAGCTTAAAAATTTAATTTAAAAAAATGTAAGAAGAATTTTTGAAAAATCTTTCTTAGTGCACGCCTACACCATAAGAAGAATCGCCGTGCAAAATGTCAGCCCTTTAGGTCCAGCGGTTTGGTCTGTGCGTTGTATGTCAGTCAGTCAGTTACGGAACTGTTTTATATAGATAATATACATATGATGAACTATACATATAACTATACATATGAGGAACCAATCAATCAAATTTGAAAGGATATATATCTAAAAAATTCCTATTAAAAAAGGTAAAATAATAATAAAAAAAAATTGAATTGGGAGCTTTTTCTTTTTTTTCTTTTAAAATAAAAATTTTGGGGAGGCCCCAAACATTCGGGGGCCTAATGTATTAGAAATAAATAATCTATATATATATATATATATATATATATATATATATATATATATATATATATATATATATATATGTGTATCTATATACATATACATATACATATATATATATATATATATATATATATATATAAGGTATGAAATTTTTATTACAAAATAGAGTGTTAATATGTTTGTTAATATGTTAGTTAATATGATCTTGATGTAAGAACAGCGACTGAAATTACGACTAGAAAAGAACATTGAAAATAGTTCGTTACAGAGATGACTGCCTCGGAGAATGATGGAGTCATTTTTATGACGTCACAAATGATATTCACATTTATTGACTTTTTAGCGTAGGATTACGTTCCTCCATAATGGTCCTGCGGAAAGCAAAATTTCAGCGTCGTAATAATTTTGGCAGCGCCCCAAACCCAGTAGGAGTAAAACAATTAAAGAGAACCAAAATGCGTCCAAAAGAAAAAAAAAAAAAAGAGGTAAGAAACGATAAGTTAATCCTACGTTAATAACCCGCGGTAGTTTCGTTAGAAGAGGCTACCTGAAATTTTAACGTAGGTTTACGTTCCTCCGCGGAAAGGAAGATTTCGGACGCTAAAACTGTCCGTCCATCCGTCCTCGCGAGTTATAATTTTGGCAGCACGCCAAACCCAGTCTGTCGCTTGGTTAAGTTAAACAGAAAAGTACCAAGATGCGTCAAAATTTTGACATACATATGCAGTGGCTCCCAAAAGTGTTCGTACACTTACGATTTTCAATGAAATGGGGGTCTATCCATTCATTAAAATGAATATTTCAGAATGGGTATTTAATAATAAGATCTATAATCTATTCTTAACAAAACTACATGAAATATTTTGAAAACATAGTAAAACTTTATTTTTAAGAAACCAATAATCAAAGAGTAACAAAAACTTTATCTCACAAAAGTCATCGTAAACTTGTAAAAAATCTCTACATATTAGTAAATATTCTAATTTTTCGTTAAATTAATATTTAGTAGGATATCCTTTAGCATCCACAACTGCTTTTAAACGTCTGGGAATAGATTGCTTTAGTTCTTTTGTAATTTCTGCATCAATGTTCATCCATTCTTCCATCATAATTGTTTTTAGTTCGCTATTTCTTTTAAAAATGTCGTGTTTTCGTACTCGAACCTCCAGTTCTCTCCAAAAATGTTCTATTGGGTTTAAATCTGGCGATTAAGGTGGTGTTTTCGAAACTTGTGGACAATTACAGAGACACCAGATACGAACGTTGAGAGCCGTGTGCTTAGGATCGTTATCTTGATAAAAAAAAAAAACAAAGTTGTTTCCAATACCCAAAAATTGGGCTGATGATTTTAAATTGTCTCTTAAAATATTTATATACACAGCATGATTCATTATGCCGTCAATAAATACCAAATGATCTAGTCCTGATGCTGACATGCACCCCCACACAAGGACACCTCCACCGCCATGCTTAACTGTTCCTACTAAGTTCTTGGGATTAAGTTCCTCATTTTTTCTTCTCCATACGATTATACGCCTATCGGAACCAAAAGTGTTAAACTTGCTTTCATCGGCAAATAAGACGTTATTCCAATAGGTTTGGGGCTTATTTATCATTGATAGTGCGAAGGGAAGCCTAAGCTTTCTGTTTTTCTCACTCACAAAAAATTTTCTACCGGCAGAACGCCCATGTAATCCAGCTGCTCTGAGAACTGGTCGAACAGTTTCAGGTGAAATTGAAGTAGAAAATGTTTCATTGAATTCTGCAGAAACTTTTAGATCACGCAAACGTAGATTTTCCACAAATTTTCTAATTATAAATCTCTGATCACGTTTTGTTAACTTTGCCGGACGACCTTTTCTTACCTTGTTTTGGATTCGGTTTTCTTCTTCAAAGCGTTTTATGACATACTCCACAGTAGAATGGGATAAATTAAGAAATTTAGCAAAATTCCGAACTGATTTACCAGTACTACGATGAAAATTAATCAATTTTTGAATGTTGTTTGTTGTTTCTTTACGACTACGAGCCATTTTTAAATATTAAATAGAATATTACGGAGTAGGCAAGCAAAAATTAAAGCCAAACGATATTTTAAATGTCACCACAATTCAAAAATAAAAATAAAGCGCCAGACGATCATTTTAATCATGAATTTATCCGAAAATATTTCAGCGTACGATGACTTTTGTGAGATAAAGTTTTTGTTACTTTTTGATTACTGGTTTCTTAAAAATAAAGTTTTGCTATGTTTTCAAAATATTTCATGTAGTTTTGTTAAGAATAGATTATACATCTTATTATTAAATACCCATTCTGAAATATTCATTTTAATGAATGGATAGACCCCTATTTCATTGAAAATCGTAAGTGTACGAACACCTTTGGGAGCCACTGTATATATATATATATATACACATACGTACATATATATATATATATATACATATATACATACAAAAGAGGTAAGCATAATCCTTCTAACGAATTTACCCGCGGTAGTTCCATTAAAAGAGACTATATGAAATTTGTTTTTGAAATTCTGTTATTTTTAAAATTTTTATGTTTCTTTAAAATAAATACAACTTAAAAATAAATACAACTTTTGAATGAATCGTTATTTTATCCAAAAGGATTGTACTCGGGCACTTCGAGTCTCTCCCGAAATTGGAAAAGGCGCCGTTTTTCAAACTTGCCAGTCGGGCTCTACACCTACGAAGCCGAGAGAGGAAAGTGCTGTCTGACTGTCGAACGGGATATCCTCCTTTCTTCCGCCCAATAGGTTAAAAATATGTCAAACGCGGGAGGTGGGGAGAAAGTGAAACATCTTTTTATCATTCCTATTCATTTCATTTGGGATTTCCCACTTTTCGGGATATTTCTATTCCTTGTTTAATTATTTTTATTTTATGACTCGCTAAATAACCGTGCTTCATCTACATTATGACAATTGGTTCTCTTTATTAGTGGTAGCGCATCGTTCAGGAAGTAACCACCGAATACTCCATATAGCCCCCCCCCCCCAAAAAAAAAAAAAAAAAAAAAACCTATCTATATATATAAAACAGTTCCGTAACTGACTCATTCATTCACTGACTGACTGACTGACTGAGATACAACGCACAGACCAAACCGCTGGACCTAAAGGGCTGACATTTTGCATGGCGATTCTTCTAATAGTGTAGGGGTGCACTAAGAAAGATTTTTCAAATATTCTTCTTACATTTTTTTAAATTAAATTTTTAAGCTGTTTTTTAAACTTTTTTTACGTTTGCATTTAAAATAACACATTGAGGGTTATAAAATTTATATCGCGAGAAAGATCATAAATATTCCTTTCAAATGAAATCTTTTTCGAACCTTTACCTCTATTTTCTGATTTTTGGTGAATTTTTAAAGATTCATTTTTAGAATTTAATTTATTAAATGCCGATCGCGTGATTTCTTTTTCTGGTACTTTAAATAAATTGATCGTCACGTGCATAACAATTAAATAGACAAAAAAATATTTTTTTTTCTTGCTAATGCGGCAGACGATTGGACATTATTTTGTCTATAAAGATATCTCTTACGATTTTTTTATAAAAATATATATTTTTTTCTATATCAATTGTATATATTGATCGTCGTATTTATTATAAATATATGCATATATATATATATATATATATATATATATTTATTTATTGTTTTTGGCATTAATTGCATCCGTTGACCGTTATATTTAATTTGAATGTACTCCGTAGCGAAGTGCGGGTTTTCAGCTAGTTAACGCATAAAGAAAAACTTAAAGCCCAAATCCGCTGCCGAACATGTCAACCTCTAGATTACAAAAGAGCAGAACACTCACGACACTTTAGCGAGATGGAACATATAGATTTCTACTCTTTAAAAACCCGCACGATGACGCCACATCAGTCGAGCGAAATCTTCATCTCGACGTATTTACCGAAGACACGCCCACCGAAAGTGATGACGTCAAACGCCGGCTAATTTCAATACGGCCGCGGATGTGAGGTGAGAAAAACCGACACACTTCATTTGTATGAACTAAAGTAGTCGAGTGTCGTCCTGTCATGGAACGACCCTCATCCAACATTCAATAGGGGGTGAAAAGTTTTTTTTATTTCCGGAATGGAAGTTCTTATTGTAACTACTCTAAAGGTGGGATATTAACGTAGGATGACGTTCCTCCATAACGGTCCTCCGGAAAGCAAAATTCCAGATGTCCTGCGTCGCGAGTTATGATTTTGGCAGAGCGCCTGACCCAGTTTGTATCGTTTGGACAAGCAGTAAACAGTTAAACAGAAAAGTACCAAAATACAACAAAATTTTGACATGCATATATGTATATATACGTATATATATATATATATATATATATATATATATATATATATATATATATATATATATATATATATATATATATATATATATATATATATATATATATATATATATATATACACATAGATACATATATATATATATACATATATATATATACACACATAGATACATATATATATATATACATATATATATATATATATATATATATATATATATATATATATATATATATATATATATATATATATATATATATATATATATATATATATATATATACATACAAAAGAGGTAAGCAACGATAAATAATCCTTCTAACGAAATAACCCGCGGTAGTTTCGTTAGAAATATCTGAATATATATATATATATATATATATATATATATTCAGAATATATATATATATATATATATATATATACACACACACACAGTGGACGCTCGTTATTTCGAACTCAAAGGTTCTCGGAAAAAAGTTCGAATTATCCGATGTTAAGAGAAAATATATAACTTTAAAAGTGTATCACTGAAGAAGAAAAATCTCCTAGTATGTATAACCCCGTAAAATATATTATACTATGTTATCTAAAATTAACATATTAAAAAGCAATACAGACTTGCCTTAATCATAAAATGAAGCAGAAGATATGCAGTAGAAAGTAAACTTTAATTAAAAATACGAATTACACTTTGGTGAAAAACTGTAAAGTGGATGTTTGGTTTTGTTTATGATGCCTACATTGTTCAGCCAGCTTCTCGATTTGAAGTAAACATTTCAATTCATTTTGAGAGGAAGGTTCCATCTGAATAAATGCTTTCAGAGTTTTAATAGAGTCCATTATGGCTTTGTCCATTATGGTCGCATTAAAAATATCTTTCGGGAGGTAAGTAGAGAAAAGCCCTGGCAGTTTCCTACCTTAATTAGTGCATACGTCTTCGTTTACATTAGAGCTTTGGCCACATACAGTTTGATAAGAAATATTGTGCCTTGACTTAAATGGAGAAAGCCATCCATCACTGCATTTAAAATCTTCAATACCCATTCGACTTGCCAATTCATCAGCCTTCGTCAGCACTAAGGGTCCATTTATCGGAAAATTTCGAGATCTAACATCCTGGAACCATAACAGTAGAGCTTTTTCTAGATATTCTCGGGATGCATTTCTCACGCGTTTAGCTTCCTCTAGCAAATTTTGATTTTTCCCATGAATCTAGAATTGACTCCTTGTTTTTCAAATAAGTTGACAAGATATTTTTTTTAATTCCATAGTCAGCTTTGTTTTACATTCGCTATTCTCTACTCACTTTAAAATTTCTACCTTTGTCTCCAAAATTAGGATTTTGTACTTTCCACGCGTAGACATCCTGAATTTTTACTCTTTCACATCACACACTGAGGAAGAAAAACTAGATCACATTCACTTGTCTGCACTACAGGCATAACTGACGCAGCTCCCTAGAATCTGTAGTAAAGACTGGTTTTTCTGAAATTCTAAGAAAATCGATACAAATAATGGAAATTCGCTTTGTCCGTTAAGCACTAATAAGGACAATAGCCACTAACGTTTAGCGGAAATGCAATAGTCTAGGAATGCGGGCATGTGCCTCTTTACATAGAAAAAAAATACAGGTGATTTTGACACACAAAATAATAAATACAGCGTGTACTTTCTCCGTTAATTGAGGTAAAAGAAAATTTTTTTTGTCAAATTTTTAGTTCGAATTAACCGAATTGATAAAAATTTAGTTCGAATTAATGAGATATTTTTAACATTAACTCCAATACAAGTTTTTTGGGATTAGTTCGAAAAAACTTGTATTGGATTAGTTCGAATTAACCGAAAGTTCGAATTAACCGAGTTCGAATTAACGAGCGTCTACTGTATATACATACATACATACATACATACATATATATATATATATATATATATATATATATATATATATATATATATATACAAAAGAGGTAAGCAACGATAAATAATCCTTCTAACGAAATAACCCGCGGTAGTTTCGTTAGAAATATCTGAAAGTAAAAAAAAAAAAAAAAAAAAAAAAAAAAAAAAAAAATCTTTTCATTTGCAAAAGCCTTTTAGCCTTTTATTTCCCGATGCCTTTTAATGAGCACAAAACCCCGACGCAAAATGTCAGCATCCTAGGCCTTACTCGACGTATTTTCCGAAGACACGCCCACCGAAAGTGATGACGTCAAAAGCCGGCTAATTTCAATACGGCCGCGGATGTAAGGTGAGATAAACCAACACACTTCAGTTAAATGAACTAAAGTTCCAAAGATACGGTGATCCTATGAAAAACTGATACGCTCCATGCAGTGCGACGATTCATATATCAAAGGAAAGAAAATTTAATACCGAATCCAACACAGTAAACAGAAGTCAAATATTTTACCCCAGTCAAAATAGACCCGAATTTGACGAATGGCTAAAAAAAATATGAAAGTTTTGAAAATTGGTGGAGATGTTTTTTTCAGCATGTTAATGAATATACTAAAAGTCCCCACCGATCAGACTTGAGCTTTCGCCGCCATCTTGGAAAATGTGTAGGCTTTTTTGGTTTTTTCCAAGTAACTTCAGAAATATTGATTTTATGTAAAAAAATTGAATACAAAATTTAAAGGGCATTAAATTATGAACAAAAACATTATCTACACATTTTTTTTAAAAATTCTAACACGAACAAAGATAATTGACTTTGAAAATAGCGAACAATCACGCGTAGGGCACGGATGCGCGGGTCATCCCCATCGCGATGGGGGGATGACCCGCGCATGTGCCCCAAAAGTCTTGCACACTCATGTGTGTCACACCTCTGCATATCAAAGCTCGAGATAAAGTTGCAGCAACATCCAATCCATTGATATCAGGTTGTATTGTGAGGCTTGGTGGATTCTATCTTTTTATGTCATACTTAGGCTGCATTGGGTGCATAATGGCTGGAAGTGGGTAAATATAAATACTAAATTTGATGTATGTCTGACTACGTCAGTAAAAAAAAAACGTTGCCTGGCTATGAATACGCTAGAAAAATCCTAGCTTATTTATTTACCCAAACAGCTTTAGCAAAAATTAATTTTGACGCCATGGATATATCTGATTTCAAAAGCAATAATCTCCATGAGTTATTTAGAGATTTTGCTACTGAACTACTATCACTAGAAACCATATACGGACATACTCATATACGAGGCATCGATATTAAAATGATTAAGACTTTGAAGCAGTTGAAAGAGAATGGCCCAACTGCATTCCTCTGGGTTCAGTACTTTGAAATGGTAAAGCTTATGAAAGCTTGATCACCGTCAATTGTGCGGTGAAAGTAAACGGTTTCAATACATTAGGACACCCGTTGTTGCTTTTCCAGAGGATAGAGATTGTTAAACAAAACGAATAGCATTTTATTTAGAATATGAGTTGCCTCCTTTTACGTTTGCTCTGTTTAATGAAGCTGACATGCGAGAGACAGCGACATTGGTCATGTACGACGTTTTTGAAGTTCCAAACAATGACCTTAACCTCCTGAACTGCGTCAACATTGTGGACAGTGGTTTTCTCCTACACTGTGTCAAATGGGGTACACAATTAACTTTTTCGGTTGTTTGCACAAATTAAGTTAACTACATAAGAAAAAGCATTATGGAACCAGCTGTATAGTCGTTTTTAATGCCTAATCCAACACCAATAGCAGCACAAAAAATGGAAGAAAATCCACGGTCTATTGCGATAAAATCTGTAGACATAAGTTTTGATGGAAACGTGCGAGTTACTGTTCAACAATAACAGTTCCTCTCAAATGAAAACAACAAGAGCAAACTGATCAGCATGCTATCAGCTGAGCTGGAAAGCAGTGGGATTCGATTCCGACATTCTCATTGTAAATACTGCAATTAATGAAGCATATTCTGGTAACAACATCGTTGTAATCAACTTTGAAGATGATGACCACCTGGTTCTATTAACAGCTCTCACTCCTACAGAAAAGACATTTTCCTTGTCAAAACGTGCAAAGGGAAAGCAAAGAAAAAAATACATTCGTCAAATAAAATACAATCATCGGGACATGCCAAAGTATCCTTTTTCTCAATGCGTTCAGTGGATGCGATACTACTTCTGCAGCATTCAACAAAGGAAAGAAAAATTGTGTAAAAATGTTCCAAAGTAAAGATACTGAACACGACGTGACAGTAGTTAATAAGTGCGACTCATCGCATAATGATGTTGCTTAAGCAGGAGAATGCTTTTTTCTGATCTGGTATGGAGCACATCCCAGTGAAAAGTCCCTAAATAAGTTTAGGTACAAATGCTTCGCAAAATTTGTCACTAAAATAAAACCATATATTTCGTCTCTTCCCTCAACTGAAGAGGCAGCCATGCGACATTCCTTTCGGATGTATCACCAAGTGCAAAAGTGGTTTGGGAATGAGTAGAATCCTGAAGTGTGGGCTGGAAATGTCAAGAGAAAACCCTCGTGCCCATCACGACTATGGATGCAGTGGCTCCCGTTTCAGTTTGAAGCATGGTGTTTCACAACTGTAAGGGCCTGTTCACATAGGAGTCCGTAGCGTTGCGTTAAGGAAAAGATGACGTTAAGACGAAAATAATCCAATCATAGGCGTTAAAAATTTCATTGTTAATCGTTTGGAGGTATATGATTGGTTTATTTTCGTCTCAACGTCATCTTTTCCTTAACGCAACGTAACGGACTCCTATGTGAACAGGCCCTAAGACTGACTGGGGAGAAATATGCGTGTGTCGGAAAGCAAGCATCAACTTCACAACGGCCTACAATAACTGCAATGGGGACATACCCCATTGCAGTTATTGCACTGCTGATCATGAAAGGAATTGATGAATGAGGTGTTGTTAGCTGACCCATAGACGATCTTTTCAAGACTGACGACGCGAAAAAAGCAAGACAACCATAAAGTAGGTAAGCTTAAAAAATTATATACAATGAAAATACGGTAGTGAACTAATCCAAGTTTATTACATTTGTTCATAAAATTAAAAATGATCATTTATCTACATACCAAAAAACATTAGTCTCTTTTCTTGTGTTTAAAGATCGTCCAAATGAGGGAGAGGAGATAATTCAAAGGAAAGCGCCTGCAACGAGACTTGGACGCTACATTCATAATGAACCCGCATTTAATAGTCAATATTTTGGTTCGTGTTAGGGTTAAAGACAAAATGTATTTAATATTCTTTGTACACAATTAAATGGTATTTAATTTTTGTACAAAACCTTTTTTTACATAAAGTTAATATTTCCCAAGTTATTTGCAAAAACACAAAAAAAGGCCTTCAAAATCTTTAAACAACTCATGGAGATTATTGCTTTTGAAATCAGATATTACTGAATTATATTTCTGAAGTTACTTGGAAAAAAACAAAAAAAGTCTACACATTTTCCAAGATGGCGGCGAAAGCTCAAGTCTGATCGGTGGGGACTTTTGGTATGTTCAACAGTATGCCCAAACAAACATCTCTAGCAATTTTCAAAACTTTCATATTCTTTTTAGCCATAAAACCTATTTTGACTGGGCTATTTGCATTACAAGGGAAACAACAGTTAGGGTTTACTTACGATGAAACTGTCCTATCAGTATTGCGTTTGGAATGCTTTATCTTTCAAGACAGCGACGTGGCATCGAGCCAACCAACGTTTGGAGCTCTTTATTACGGGATGCCATGAAACGATTATAGCCTCTTTTATTGGATGGATCCCTCACACGTACTAGTTTTTTCCAAACGAAAAATTGGATTAGGCATTAAAATTACCACATGGTGGCTGAATTTGGAAGAGTACGTGCGGCAGCTACCTGGGTCAGATTCTCTGCCTTAGCGTAGGCCGTCGTTAAAAAAGATCCGTTGTCTTAAAAATAAGACAAAACCGTATCGAGTCGATAAGGAAAACCTTGACGATGACCGAAAGTTAATAGAAAACGGAAAAATAATTAAAATCCGTTTCAGATGATAGGGATTGGAAAAAATCTGAGATGGGTAACTGGCACCATCTATCGGCCAAAAGATGAAACAAAAGTGAATTTCAAAGTTTGGGAACGAAATGAAATAGAGAGACAGGAAAATTATGCTCTCAAACAAAAATTTAAAGCTTGAACTGACAAAAGCACCAGTTACACTGCTAATGCCCGCAGATGACGTCCATCTGAGGTAAATTCGTTTTATTCTCTTATCATCAACGGCTGTTTTGCACTTATTCCGGCCTTTTCCTTCTTTTTTCCCGATAGAGTCAATAAAACTTTTGTATTCCTGATGTTGTCACATCCCCACCGACTTCTCTTTGCATTGCTGCATATGAAAGACCATTTTCACTAACACAACAACCCTGGATCTCTTCCTGGGTGACCAGTCACCATTTTTCCTCTGGACGACATTGTTTCATTTATTACCATGTTTTCATTAACTTGCTTTCTTGTTTGTCCAGTACAAATTTTGCAATCGATTTTTAACCCACTTCCCGACTAGCTAGACATTTGAAACTTTTAGAATTGCTCGGAACACGATGGCAATGCATTTTTTAAATACTTTTAGCCATCTTTAAGCATATTTTTTACCATGTTTTTATTATTTTCAGTTAATTTTGTTTGTAGACTAGTGCAGCCATCTGTCGGCAGGGAAGGGAACGAAAAGTTAAACGCGAGTTAACTTCCAATTAACTTCCTTTTCTGTCATGTCGATGGGATAATTCATAAAAAAATTTTTTAAAAAGTATTTATTAATACATAGAATTGTCAAGTTTATAGGATTCAACAGAAAATTTAAAAACATGGTGTATAAAAAGTTGTTTTTGTCTTGGTCCACACAGTCAGTAGCACTAAACATCCAACCGTAATGGCACTTTATTCTACAAAATAAAACATCTAATTTGACCTGTCCCACCTTCGAACATGGCCCTGCATCAGGGCCGGATTTTCCTATAGGCTAACTAGGCTACATTCAAATTGTTAAAAATTCCACATTGTATCAAATAATATTCAAAGAAAATACCCAATGGGGAATCAATCTTAAGGCTGTTTCTCAGTTTAATCTTCAATGTATTGAATATATATATATAGGTTAGTACCAATAACAACGTGTTTCATTTAATGTATCACAGTAATGATGTATTTTATTATCTCTCATGTAATTTACAAATTTAAAAATGAGAGGTGAAAGGGCCTCATAAGTGGAATAGCCTAGGGCCTCTTTTCATCTAAATCCGGCCCTGCCCTGCATAAACGACAGCTGATCATTGGTCACGATTCCGATTGTCTGGTGGCATCCGCTTCTTGAATCTCACACTGCTTCGTCCAGTGGCGTAGCGACCATTTGGTCCCCAAGACCATGGGGGCGTGGTGCCAAAATGGTTATACTCGCTACGCCACTGGCTTTGTCTGACTAAAAGTAGTATTACCCTGTTTATTGTGTTGAAATCAGCATTTCGTTTGATATGCGAATCATTGCGATTTATCCATTTCGTTTGATGTATGAATCATTGATTTCTCTCCAGCTTGCCAGACCAGTGGGACATTGAATTGAGGGTGTAGTATATGTGCAAAATTGTAGGAAACTTTCTATATTCGATGCATGTAGCGGACTGTATTTTGAAACGAACATAGTAGTAGAATGTCACAATAACAATAAGGGTTTTATTAAAAAAAAACCCATTAGAACATAGTAGAAATTTTAGAATATGGGAGCAACCGAGTCTTGCAAGAGCTCAGGTCCCGACCAACTATCTAAGGGGGCGTCCATACATAACGTGAGGCGATTTTGGCGATTTTTTTTATCCCCCCCCCCCCCCCCCCCTGGTGAGAAGTCGTGAGATTTGGCTCGACCCCCCCCCCCCCTAATCTCACGTGAGATTTTTCAAAATGCGTATTTTTAGTGTAAATACGTTAATCTGTGCTTGATTGCGTTGGATTTATTTAAAAAACATAATTTGCTAAATTATTTTTATTTAAGACTAGTTAAGACTAGTATTTGAGACTACTAAGAACGCAGTCTAGAATCACAGTGAGAAAATCGAACAATAAGATACTTAAACAGGAACTACTAAAATTCGTAAAAGAATATTCATTCTAATTCAGTCCTCGGGGACTCATGTGTGGTCTCAAGGGTGACTATTGTGTAGGATTTAGCCATATTTTAGTGTAGAAATATGTTTTACTTAATATAACCCAGTTTTCTCGCAATTTTACAGTGTTTCTTGCGGAAAAGAAAATTACGTGATGTATGCCGAGACCCCCCTCTCTCCCCCACGTGAGACTGGGTGAGACTCGGCTCGACTCCCTCCCCCCCCCCTAAAAGCCTCACGCAATTAATGGACGCCCCCTAACTCGGCAGACGGACGCTGACTAGCAAAAACAGCGCCAACACGGCGAGCGCCAAGCCTATGCTTGGCAACCCTAGTGCGGTTCAACGACCTTGCGGTCTAACAGAGGGAAAGGGAAATAATTCGCAGAAGAACGGAATGGATTTTTGTAGAATTTCTGAAATTTGGGGAGGAGAAAAAAAAGCGAAGTCCTCTCCATTACTTCATTACCATGAGACAGCCATTGAAGCGTTTTGTGGGGTATATCTATCGTAATATTTCAAGACTATGAAATCTACATAGACAAATACACTCATGCCCACAAATTAAGGATAATTGAGAATCACACGGAAATCGAACTCTAAAGTAAAAATTTCACCTGTAGAATTATCACACACATCTTCGAGAATAATATGCAAATTACAGGAAGCCACCAGATGACGCCGATAGTACGTCACAATGACGAGAGTGTAAGAGAAGGGTATATAAGGAATGGTTTGTCCACAAGCGTTCTGTAAGCCGCTCAGTGCCATAACCGAATAGTTATGACACAGAGGACGCATGTGGATGATTTTTTACGGGGTAGAATTATCGGAATGTGGGCGTACTGAGATGGAACTTGGAATTGCCCAAAGTGGCTTTGGCAACGATTCCAAGATGATGGAAATGTCAGTGCAGCTCGCCCCCGAGTTACAAAGCCGAATGAAGACCGGTATTTGGCAGTAACTGGCAAAAGAAGCAGCATCCGAACTGTCTCAAGGCAAACCGTGTACAGACGTTTGGGAAATATTGGTCTATAGGATCGCAGATGTGTTCCGCTCGCGGCAACTCACTGTCGGCAGCGAGTAGAGAACATGCTTGTGTGATGTTTTCCAGGTATACCTTGCAGTCTGATTCACGTCGGACTTTCATATGGTACCACCAAGACGACATCATTGAACGACACCGTTACTGTGGTGCAGGATTGCTCGTTAGGGGTGGAATTATACTGGAACAGATCAAATCGGAACCACATTTACGGGGACATCTTTCTGGAACAACATGTACGTTTGTTTAGGGGTGCCATGGGTGCAGAATTTGTGTTTATGGATGACCCTCACCGAGCAAACATCGTAAACGAATGCATTCAATCTGGGGATATCACCCGGCCAGCATTCTCACCCGACTTGAATCCGATAGAGGTTGTGTGGGACATGCTTGGCCGACGAGTTGCAGCCCGTCAACCACCTCCTACATGTGCACCGGAACTTGGGACAGCATTGCTTGCTGAGTGGAGTAATCTTCCCCAAGATCAGCTCGATAATTTGATACTCAGCATGTCTAGGCGACTGTATTTCATCCCATGTCAGACACCAACCATGTAATATTAAGTTTTTGTAAAGGATATATTTTCTACAATTTTTCCAGGGAGCAAAAATTGTAGTTTTTATGAATGGTATCATACATACACCATCTTTTTTGTTCTTTATCTTTTGTTTAATAAATGTGCTTTCACGTTTGTTTTGTTTCTGAACCTTTATTTGCCGGAGCTGGCATTATCCTTAATTTATGGACATGAGTGTATGTATACACTCACAGTAGGTATTCGTTGCAAATGAAATTTAGAGCTCTTAACATTTCTAACGCGAATATGTATTTCAAAAGAGTACAGACCCTGGAGCAAAGTCTTGGATTTTTTTTGGCGCCGATTTTATCTTGTTTGGCGCAACGGAAAATTATTCTCGCCAACGTGTTTGAGCGGTGTTTTAAAACGCTTTGAAAGCCTGACTTTGAAATTGTTTATATTATTTGTTTACTTTTAAACTTATTTAAGGAAACTGAGTAATAATTAAACCAGACTATACAGACAACTTTTAAATTTAAAATGAATAAGCTCGTTTACATTTATCGATACTATCAGAAAAACTTACGAGTGCGTCAATATCCATAATTCTTCAAAAATATCCTCATTAAAAAATTGTATTATGAAATCGGAGACGATTCGTTTCTTTTCCTGCTAGCGTAGAAACACGAAAGATGACTCTATCTCTTGAAACATACTTGACAAAAAAATATACAAATAACTGAACACAAAGTACTGTCTCACTGCCAAAAACATTTTTGCAAAATCATGACGGCATTTGCTGATAGCCTCCTCGTGAATATGACGCTGTCATGACGTCAAAATGATGCTCAGAAACGAGGTTTTATGGAAATCTTGATGAATAGTTTGAAAAATCCCCTTCATCTATATGAAGTATATAAAACAGTTCCGTAACTGACTCACTGGCTCACTGACATACAACGCACAGACCAAACCGCTGGACCTACAGGGCTGACATTTTGCATGGCGATTCTTCTTATGGTGTAGGGGTGCACTAAGAGAGATTTTTGAAAAATTCTTCTTAGATTTTTTTAAATTAAATTTTTAAGCTGTTTTAGTAACTTTTTTAAAGTTTGCATTTAAAATAATAATTTG
>OU015492.1:229018148-229038148 GCA_907164885.2 Dolomedes plantarius | reverse complement strand
TTTCTTTCAGTCTTGTAGATTCCGGTTCACGGTATCGATGTTTTCAAAACATCGATGTTTTGTGTTCGCTTATTTACGTTGTCTCGATGTTTTTTTTTTTAATGAAAAAGTACCATAATAAAAAAAAAATTACCGCGTAGCATGATTTTCACACTCAGTCAATGTAAGTGTGAATTCTGAAAAGGACGAATACAAAAGGGGAAAAAGATTCCTTAGCAAACAGACAAATGGCAATCGACAACCAATGAACCGATCAGAGCGTTTGGAATGTTCCCGACACTCCAGAACCTTCCATGGGGTTTTATTTTACAAATAGTATATACAGGAGTGCATCTATTTAAGTTTTTGTTTTGTTCTGGTTTTATATAAGTTGACGTTAATATTATTAGTAAGATGCCTCCCAAAAGTACCGTTTGGAAATATTTTTGCGAAACCTCTGACAAATTGGCAAAATGCAATATTTGCCGTAAGTCCCTCAAAACTTCTGGCAATACCACGAATTTATTTGGACATTTGGAGGCAAAACGTGGCGATATTTACAACGAGAAATTTGAGTCATCAATGTAGCCCGAGGCAAAAGCGACCAAGTTTTTGTCATTTGTGTCAACCCAATCACAGAGTAAAATTGAATATCCCCCCCCCCCCCCCACGAGTAAACGAAGTAACATTAATGTTAGAAGTTACTAGACCAGTTTTAAAAAAATGGATGTTCTGAAACATCGATGGTTTTTGGGCGATGTTTTATTAGCATCGATGTTTTAATATTGAGTATCTATGTTTTGTTATCGATGTCGCAACCCTAGTAAATGCCCCTTCTGAAGTGAGAAATGTCACCGTGCCCCGTGTATCTTTGCTGCTGCTGCCATCTAGTAACCGTTGTTATAAACTGTCACGCACCGCGGCAAATCAAGCAGATCGATGCTCCTGTTTAAAGTACGGTAGAATTTCAACACTTTTCGGGAACTATAAATTAAAATACCAAAGAACTGAAGGTGTTACACATTCAAGTAAATTATACGTGTGCAAAGCAAGAGGGCCAACGCCGGCAGATCGTCTTTAACAGGTTTCGACGTCATATTACCCGTAACACATCGAGTTATCCACTAAAAGGGAATCGCCGAGAAATTTTAATATTTTATATACATTTTAAAAAGCGTAAAAGGACTAAGAAACCGCAAAAGATGTAACCATGGAAACGGAAAAACCGATATCAGATTAAAAACCACGGAGCCAGGGAAAAAAAAAGGAGGTGCGTTTTTAAATTGGAGACGAATAATAATTTTTATGTATTTATTTTGCCTTGCGTTATATTATTGCACGTAGCTTTTAATAATCTATTTTTTTTAACCGTAACTGTTAGCGGGTTCTACGGAATTTTGAAGCGATGAATTAAATCAGTTAGTTTTTAATGAAGTTATTAAAACTGGTATTATCTCTCTTTGTTTTAATTAAGGGGACAGTGGACTTTCAGAATTGCAAAATTTGTCCAAAAATTCAATTTTTTTATTTTATTGAATTGTGAAACTACGGACGAGTAGGAATGTGTCGCAAAAAGAATTTTTAATTTCTGCGATTACTTTCCTAGTTATAGACATTTGTATTTAATTTAGATATTATTTGGTTACTAATAGCAATAACTTTAAATGCGTTTTTATCAAAATAAAAATTTTCACGTCATACGAATATTCAAACTGCTCCGGGAGCATTTCTAATGATCGTATTGCTTTGAAATTTAAGTTTTATATACTTAACTGTATACCAAATAAATCTTATTGAAAATAATTATGCTTCGTAGCTCAGAATTTCTAAATTTTGTACTGGAAAATAGGATTCATAGGTATTTTGCGTAAATAAAAGGGTGCTTTCACTATTATTATTTTTTTCTCTTTATATTTTTAATGAATGCTTAAAGGAAGCAATAAGATTCATTGTTAGTTCTATAAGGTATCCTGTCAATAAAAATTACCCTATTATATGCAAAAGAAATACACCTGGAACATTTTTAATGAGGCCAACTTTTGATATAATTAATAATTCATAAATTATGAATTATTAATAAAGAATTATGAATTATTTATTATTATTATGAATTATTAATTCATAATAATTATTAATAATTATTATGAATTATTAATAATTATTTATAAATCCCCGCTCTCATCTTTAAATTTTATCCACTTTTACATATCTATGGTACTAATGACATATTGAAATTTCAAGCAAATCCATTGAAAACAAAAAGAAGAGTTAGGTTTGAAGGTCCACTGTCCCCTTAAGTGATATCTAATTTCGAAAATGCTGGTGAATAATATTCATGGGTAATAATCCTCATCTATCAGAACATCCTTGAATCAATCATAATATTCGCATTCGTTACAGCTCCTTTTTTGGGAACTGCTTCAATCGGACACGAATGCCTAGCCACGAATTTTTGTTTGTGGGCATATTCTCTGCATCCCAAAACACATCTTTTCCCATTAGAACCTCAGTATGAGTCCGCGATTTGCGTATTTCTAACCGGTGCTGAATGTTTCGCGCGCTCGAAAAATGGTTGTAACGTAAATGCTGCGATGAAAATCTCACGCAAACGAGTGTCTTATCTTCCGGTTTTTGTTTTCAAATTTTGTCCAGGTCGGCGTGTTTATGCCAACATCTCGCCGGGAAGGCGAAATATAGTACAGCTAACCCTCCTATAACACGGTAGATAGGTTCCTAGAAAATGCCGTGTTGTAGGAGACAGTTCAAAAAAGGGGGTTGCGTTCCGAAAACTTATTATAAACAAACTTTTTTTTTTAATTCCATATAAGCAACTTAATTTTTATTAAAAATACTAGCTGAAAACCCGCGCTTCGCTACGGAGTACATTCAAATTAAATACAACGGTCAGTGTATGCAATTGATGCCAAAAATACATATATATATATATATATATATATATATATTTATAGTAAATATATATATATATTTATAGTAATCAATGTATACAATTGATGTAGAAAAAAATATATATTTATAAATAAATCGTAAGGGATATTTTTAAAGACAAAATAATGTCCAATCGTCTGCCGCATTAGCAAGAAATTTTTTTTTTGTCTATTTAGTTGTTACGCACGTGACGATAATTTTATTGAAAGTACCAGAAAAAGAAATCACGTGATCGGCATTTAATAAATTGAATTCTAAAAATGAATCTTTAAAAATTCACCAAAAATCAGGAAATGGAGGTAAAGATTCGAAAAAGATTTCATTTTAAAGGAATTTTTATGATCTTTCTCGTGATATAAATTTTATAACCCTCAATGTATTATTTTAAATGCAAACGTAAAAAAAGTTTAAAAAACAGCTTAAAAATTTAATTTTAAAAAATCTAAGAAGAATTTTTGAAAAATCTTTCTTAGTGCACCCCTACACTATTAGAAGAATCGCCATGCAAAATGTCAGCCCTTTAGGTCCAGCGGTTTGGTCTGTGCGTTGTATGTCAGTCAGTGAATGAATGAGTCAGTTACAGAACTGTTTTATATATATAGATAAATGTATGTATAATACAAACCGAAAAGAAACAACAAAAAAATATTATTTTCATTTAATGCGGCCTTAATTTAATAAATTTGTTTCTCATCACTGCTCAGTACAATCAAACGAGAAAGTTTTTTCGGTTGAACGATGTCACCTTCACTTTCAGAACCTTTTTCTTTAGTTAGATTTTTTGCACATTCTATCCTCTTTAAAAAAATCTGTCATTTTGGTTCATTTACTGGTTCTGTCACGTACAGCCATGGAACTCTGAGTTCAGCGGATGATTTTATGAAATCGCGAAGAGGAAAACAACTCAACATGACTTTAGCATTTTTCCTTTTTCTTTTTTTGGTTTTAAAACATTGTTATAATTTTTGTTTGAAAAGGGACGTTGTAGTCTTTATGCATGGTTATATGAAAACGAAGTGTAACGTAGTATATAACAAAAGTATATTTTAACTCTCTTTAAAGATCAAATCTTACTTTACGAGTTTTAGAATCTGCATGGTTAGTAGTTGTGTAAAATGAAGGCAAATTAATTTTATACTGCTGCAACAGGTTCTTACAAGGTCGTTGTAGACTCACGGTATGGAGATAGACAATTTTGCAGCTCCCTTTTGAATGTTCGGCTTCTTTCGGAGGAAGGGAAAAATGATTCAAGATTTTCAGCTAAGCTTAAGCCTTCTTGAAATTTTATAGAGTTATATATGAATAAATTATAATTTGTTTATACATTTTCATGTAAAGCCACTCTAGTTCATTATTCCTTTCCGTCATTATTTTAAGGTAATTTAATTTTTAAATGTCTTAAACAAAAATCGTGTTATCTAGTGCTATAGAAGTACAGTGTTGTTCAAAGGTTTCGCAATTTCTTTAGAGCGACACCGTGTTACAGGTTGCAGTGTTATACGAGGGTTCCCGCAATTTATCCTATCGTGTTAGAGCGAAACCGTGTTGTAAGATGCCGTGCTCTAAGAGGGCTACCTGTACAATATTTTTTTTTGCTTTGTAACCAAAGCGGCGATCAACTGTGATAGGCACTCCTTCCCCACTAGCTGCCAAATCGTGTCTCAAAAAAAATATATATATTATATAAATATATATATGTGATGATTAAAGCATAAGCTATAGTTAATTATATTAATGAGCGTTAAACAGTAATTTTTGTATTAAAGTCCTAGTGTGGTCTCCAATTCAGGAAGTAGACTGTGTTTCGCAGCGAAAAAGTTCAGGATCAATCGAATCGCTCGCACGCGCGTTATCTTACATAATCATCGGATGTTGAAGGGGGCTCTGGAAGAGGGCCTACGCCTATGTGACTTATATAACGGAAGAGAAAGAAATTACGCAGTTCGGGGAAATCTTTGATAAAGTCAAAACGCACGTATGTGAGATGATGGAAAATGGCGATTTAGCTGGATTAATTGGGTATTTGATTAATGTTAATTAATAAAGAGGTGTTTAAAAGTTAATTCAGTATTAGTTCTTCCACTGGCCTACTGTTTGCCCAGCATTTAGAGTAAGTAGAGTGTTTTAGATGGGTGTGCGGCGATAGAACCGTGTCATATATATGTATATATATATATATATATATATATATATATATATATATATATATATGTATTTATGTATATGTATATACAGTAACCACCACTTATAGTGATCAGTGGTTATAAGAATCAACCGTTTGTAAGAATCAATATCGCGAAAACAAAAACAAATGTATTATTTCCATGTTACAATTTTCGCTTTAAAGAACCAATCCACCGGTTTTAAGGATCAGTTTACACTCTGCTATCCTTTCATTTTTCCAAAAATGCCACTTAAACCCCCAAAATGCACGAAGTTCTTTCTTTATTTTCTTTAAAGAAAGACTAGGAAGATGGGATGGAATACAGTCGTAAAATGCATCCCATTCTTTGTTAGACATAATATAGTTTCCCCTTAAACCCTTTAGCTAAACACTGTCCTATTAGCTTGACCCGGGAGCATCTTTACCCGTCCGGGTCCGTTTTCACTTTTCTCCATTAACAAACAAAGACAGGGACTTTTTCCCCACCTCCCACATCCTGGTTATGGCTTCCAGGCGAAGTGTCCACTTTCACTTAGGCAAACGTAACATTACTAGATTCAGCACGTTATCAAACCGTGAAATGTAAGCTAGAAGGTAAATCTTCATCTGAGACTACTGATATTGAAAGAGGTATAAACAGCCTCCTGAAAACTTCATTACGTCAAACTACATAGAAGACTTTTTCTTGCTTCCTTCCTGTAGTTGAAATGTTAAAAACTGTTAGGCAGGTGTGTTGTAACAAATAGTGGATTTTTGTCTTCTCTTACTATAATAGATCTCTCAATAATCTCTTAATAATATAATAATCTCTTACTATAATTATAGATCTAGAAATTAAATTGTATTTTTAAAATTATAAAAAGTAATTTTAATAAAAGATAATTAACGTAAATTAAAGAGCATTTTATGGTAAATTATCTCATGTATATATAGATGTGTGTCTGCCTGTCCAAAAACCTAAAATTCGGCTATAAGAATCAACCGCTTATAAGAATGAAAAACAGCAATAACAAACGTGATTCTTATAAGCGGAAACCACTGTATATATATATATATATATATATATATATATATATATATATATATATATATATATATATATATATGTATATATATGTATATATATATATATATATGTATATGTATGTATGTATATATATAAATGTAATATCCTTCACCGGATGAAGCTCAACAGGCTCGTACCTCCTAGTTTTTTGGATCCGGGTCAAGTCGTAGCCGAGTTGATCTTACTGTGTAGTCGTACCGGAAGAGGCAATGGCGAGTGACTGGGAAAGGCGTAGGAAGACAATCCAGACATCTAAGCTGATGGAACAGTCTCTTTATTTTCGAAGATTAAATATACTTCATTATCTATACACTGCATACTTAGTTTAGGATTAACATGCGTGAAAAGTATCGTTTATCGGGAAGAATCCCGGCGACGCGTTATTTGACGGAGAGCTCAAAATCACGTTATGTTAGGTTGAGAGCAGACAAAAAAAGACTAACGAGGCGCGAAAATCTCCCGCCCGAGTACGGGTCTACCAAACTTCTAATTTGTCAGAAATGGACACGTGATTAAGTCGCGTCATATGAGGTGATGGTCTCGCGATGCCCGTTATGTAATGCTTATATAATAGTACGCGCGTGCAACAGCTTTAGGGGAAAAGTAGATTTATATTGGTTGAATTTAGGTCGCAATCCAAGGTTAAGGGGATGTATTCTGTTGCAATAAGATAAACGAATTTGGAAAAAGCATGTAGGAGTATTTAAAAGGATTAAAATTTGTTTCATATATATGTATATATATATGTATATATATATATAAATATATATATATATATATATATATATATATATATATATATATATATATATATATATATATATATATATATATATATGTGTGTGTGTGTGTGTGTGTGTGTGTATGTATATATATATATATATAAAATAAATATATACATAATACAGTCAAACCTCGCTAACTCGAACCTCGATTTCGCGAATTTTTCGATATCTCGAAGAAATAAAAATTCCCTTCAAATTTCCTATGCACTCAATGTTAAAAAAACCTTGATTTGGAGAATTTTTTTGGCTCATCCCTCGATAACTTGAATTTTTTCCATGAATGGAGGAAAATTTTTTTCTAAAAACAAAAAAATAATATCCAAAAAATAGAAATTTCTAAAAAATAGAAAAGCTATTCAAACATTACAGTGGTCAAACCCTCCATAAACTTTAAATAGAAGGGATATAAAGACGGAAGATATCACAGTGAAATGACAACTTCTCATGTCCTCCAAGATGGAATTTGAAATTCTTGTTTATTGTTTTCTTATCTCGTTTCAGTTAGGTGCCATGCATATGCAGTGACCATCGATCCTTTCTTTTATTTTTTCTCCTTTTATTCTCCAAGGTTACTTTCTAGAGGGGTTGGGTGGTTTTAACAAAACAGGAAATTAAGGCATGGACAAAAATCAAGAGTTGGGTGGCTTCTTATCATTGCAACAAGGAGTGAAAGAAAAAAATTACAGGTGTGAATGCATGCCTGTGCTGTCTTGCATTCAAGCTAGAGCCTCAATGTTCATGCACCTCGATAACATGGAATTTAATGACTTTGTCATCGTAGATGATACGGTAATAGTGTGTGGTC
This sequence comes from Dolomedes plantarius, assembly GCA_907164885.2. Classification (NCBI taxonomy): domain Eukaryota; kingdom Metazoa; phylum Arthropoda; class Arachnida; order Araneae; family Dolomedidae; genus Dolomedes; species Dolomedes plantarius. Next base: position 229,030,403 of record OU015492.1, on the reverse strand, counting down.
AGTGGGAGGACAATGACATCATCCATCAGACGAAAGTTTCTTGTGTATTATCAGAAGAAGAGGAGGACGAAATCCGCCATTTGCCACCTAATGTGACAAACAAAGAAGGACTATTTGCAATAGACGCTTTGAGAAGATATGTTGAAAGTCAACCAAATAGGTAAGAGGACACATTTAAAGCCATTGTCCACTTAGTGTAATAGATAAAATTTCAGACTCTTTTCTGAAGCAAACAACAATTGAATCTTTTTTCAAAGAATTTTGTAAATAGTGTTTATTAAAATAAAAATATGGGTTACTTTTTAAAAAGGTATGTAAAAAAGCTTTTATATTCACTATTACTATTGATAACATGCGATTTTCGATAATTCGAATTTTCGATATTTCGAATTTTTTTGTCTCTCCCTTCAAGTTCGAGATATCGAGGTTTGACTGTATATTTATAAATATATATATATATATATATATATATATATATATATATATGTATATGTATACATATATTTATAAATATATATATATATATATATATATATATATATATATATATATATATATATATATATATATAAGTGGTGTAGCATATCTTTTTACTACTACCCATACAGAAGCAAAGTACGCAAAGAACTTTTCACGTTCCTCTACAAATCGTCGAAACGACTGATATTACGGGAAAAACACGCTTGAATTACATTCGTTCAATTCATCCACGGAAATAAAATAATCGACCAATTTTTACGTTGTCGCGATTTCACGACATATTTCCGATGAAATTAAAATTTTCGCGGAGTTTGTGTATTGCTTTTTTGTTCCAGTCCGGCTATAACTGGATCCATAAAAAGATTTGTAAGGGAACACGATGCAGATATATGAGTTACCCATCTTTTTTTTTACATCGGGAAACACACTCATTCCATTTCATTTTGGTTTGTTTGTTTGTTCCAGGGGTGACCGAAGGTAAAGCGAGAATGGCTTCTTGTGCTTCATCCGTTCTATTGACCTGCTTCATGATTTCGAGCGCAGTGGCAGGTAAGTGAAACATGTTTAACCCTCAAACAAGCCCACCGGTCATTATGACCGGCAGCGGTGGAACTAAGGGGCTTTGACATCCTCAGTCAGTTCCTGGACATCAGGGTTTCACAACTGCTCGCCATTTGCCAGTAAGTTGCAATTTTGTGAAAGTATGGCGGTCAAAGTGACCGGTAGACCTGTTATTGCCACCGAGCAATAACAGGCCCCATAGGGATTTCAGTGTTGTGTGCGATTTTTAAAGTATCCTGTGAAGCGTCGACATCCCTCTTTTCTACCTCAATCACTGGCAGGCTCATTTTTCGAGCAATCATGTCCGAGGAACATTGCGCAATTCTTTTAAGGGGACTCACGACCCTTAAGTCGAGGAAATAAGGCATATTTTCATACATTTTGACTCTTTGTAACTATTTCAATTTACTCTCAATTTTTACAAATTTTATGTATATGATAAATTGATATATTTATTTTAATAAACAAATTTTCGACTCTCAAAATAATTTTAAATAATTTTTTTTTTAAAATGCTTTAGATATACCTTGTTTTTTAAGCATTTTTATTGTATACTGGCTCGCGCGCAGTACTATGAAATTAATTTTACGCTTAAATGTAACGATAAAATAACACGATTATGCGGTGATGAAAATTTCATGGAATTGCGTCTCATAGTTTTTGAGATATGAGTTGCGGAATGATGCAAAATTACATTTTGAGAAAAATGAGTTTAAAATATTTATTACCATGAACTTGATCAGTAATTAAATATTTAGAATGTCAATATCTCCGGAACTAAGCGGAATATTTCCATGCTCTTTGCTTTATTTTGTTCAGAAATGATCAGGCTTCAACATATATTTATTTTTTCAAAAAATCGAATGTTCTAAAGATTTATGGATTCTATGGATCCCTTAAGAGCCCTAGGATTTGATGATGCAGATACCAGATCAAAATAAATTCAATAAATTGAATAAATAAGTGTAGATGGTTCTTTTCCCTCACTATTCATCACTAATATAAGTCGAACAACCCTGTGCACAATATCAACACGCAGTTCCATCGTAATAACGCAAGAATAACGGCTTTTTAGGTTTAGGGGTCAATTTGACCGATATTCCTGTTAGTGGCAACAAATTCATGGGCCGGTTTGGAGGGTTAAGATACCAAACGATGGCAATCCCACCGCGTGGCTCAACTGTATTGTCGATAAACTAGGGATGCGACATCGATAACAAAACATCCACGTTTTGAAACATCGGTGCTAATAAAACTTGGCCAAAAAACCATCGATGTTTTAGAACATCCCTTTTTTAAAACTGGTTTAGTAACCTCTAACATTAATGTTACTTCGGTTAGTCGTGTGTGATTTAATTTTTAATTTTACTCTGTGATTGGACTGACTCAAACTTGGTTGCTTTTGCCTCGGGCTACATTGATGACTCAAAATAATTCTCGTTGTAAATATCGCCACGTTTTGCCTCCAAATGTCCAGATAAATTCGTCGTATTGCCAGAAGTTTCGAAGGCAAATATTGCATTTCGCCAATTTGTCAGAGGTTTTGCAAAAATAGTTCCAAACGGTACTTTTGGGAGGCATCTAACTAATAATATTAACGTCAACTTATATAAAACCAGAACAAAACATAAACTTAAATGGCTGCTCTCGTGTATATACTATTTGTAAAATAAAACCCCATGGAAGGTTCTGGAGGGTCGGGAACATTCCAAGCGCTCTGATTGGTTCATTGGTTGTCGATCGTCATTTGTCTGTTTGCTAAGGAATCTTTTCCCCCTTTTGTATTCGTCCTTTTCAGAATTCAGACTTACATTTACCGAGTGTGAAAATTATGCTGCGTGGTAAATTTTTTTATTATGGTACTTTTTCATTAAAAAGAAAGCATCGAGACAACGTAAAACATCGAGCACAAAACATCGATGTTAAAAAAACATCGGCTTCAACAAATCGATGTTTAGAACATCGATGTCGCATCCCTACGATAAACAAGTTGAGTGTTGAGACAAAACGTCCCTTAAATGCGTCCATTTCAGACATCGGAAGAACGCGAAATGGCGCTCTCGTCTTCACAACAAAGCGTGCGTACATGGCGGTGTCAGAGCGCGTATATATATATATATATATATACGGAATTTATTTTATAAGGTCTGTCTAAACATAACGAAATCTCTTGACGAAATGGGTGATAGAGCGGTTTAATATATATTATATAATATATCAATATACACTGAAGTGCCACTGAATTAGGGATAGCAAAGTCTATGCAAATTGTGTAGCGCTGCGCATCGTGTATGCGCAAGTGAGGGCGCTGTGGTAACTGCATATATAGCGCGTACTGTGGTTGTTCTGAGTTAGTTGTTGGAATAGCCAGTATGGGTAAACTGCAAGATTTAGACGCCTTCGATCGCGGACAAATCGTAGGTGCGCGACGCATGGGCCATTCAATTTCCGAAACCGTCAGACAGCTAGGATTTTCAAGGTCGACAGTGTCAGGAGTATACCAAGAATACATGGATGGTGGAAAAAAAAAACTAGCGATCGGGCAAACTGCAAAGGACAATTAGCCTTGACAGTGCGTGGTGAGAGACGACTCAGGCGTATTGTACGTAGCCATAATTCTGTCATAATTTCGTACATGGCGGTGTCAGAGCGCGTAACCTTGTCGATGTCGTCACATGAAGATGCCGAAATTATATTATAAGTAAAAAAAAAAGGTGTGTGTACACGCGTACACAAGTGAAACTTCTTCAGGTTATACAAAATTGCTTTTTTTGTGTTTAAAATATATAGGATAGATGAGTTATAAGCAAAAGAAAAAAAATATTTTGTTTTAAATAAAAACAATTTTATTGTAGAGCTATTTAAAAAAAAAAAAAACAGTATAATTATATGTATTATTATTATTCAACTTCGTTTATTTATAGAGAATTATTATTATACAATTTTGTAATCAAAGGTTTATGATAACTAAAATAAGAAATATATGTTTTAAATTCAACATGATCCAGGATCCTTGTGAAAACTGCATCAATTGTTGTATTTGATTTTGTTGTTGAAATTTGTGGATTGTTTTGTAGGGATAAATTTAAATTATCTTTTAAAAATTCCACCATCTTCGCAGATTTGTCTAATGCAGAATTGACTAATGCAGAATCATAGTTATTTTATCATTATCGTTACGGAGTAAAGCGGCACCTCCTACCTAGTACGGTAATAATGAATGATGAAGAAAACCAATAATATCATTTAGCTTTTGATTAGGAGTGCTAGTACAATAATAAGGTTTTTCCCATTTGACATTGAGCCATGCACAAGTCACCAACTGTCGATGCCATTGAACTATGGACATTGGATTGTGTAACAGAAAAATCTATCGATGTAGTTCAGATCATTAGAATTATGAAATATTCCAACACCTCCTCTGCTCTAGTATTAGGCCGTTCATATTTTACAATGCAGCTGAAATTAGGAACGGATTTTTCATCTTCATCGGCTAGCCAGTTTCAGATAAAACTAAGACATTTCAATTTTTTACAATTAAATCCTTTAAGTCGTTAGCATGAGCTCTAAGACTTTGGCAATTGAAAGTAAATACAGATAAACCTTTTCTGCTATTGATAAAATTAACTAAATTTTCATTTAAAGTTACTAATTTGTTTAGTGAAAGTCGTTTGAATTTCGTTTGTAAATCTATTGTTGATGACGATGGTAAAATATCTTTTGATCGTTGTGCGTTGTTATGTGTAATCCTTCAATACTCGTCACACGGGATAAAGCAACATATAACAACGATTGGCTGTGACGTCGATAAACAATTTCCGAAAACGTGCTACCTTGCGATTTAGGAATTGTGGTGGCACCATTGGAAAGTGGGTACGTTTAGCAAATGCAGTTTTGTTGTTGTTGAGTGGAATATTGGAAGATTTTTGTACAATTGGCACAGCCATTCTACTGATGTTATTTTCTGCTGCTTTGCATCTTAGTTTTTCACCTGTTTGAGGTAAATCTGGAAACTCGAGCCATGCTATTTTAACCACTCCATCGTCGTCTGTCTCTACATGAACTAACTTTCCAACGGCACCATTCGCTAATCCGCCTGATACGTCGATATTTGTGATAACAACGATGGGGCATGTAACATTTTCGAAGAAAACTTAAGTAAGAACAATTTCCCTAAAAATTTCGGCAATTTAAAAGTTTTTTAAAAATGGCATTAAGACGCGGGTATTTTTTAAAGATGTTTAGGATAGTGTTTATGTTTTCATTTGTTTAAACTTTAATGGGGTGTGGCGCTGTAGTATTGTTACAGTGACGTAACTACTAGGATAGAATTGGCTGCTGTTTCGCCATAACCGTCACTTACGGAATTAGGGTATGTATGCATCTTTGGCTTTGAGTTAGGATTATTTGTGTGCTTGCATGTACGGTGTGTTGAACCCTTACTGTAAGTTGTGCTTGTCTCTTCATTTTACATCGACTAAATGTTTCCAAATTAAATATCAGTTGAATCCTCCTTCTGTCGATCATCAGGAACGCTGATGATCGACACGCTGTTGGAATGGATACTATAACAGCTGATCTTTTTGACATAGGTTCTCTTAAAAGATACCAGGCAGCTTCCTGACTTGTTATTTCGACACTGTTCACCATTTCGATTCCTAATTTTCTTGTTATGGATGTTCGTTCATCCATACATTTGATGAAATTACTTATGCCGCGATTTGTTTTATTAACATACTCAGCTACATGGATATTCTTCAGTTATAAACTGGATGTCTGTATTAGATTTTACGATGTTCAGGATAAATGGATTATGCCACTTTTCACTAGGTTCACGTTTGATAAACACTCTTGGTCTTTTGATTCCTTCATTATCAGGTGAAATATTATCTTGCTGATAAAAAACTATCCATGTCGTGATAGTCATTATTTTCAAGATTGATTCTAATATTTTTGTAACATTGACAATAATATTTAAAATTAGGTTAATCTGGTTTCATAGGTGACAATATATCAGTAGAACGACTAGGCATAAACGGTGCGTCAAAACGACATTGCTGGGGTCAATTCGCCGAAATTTTTTTGTAACACGTAAACGTGTGTTTATGTGTTTGCAATTTGATTTGTCCCGAGGCTTCTTTAGATGAAACCGACATGAGAGAGTTAATCAATGAAATAGCATCCATTTTATTATCACCTAAAGCAGAGCTCCGCAACCTTTTTATCTTCCACGGCACAACAACGTTTTTTACGGTAACACCACAAAAAAAAGCTTGCAAATATATAAATTACAATAAATACGTATATGTTTTTATTAGATAAAAAAACGCAACAAAATAGCTCTATGTATCAAGATAATTATAATCATTTAAGTTATGTATAAATCATTTTGAACTGTACACCAACGCAAGAACAAAAATATAAAATTATAGTTTACAAGTAAAAACATTTTCTCTTTAAATTTTTATATTAAAATTTGTGTTTTGGTCTTTATTTAAGCCTAATAAATCAAAGTTAATTTAAACATAACTAATTTATTAATGAGATATTTGAGATTGTTTTGATAAATGTGCGTTATATATTTGGCTCTATAATAGAAAGAGCTACAGTTGATGGTCAAGGCCCTTTAAACAGGATCGTTTGTCATTTTCAATTAGAACCAGTGTCGAAAAACTTTGTTCGCATAAGTATGTCGCCGAAAAAGGGAGCAAAATTGCAATGGCCTTTTCAGAAATTTGTGAATATTCTTTCTTAACTGAAATCCAGAAATATGACGAGCATGTATGCTCGAGCATACATGCAATGTATGGCTAACAACACGTTTTTGTTTTATGTATAATTTCGACCCAGAAAAATTGCATATTAACAAAAAGTTAGAGGAATATTTTACTTAGAAAAATTTCTATTGAATGCTGTGGTTAATTTTTTTATTATCATAATCGATAAAATCACAGCGGCACAGTCAAGATCACCTCGCGGCGGTTGCGGAGCACTGACCTAAAGCATCATTTAGAGCATTTGCTAGCCATAACAACGTATGAGCATGCGGACTGTAGAAGTGAAAATGGTATAATTCCCAACGGTGTGTGGCCAATAACGAATGAATTATAAAGGATGCAGAGGCAGGGGTAAATACAGGATTGTAAACCAATAAAAAATGGAAGAATAACTGTCGGTGTGGCCAGTGATAGCGATCTGAAGTCTAAATTTTACAAGATGGATGGTCGTTATTTTATGGCCCACAGTAAAAACGTCAGATGAGAAGGGTCAAAGTTGTTTTGCAAAATAAAATTATGTTGGGGGAGGTACTTCATAGACTATGGACAGAGGCGACTGAGGCGGTGTAATAAAGAACCAATTGGGGCAGGAACCACTGAAAGAAAAACAACCCACTGCCCAATGAAAGTGAGGGGCGGGCCAGAATACCCCCCCACCCTGTAAACGGACAACAGCTCCGCTAAGGACTGAAGGTTTTGAAAAAAAAGGTGACGGCTCTTAGATTTGGTTCCACAGAGTTAGATGTTAGAGACTCTCGTCTGCCCCAGAGCCTTGGAGAAGTGCGAATATCCCGCCAAGGTGTTCCTACAATGGAGATCCCGGTCGCCGATGCATACATCAGCTATAGTAAGTGCCTCCCCAATAGACTCTAAAAATCATCTTTGACAATATAGTTTACCTCTGCTTCTGGGTTCTCAACGTTAAAATTGTTAATATGAAACGGATTGTTATATTAATAGCTATGACAAGTGAATTGAAATTTGGGTTATCAAATAAATGTATGTTTAAGGTCAATGCTTTGTCTTCCTTGCTTGTTCCAACCCATGCATGCATCCATTGTTTCAAGGTAATTAATACCCTACACGGACTGCCTCGATGCTGGAATTCTATTCGCTTGAAATAGTTTACCACATAATACTTTCAATGCAAAATTCAGATCTGGATGATTTTCAAAAAAATCTCAGACGGTTTATCGTGATCCAACTAAAATACGAGGGCCATTTCTAAAAGTAAAGAACGTTTTGATCTGATCTCTCACCACCCCCGCTGCCGTGAAATTGACTTACCCAATCATTCCCGCCAGTTTGACGCCGACAGCTGCGGTCATTTACTGTTTATTTTTGCTATTTTAAAACGTGTGACAAAATTAAGCCTCCTGGGTGCAAAAACACGTTCGCCCTGTTGAAATTTGCAGACAGATAACTGACGTTTATGGAAAATGTTACGAATGAAACTCCAGCTCGAAAACGGTGCATTATTTTTAAATGCCGCAGCCTACGAACAAGCGGCGTGGATTGATGTCCAGCGACATTGTGCTTCGTGCTGCTGCGTTGACGAACGAATTTGCATCGCCCATTTAAGGGGACAGTGGACTTTCGAAATTGTGAAATTTGTCCAAAAATTCCATTTTTTTTATTTTATTGAATTGTGAAACTACGGACGAGTAGGAACGTGTCGCAAAAAGAATTTTTAATTTCTGCGATTACTTTCCTAGTTAGAGGCATTTGTATTTAATTTAGATAGAATGCGGTAACTAATAGCAATCACTTTAAATGCGTTTTTCTCAAAAGAAAAATTTGCGTGTCGTACGAATATTCAAACTGCTCCGGGCGCATTTCTAACGATCGTATTGCTTCGAAATTTAAGTTTTATACACTTAACTGTATATAAAGAAAATTTATTTAAAAAAATTATGCTCCGTAGTTCGGAATTTCTAAATTTTGTACTCGAAAAGACGATTTATAGGTATTTTTCGTCATAAAAAGGGTGTTTTCACTATTATTGTTTTTTTCTATTTATATTTTTAATGAGTGCTTAAAATAAGCGATAGGTTTCATTGTTAGTTCTATAAGTTATCCCGTAAATAAAAATGACCCTATTATATGCAAAAGAAATGCGCACAGGTCATTTTTAATGAGACCAATTTTTTATATAATTAATTGATAGATTATTATTATTATTTCATCTTTACATTTTGACCACTTTTACATATGTATGGTACTAATGACATATTTAAATTTCGAGCCAATCCATTGAAAACAACAAAAGTTCGGTTTGGGAAGTTTTTGAACATCCCCCAGTGATTACTTTCTTTAATTTACCAAATTGAAGGATAATTTGGTGACGAACTGAAGGAGGAAGGTAGTGACTCGGCGGCAAGTGAGAGTGCAGAAGGCAAATGGTTCAATTTGAACGGCGACTACGCACAAAAATAGGGAAGATATCAAAATATGTTGTACAATCAGTTCACTTTCATTATCTTGGATAAAAATGAATAGAGAAATAAACGTTCTTTACTTTTAGAATGGCCCTCCTAGTCTCATAAACGTATATATATATATATATATATATATATATATATATATATATATATATATATATATGTATATATGTATATATATATATATATATATATATATATATATATATATATATACATATATGTATATATATACATATATGTATATATATGTATATATATATATATATATATATATATATATATATATATACATATATGTATATATATACATATATGTATATATATACATATATATATATATATATATATATATATATATATATATATATATATATATATATATATGTATGTATATATATATATATGTATATATATATGTATGTATATATATATATATATATATATATATATATATATAATATATATATATATATATATAATGTATGTATATATATATATATGTATGTATATATATATATATATATGTATGTATATATATATATATGTATGTATATATATATGTATGTATATATATATATATGTATGTATATATATATATATATTATATATATATATATATATATATATATATATATATATATATATATATATATATATATATATATATATATGTATATATACATATATGTATATATACATATATATATATATATATATATATATATATATATATATATATATATATATGTATATGTATGTATATGTATGTATGTATATATATAGATGTATATATATATATATATGTATATATATATGTATATATATATGTATATGTGTATAGATATATATATATATATATATTTGTATATATATATACATATATATATATATATATATATATATATATATATATGTGTGTGTGTGTGTGTGTGTGATAATAATCACATTTGGAAAATTTAGCACAAGGGGATTGAGGCGTAGAACTTCTGGGAGATGCAGTCGGTACGAGGAGTGTTCATCCAGAAAAACACTGAAGATATCTAGGAGATTAACACACGCGGAGCCATAGAAGAGGAACACACATTTCCGACGATATCCAGGAAATCACCTTTATTCAATCATGAAGCATGGCGAAGGTATTAGCTGCAGTGGCCACATGACTTGTCCGGCGTCCATGCCAGGACGGGACGTGTTAACAGCAGTGTTTACATGCCAGAGTTAAGAGAAAAGCGTTGTAACCACCGGACTGTGGACAGTAGGTCCGACAGCAACAAGAGTTAGAAACGAAGAGAAAAGTCTTCTGTTCATGCAATATTAAATGGGTGTTTTGCGATATTGTCGCTAGAGGGCCTAAACTACTTAATTTTTAATTGGGCGACTTTAGATTCGTGGAGTTCACGTGTCCACTTCAGTTTATCGGGGACTTTACTGCTAGATCCCGCGCTTGTTAGAACCGCGAACTGTTGACCTGGGCGTAGGATAAGTGGCCATAAAGTTCTTGCAAAGTGGGGTTTTTTGACGTTATAGAAGACATAACTTTAGAGTGGCTCGAGGGCTCTTCAAGAACCCTGACACTATACTGACATTCGGAATCTCATAAACTTCTAACACTCATATCTGGGGATGTTATTGAGTTCCGATAGTTCTGTTATGTTTTATTCGTGGTTGTATGCTTAACTTATCTACTTAATTAAATTCTTTTCTCATAATTAACTTTCACTTTTAAGTTTTGCTGTGAAAAATGCCAGTGATCGTATAATAAAACATATCCCCATAACTAAATTATTTTCTCAAAACTAACCCCCCTTTAAGCTTTACTTAGAATAAAGTGCAACTTGTTGGCCCACCAAAAAGACAAACTCAAACATTCGCTACACACTAGAGTAGAGGCAAAATAATTCATTTATTTTAATTTCTATAATTTTAACATTTCTTCTTTACAGTTTTTTCTAAATTTAATGACACACAATAATCTCCAATCATATTTTTTTTTCACAAAATAAAACAATTAAACAAACATTAGCAAATTTCTGGTGGCTGGCGAATACCTCTAAAACGTAGAATCAAAACCTGTTTACTTTTTTTCTTTCACTTTACTTTTAACTATTTGAGCTCAATTCTAGAACAATTAATTTTTTTAATTATAAAAAAATTTAACGATACCTTCAGTCGACTGAAAGAAAAAAGAGAAGAGAAAAAAAAAAAAGAAAGGGATAAAATAAAAAAAAGTTGGTCATCACTCGTCAGCCTCCGATAGCTCTCGGACTTCTGCGGGAGACATCTCTCAGCCCTTCCATCACACAAGGAAGCATCAGCGCTGGATCGGATAAGCAGTTGGCGGCTACCCGGGTCAAATCGGAACTGCTCCTCAAGTCATCCCCCTTCTTGGGAGAAAAAAACTTTTCACCCCCCGAACGCATGCGCGCCGGAAGGCAGGACGTAGGAAATAGTTCTTATCCACGCCTTTTCCTGACGCCGTAAAAATCAGTCCACAAAGCACAACTTTTCACATTTCGATGGGTTGTCAACTGTAGTATTTTTTTTTCTATATTGCGTAGCGCTGGGTTCTTGTTTGATTTTGAAGAGAACACTTGAAGACAGAGCAGCGCGCCGATAGCCGTCTTGTAACCTTCCGCGGGTCTCCTCTCGGGCTGGGCGAGGAATACGGAAAAGTAATCAAAATTCCTTTTCCCTGCGAATTCAATCTGTTTTCCCAACATCCTGGGAAATTGTTGCAATGCACAAGTAAAAAGAAATGGCAAAAGGGGAGGGTATCGAGTTACCCAGACATAGACTTGGGAAAGAAAGAAAACAGTTTAGGGAATACAGGATTTTAAGGACAGACAAAGGGGGTAACTTAGAAACTAATAATTTTTTATTTGTAAACTTGACTAAAATCCGCCAGCCGTCGCTCAGCCACCTTACTACATTTTAACTGTACCTACACACTTAAACACTTCTTTTAACATCAATAATTGTGATATAACAGTTCA
>OU015492.1:228938950-229010548 GCA_907164885.2 Dolomedes plantarius | reverse complement strand
TTTAGTAATCTCTACTCCAATTTTTCCAAATTAATTGCATTGATCTAGTGATACGTTGCCATTTCGATAACTTATTTTCAGCTATATCAGTAATGTTTGGTTCTGGAATGGCTTCGATCGGTCTACCGATGAGAAAATGTCCAGGGGTTAGGACTTCATAGTTATTTATCTCTGAGGATAATGGGACTAAGGGTCGAGAATTTAATATGCCCTCGATTTGAATTATAAGAGTTAAAAATTCTTCAATTGTCAGCCCTGAATTTCCCACAGTTTTTTTTAAATGAGTTTTAAAGGGCTTAACACCATTTTCCCATAGACCGCCGAAGTTCGGAGATCTAGGGGGTATAAAATTCCAACTTACACCCTCAGAAGCCAAATAATTTCCTACTTTTTCATCAGGACTGCATGCCATTTTTCGAAGTCTGTTCAACTCTGTTTGGGTTCCTCGGAAGTTAGTTGCGTTATCTGAAAATATAGAAGAGCTTTTGCCTCTTCTGGCAAAAAACCTTTTTAATGCCGCGATGAAAGCTTCTGTTCTTAAGTCTGAGACACTTTCAAGATGAATGGCCTTTGTGGCCATTTATGGAAATATGTAAATATCAACCCAGTTAATTTGTGATTTTTTGGAATAATCATTGGATGTTTTTTATCATAGGATAAATCGGAATTTTGAAGTCTACCCCCAACACGAATAACTCCATCATTATCGAGTATTGGGCACAAATTTTTTAGCTTACTCTTTCGAGGAATTGGCTTGTTACTTTTTAATGCCTTTAAGTCCTCTGGAAAATCCTCACTCTGGACCATTTTAACTACACTGGTGTGCAAAACTTAAGCAACAATGTAAAAATTTAGCAGATAGCCATGAAATTGCAGAAAAGGAGGTCTGGAGATCAGTACAATGAACACGTAAGTCAGTAGAAACGTCATGCGTATGCAAATATCAGGAACGAAACGTCAGAGGCGACGTGAGCGTACGCAAAACGCGTGATGTCGGCGCGCGCAGCTCAACAGTAGAATAAAAGGAAGGACGGAGACGCAATTCAACATATTCGCTGCAAGTGCCAGTGAGTCAGTTCGTGAAATATGGCTAGAAAAAATCACCTGGACGACTTCACACGTGGAAGAATGATCGGAAAGCTGGAGAAAGGGCGTACTGTTACCAGTGTAGCTGCAGAGTTCGGAATCAACAGAAGTGTCGTTTCGCGCGCTTCGAAAGCGTTCCAAACCACAGGTACAGCTGTTAGAAAGGTTGGTGGTGGCCGCCTGAGGACGACAACTGCAGGGGATGACCGATATATTGTCCTGCAGGCGAAAAGAGGCCGACAGCAGTCAGCAAGCGCCATTGCTCAGCAACTCTGTACAGTAACGGAGCGACAAGTGTCGCGGTTTACTGTGGCCAGACGCCTTCACATAGGGGGCCTATTCGCCCACCGTCCTGAACGCTGCCTCCCGTTGAAAGTTGGCCACCGACGCCACCGTTTACAGTGGTGTAGAGAGCACAAAAACTGGACAACTGATCAATGGAGTCGTGTCCTCTTTACGGATGAGAGTCGGTTCAGTACCAGAAGCGATTCTCAACGCGTTTTCATTTGGAGAGAGGTCGGACCCGGTTTTATCCCAGTAACATCAAGGAAAGACACCGTAGTGGTGGTCCTGGAGTTCTTGTCTGGGGAGGCATTATGCTGAACGGGCGAACTGAGCTCCACATTTTCGACAGAGGGTCTATAACCGGGGATCGCTATTGTGAGGAGGTACTCCTTCCCCATGTGCGTTTGTTCCGAGGTGCCATTGGCCCAGACTTCATTTTTATGGATGACAATGCACGGCCACATCGACTCTTGCTGTGGAGGAGCTACTGGAAAGTGAAGATATCACTCGAATGGATTGCCCAGCGTACTCCCCAGATTTAAATCCCATCGAACATGTGTGGGATGCTTTGGGGAGACGCATTGAAGCACGCTTACATCCTCCGGAGAACACCCAACAACTCAAACAGATGCTGATTGAGGAATGGGCACTCCTACCGCAAGAAATGTTGCACCAGCTGGTTCTGAGTATGTGGAGACGGTGAGAAGCAACCATTGCAGTGAGGGGAGGGCATATCCCATATTAAAGAACATCTGCTTGTTGTTCTTCATCTTGGATACACAATCATGAGTCACGATACTATGCGTTCAATAAAGCTTGTTTTTGTTTGATTCCATACCGTATGCATTGTATTCCTTTTTCAGCGCCGATGCTTTCGTCATCCTTTACGTACATAATACTCTCCCTCATTTCTGAATTTCATGTCTCTCAGATGATTTCTCGTGGAGTTATGGCAAAAAAACCCACCTGTTGCTTAAGTTTTGCACACCAGTGTAGTTTAGAAATAGCGTGATTTAACTCAGTGCTTGTTAGCGTACCTTTTCTCTTAGATTTCGGATTTTTGCAATTGAAGATAAATCTGTAAATATAAGCTATAATATGAACAATCGTCATATAATTATTACTAATCTTTAAAATGCTGTAACAGAAAGGTTTGTCATTAGAGGAAATTAATGATATTTTAGAGTCAATAACAATGTTTTTTCTAAGTTCGTTGGCATACTGTTCTTCTGGCACAATTAGGTCCACATCATTTGCAGGGTTCACTTCTTGGCTCAAGAGAGAGGGACCGTTCCATCATAATGCACTTTTGGTAAGAGAGTGGGCACTAATTCATTCCTCTTGTCACCAAGTCAAAAGGATTGTCTATACCTGGGCAGTGCATCCAGGCTGATGGATCTGTCAAAGTCTGGATTTCGGACACACGATTGCTTACGAAGGATTTCCACCGTTTGCTGGAACCTTTTACAATGTAATCTTTGAATCAGTGTAGAAGAACATTTTAGTTTCTTTCTTTAAATTAACAATTCTTTTCACTTCGTTGGCTAAACGTGCAGCAAGTAGTGCGCCGAGAAGCTCCATCCTCGGAAGCGTAATTTTTTTCAAGGGTGTGACTCTACTCTTTGATGTGACTAGTTTCACATCAATGTAGTCTTTATTTATGACGCGTAAGTAAATGGCTGTTCCGTAGGCCTTTTTGCTGGCATCACTGTAGCAATGTAATTCTATATCAGAATCAGGATCATTCAAACACAGTCTTGGGACTTTTAGCTCAGCAAGTTGAGGAAGTTCAGAACACCATTGATCCCACTGATTTTTAACATCAGAAGGAAGTTCTTCATCCCATGCTACTTTTCTAAGCCATAGCTCTTGAAAAAGGCATTTGATACGGATGGTGAATGGTTGTATTTGGCCTAGAGGATCAAAAACTTTCCCAGCCGCTTGTAACAGGAAACGTTTTGTGTTCTTTTGGGCTTGTACGAAGTCCATTAAGCCTCGTACGTCTATAGTGAGAGTATCTTCATCATTATTCCAACTTAGTCCTAACACTTTGATGTTTGATTTTGAATTATCCGAGTTTTCTATCGGATGTGTACTAAAATCTTTCTCCTTCCATTTTTTCATCAAAACTGGATCATTTGTCGACCACTTTCTAAGCTGCATTCCAGCACTCGACATGATCTTCTTCGCTTCGTAAGATACCTGAAAAGCTTCGTCAACAGTATCTCTTCCAGCGATTAGGTCATCGACATAAAAACACGAGTCTAGTATTCTCGCAGTGATCGGGAATTCATTTTGGAAATTTTCTACATGTTTCTTTATGGTTGCTGACAGTAGAAAGGGACTTGCATTTACACCAAATAGTACACGTCGAAATCTGTATGTTTCAACACTAAATTTTCCTTCATTAAAGTTATTTTCATTTATCCAAAGAAATCGAACTGCATCTCGATGTTTCTCGGTTAAAGATATCTGAAGAAATGCCTTTTCCACATCTGACGTAAAGGCAACTTTATGTAATCTGAAATTTATCAGTATCTCTAGGAGATTAGGATTTAAATTAGGACCTGTGTATAAACAATCGTTCAATGATAAATGACCGTACTCATGTGCACTGGCATCAAACGCAATTCTGAGCTTCGTCGTCAGACGATCTTGTTTGCATACCGCCTGCTGCGGCATGTAATATAATGCTTGGTTTGCGGGTTCTGTTGAGTTTTCAACTCGTTCAATTATTCCATTTTTTAAGTAATCACTAATAATGTCCTTGTATTGCAAATACATCTGTCGATTTTGGTTAAGTCTACGTATCAAACTTTTTAGTCGCTTCTT
Organism: Dolomedes plantarius; assembly: GCA_907164885.2. Lineage (NCBI taxonomy): Eukaryota > Metazoa > Arthropoda > Arachnida > Araneae > Dolomedidae > Dolomedes > Dolomedes plantarius. The sequence goes on along the minus strand of OU015492.1, from coordinate 229,006,345 downwards.
AGCTACAGAGAAATTATCGCTTAACTCTTTAAAGTCTTTTTTCCACGGTAGATATACTTCATACCGACCATTTTTGAAAACGGTACTTTTATTATGAATTTCTAAAGCTTTGTCAGTTTCGTCATGATTAGATTCGTCTCTAATGCCTATAGTTTCAAGATCCCAGAACTTCTTCAGACTGATTTCTGGCATTTCCTCTGAGGCATGATAGCAGTGAAGGGTATTAACAGGCTCGATTTCTCTAGTTAACCCTATTGTTCCCGTTGTAAGCCAACCAAACACAGACTCTTGAAGAATAATATTCTCATTATTTAATTTTATCTTATTAGCTCCCAAAAGTTCATAGAAGAACTCTGAACCTATTAACAAGTCAATTTTATTTGGAGATGAAAAATGTGGGTCAGCATATTTTATGTTACGTGGAAATTTAATTTTTGATATCTCAAGAGGTTTAGAAGGCGTCAAGTTCGTAATCTTATTCACTACAAGAAATTCTATATTCCTTTTAAAACATCCGCTAGAGTTAGAAATTACAGTAGAGATCTTATTTTTTACTGTTAAGGATGAACCATTAAAACCCAAGATAGGCGCATTAACTTTTTTCTTTTTCAAACCCAATAAATCCACGCACTCAGTTGTTATGAAACAAGATTGGCTACCAGAATCAAGTAACTCACGTAGTGGTTTAGATATTCCCCTTGAATCTCGAACGTAAACTATGGCTATTTGTAAAAGCACAAATTTATTGCTATCGGTTAGAGATGAGAAACAGTTTGATTCCGCACCGCCTGCAACTTCATTTAGAGGGGGAACACTAGTGCTTGTTTGACCTTGAGTAAGTTCCGTGCATGGATAGTTGTTTATGCTAGTAGAATTGTTGTTAATGCCATTTGGCATCTCTACGAAAGTGGGTTTCGACATTAAATCATGTCGGTGAATTAGAAAATGATGGCGCTTGTTACAGATTTTACAGTTTTTAAGACTTTTACATTGATTAAATTTATGGGGTTCCAAGCAGTTATAACATAGCTGTCTTTTTCTAATTTCATTAATCCGTTCCTTAACTGTCAAATCATGAAATGTTTTGCATTTGTAGATTACGTGGTTTGTTTTTCCACACATATAGCACGAAATTTTCGGATCCCTTTCCAGAATTAAACTTTTAGATTTAAATTGCGATTCTGGTTTGGATTTGGGAACATAGTAACCACGCTGCATGTTTTCCAATATCTGGCAGCGTTTATTTAGGAAGTTTACAAATTCTTCCCAGTCAGGAAGTTTGCCAGTCACCTGAGTCATTTCGTACACCTTCCTCGTTTCTCTGTCTAATTTTGAACTGATAATATTGATCAGAATTAATTCAGAAAGTTTGTTAGTACTTAAATCTAACAATTTCAGTCCTCGAACATGCTTTAATACAGCATCAATAAGTCTTCTTAGTTCTTTAGCAGATTCATGATGAATCTTTTCGATGCTTAGAATAGAGTTTATGTAAGAATCAGCGATAAGCTTTTTGTTCTCATTTCGCTCTTTTAAAGTTTTGAATAACGACGTAAATGTATCATTGGGCGTTTGAATGGCTTTCACTTCTCCTTTTAAACATGATTGGAGATAATGAAGCTTTTGTATATCATTCAAAGAATCGTTTGACGCCACTAGATCATTAAATTGGTTTTCAAATAAAGGCCACTCGTCATAACTGCCCGAAAACTGTGGCAGTGGAATGTCAGGTAGTTTCGGATTGTATGATGATTTAAGTTCATCTTTAAAAGCATTTTTAGATAAAGTTCTAGACGAAAGAAGATATTTTAGGCTTACCTCCAAACTGTCGTGCAGATCCTCCAGTTCGGATAATGCAGTTTCGCTACTTTCGATTTCTGCATCTGATAGATTTAAAGCATAAAATTCCTATAAGTTCTTAATATCACCTTTGATCTCAAGGAGAGATTCCAGTTTTTGAGAGATTTCTATTAAACTCTCTTTTTTCTCGGTAAATTGAGAAACGAATTTTTCGATCTTCACAAGTTTCGATTTAACTCGCCCGCGCGTTCCATTTAGAGTTTTTAGTCATTTATCCATTCTAGAGCTGGTTTATTCCACACTAGGGCTAGCACGGACAACTTATTTATGGTTTTAATTACGTTAGAAGTTTGATTGAAAGGATCAATCGTAGGCAGTGGACTGTAATTTAATTTTTAGAATGAGTGAGCACATGTTTCTACGGCGCGTGCCGCTGCTCGACTCCCATATTACAGATAGTTGTCACTAGGGGCGATACAATTAAAGAGATATTTCTTTCCAAATGTGATAGAATGTAAATTGAATATTTCTTTTAAATATCCCATGAGTCATCTAAAGGAGGTAACTAAAATCAAATCAGAATAATTGTGACAAAATTTTAAAATGCAGTTGTGCAACCAGAACAACTTTTCTAGGGGAGAGATTGCCCTAGAAAATAAATACTATAAATATTCAAGGATGTTCTTTTTCCATAGTGCAATTTGTATGTGAATTGACATACCTTTCAAATGTTTCACAAAGACAATGACACACAGCAACATAGTGTTGTTTATTTAGTAAATTTATTTTTACTGTTATATGATTTAACAATTTTTTTTTTAAACAGAGAGCGTTAGCTTTTAAAATGAATTCTTTTGGCTAAGATACTTCTTGAGAACTGACACAGAATAATATCACATCTAAAATTAGCACTAGAAAATAAAAAATTCTCATCATATAAATATTCTTTTAAATTTTTGTCGTCTCTATCATTTTGAAATAATCTAGTCTCTTAGAAATTAGAAACTGTACAGAAGGAATAAAATTTACATTGATTAGAGGGAAACACTTCGGTTTTATTAAGTATAATTATTAGAGTCCAATTTGGGGACATATTGGGTACACTAGAAACCTTATCTTAAGTGAAAAGGGAAAAAATGTATGCCACCTCTTGATATTTTTATACAATACTTTTAACGGGTAAAATATTCTACTTTGATGTATCAAAATATTTTAATAATTTGATTTAAAAGTTTAAGGATTGTCATTCGTTCATGAGTGATCACACGTAAAGTACTTGTGTTTAAGCATAACGTTCATTTCTTAAAAGTATTCTACAAGAATTAATGATATAGCTTATTTTTTAATACTTGTTTTGAGAAACCTCTTTTTGAATGATAAATGTAACATATTGATTTAATGTGATCAAATTGATTTATTTTTACTCACTAGATAGCGCTATATGTCTTTTTTTTTTATCTGTTATGGTGCAAACTTCGTCAAGTGATTGGTGTGGTGATGACAATATTGAGCAGCAAGCAGCAAGCTGTGTGTGTGATTCATAGGATGTGGTAAGGAGTGTTGGGTTGGGTTACATTGCTCTCAACACCTATGGATTACTGCAGATTTTACCGGCGTGTGTTGTCATCTCGCATGGATATGTAACTGCTTGTGGAATAAAACGTAGAAACTTTCAATTTTCGTCATCTTTATTCATGATTTCCTATAGATAGTGACGCGTTTCCTACGTGGAACGAGGATATTTTAGACATCATGGCGCTTACCCAGCCGAGTGTCAACTGTAGTTTGGATGACATTGATTTAAATAGTTTAAAGGTACGTTTTCGAATTAGTGTTTGTCTTTTTCATGCTATGTTTGAAATTTGAAAAATGTGTTGAAAATTGTTATTTAAGTTATTATTTAATATGTACCGCATACCGGCACAAAATGATTATCTAATGTTTATTTACGTGTATTAAAAAATGATCGGCTCTCCACTTATGATGCTTCTCTGATTGATATCTGGCCCTTTAAATGTATTATTCAATTTTATTAGGAAGTTGATCTGTCTTTACCTTTGTGTATTACCTAATTCCAAATAGCGTTTGAGGTCGACTGATCCTGTTTTCTCGTAGATCTTACAAGCTTCACCTCGTATTCTAAAAAAAATAAATAATTAGTATTAGTAAAAGACAACACAGTTGAGAAATTTTAAAATAGTTAGGTTGGGAACTATACTTTAATTTGCCAGTCAGTGCATAGTATTGAAAGTTACATAAGAGGATCAATTGCACACTTGCGCGTATGCTAATTCTGTCTAGTTTCTGGTAAAGTGTGTAGTTCATAAAAAAACCTTTTTCGTGTAATAATGGTTGTTTATAAGGTTAATTTGCTTAAACCGAACTTGGTTTAAGCAAAGGTTAAGCACTTGTAGTATATTTTATTAACTTAACTACGTTGATGTTTTTTAATGATAATTAATTTTGGATGTTAATTTGCGGAGACGTAACCGAAGATGAAGGAAATAAAAGATTTACCTCTCCATCTGAACGTCTCGCACGATTCTCTTAAACGTCTAACTGTTGGAAAATATTCTTTATGTAACATGGCATCAATATCGTTGGATCTGTGGAATACCTCTTGCTGTGTATTTCAATGAAATTATGCGAAGGGTTAAAGTTTTAAGGTCTATAAGATGTTCAGCAATGTAATTCGTAACATTTTCGTGAAATTTTAAGTTAATTTTGGAAGCATTGTCGTCTTTGCTAATCTAACATATTTGGCAGGACTGTAGTTAATTTATATATTTATCTTAATGATCTTTTTTAGCGAAATTCCACAGTTCTTGTTTAAATTGAGTGTTTTTAAAATTGAGTTTGAGATGTCATCTGTTTTTCATGATTGAGAAATTATAAATGATTAACTTATTGCTACCAGTTGATAGGGATACATTTTAGTGATCTTGAAAATGCTCATAATATAATAAAACAAGAAAGTACCTCTTGTTATAATGTTTGAATTCAGCCAAGCCAACTCAGAAGTTGAAATTGTAAAACATCATTTGATCAACAGCTACTTCAAAACAAAGTAAGAAAATGCCAAACAAAACAGCGTCCACCTAAAATACTACCAGCTATGTAAGCAGTTGAAAATTGTGTAATTATTTATCTACTACTACATACCAAGAGTTAACATGTAGCTGAAATTGATGTTGAAGATGTTTACTCTTTCTTTGAAGAATGTTTGTTTAAGAATATATAAGAACAAAATTCAATAGCAAAAATTATTTCCTGTAGCAATCATTTATCTGTAGTTAAATGACAAGTAGCAGTTTATTGAATCCTTCATTTAAAAAAAAAAAATTGATATTTTGTAGAGACACATTAAAAACCTGACAAATCAGTTCAATGTAGATTTATTAGTTTGTTGGATATGTTTGCTATTCAATGGTAGGGAAAAGGGCAAAAGGGCATTTTTTTAAGGAATATGACATTGAACTGTGATTTAAACACTTGCACATATCTGTTGCATAACCCTTTAGTCTATGTGTAATTATCTGCTGGAATGTCATATTATTCCCTCTGTGTTCCAGGTTTTAAAATTTATTCCAGTAGAATACCTCTGCTCTGATGCTGCATATCAAATCATTACTGAAAGCGTATATTATTCCCACTTATTTTGGGAGAGCCTAATGAATGCCAGCTGTTAAACTTAATGGATTATAGGAAACTAGTCTGTACATGGTTTCAATTTGAGGGCGCTTTGAATGGCAATATATTAAAGGCAATCAGAATGCCTTTTAATGTCTACATTATGTTTAAATAAAATAAATGCAAACTTGATTCTTAAAATACATATTCTGCCCTAAAGAAAAATAATTTCAAAATGTAAAAGGTTTGAATATAGTTGCAAACTTGAATGAAAAACACAAGAGGATTTTAAATCTTTTGTGAAGATTGTGATTTTTGTAAATCTGAATATAAACCATCCAGGGGCAGATCCAGTCCAGAGTTTTTTTTTTTTGGGGGGGGGAGGGGGGTTAGCAACATTGGCTCTTAGGGTTGTATATAAGAAATAAACATCGTCTCATTTTAAACTCATTTAGTATTAGGTCTATGATTATATAATTTTAGGCTATGAAAAAAAAATACACAAGGCTATTTTGGATGGGGCAATTGCCCCTACTGTCTCCGCCATTGAAACCATCTATCTTATGTATTTGCTCTGTGTGTGAATTATAATAAGATTATAATGTGTTTATAACATCTCTAACATTGAAGGCAAATTTCATTATTTATGGGTCATTTACTGAAAAATGGGATTTTCAACTCAATATATATTTTTTCAACAGCTTCTTAGCACTGACAAAGCTTCAATCTCGGTGAGAAGAGAGAGCATATCACCGAACCCTCTTGCAGCTTTTTGGCTAGAGGTGTAATTGTTAAAGATATTAGTTCTAGGGGTACACAATCTAAACATAAAAAATAACTAAGTTACTGAAAACTGTCTTTAACTTGGAAGAACTTGGAAGTAGAATGGTACATGAAGAATCATTGACTGGTCTTAGCCAGTCTTTACTTTTTAAGATCTTTCTGTGAGTAAAATGATTTGTAGAATTTTTTTTAGTTTAAATAATCTTCATGAGTCATTGTGTATGACTTTGAGATACATGTAAAGGGTTTTAGCTCGTCTTTAATATAAATAAATGGTCAATCTTTGCTAGCATAAAAAAGTAAATATATTTTTTAAAAGACCAAATATAACTCGGTTAAAAATTCTTTCTTTTGACTAGTTTCTAGAAGGTGATGTTTTAAATTGTTTTTTGCCCTGAGTGTAGATCATGATGGATCCTGTTATATGTTTGCAAAAATTGGTATGCATTGCTGATTGGATGAGACTCAGTTCATTGATTTTTAAAAGACATTTAATTATTAATACAGTTATATGTGGAAATAAAGGTTTTTAGATTTGAAAAAATAGTCTTGAAACAATGGAATGCAAGATTGACATGACTAATAAGAATCCTGAAAAGGGTATCATAAATATTTGGAATGCTCTACCTGTAAATTCATTTGTAACAAAATACTAGGAATTGTTATTTTGACTGTCTCTCTTCATACCCATGAGAACTTTTTGTTTCAATGACCTGCATAAAACAAAATTTTGGAAAAGGGTGACATATGAATCGTTCAGCTTTCTCAAAGTGACCAAGTAGATGCTTGATCTAAAATATAACATCATTGATGAAAAGATCATTGTAAAAGTGCTTGATATTAATTTTGTAAGTGGTATTCTGTGGGAAATACAGTATGATATCTCTGCTAATTTTCTTCTGTTGTTATCTCCATCAGTCAGGATTAATACTAAACTTGAAAATGTATGCCTTAACCCAGTGTTTCCCAACCTTTTTTATGTCATGCCCCACATAAGCCTTTCTAAAATTCTTATGTCCCCCCTATGTAACATATACATAACTTTTAATATTCAAAAACTGAATTGTTCACTGACGAAACTTATATGATAGGTTTTATAAAGAAATCACTAGGGAATTGTTGAGGGAACACAGTAAGTAAATTTTCAAAACATAATGAAATTCAAGTACCAATTTTAATAAAAGATTATTCCATGTTTTAATTATTTATTATTTAAATTTAGTGAGATCCTTGTGCTTGATGCTTGCTGCAAAGTCTCCCCATTGTGTTATATCCAGTCGATTTCTTCTTTTTAGCAGCAAATCATTTATGGCACTAAATCTATATTCAGCTAAATATGAAGATGGAAACGGTAACAATAGTTTTCTTGCACATTTGGTTGAGTTCGGGTATTTGACTTCTGTTTCCTCACAAAGTCATGCCGTCACTCCTTTTATATTAAATAAAATTTTAACTGATTCATCATTTTGCATTTCTGGGAGTTCTTGATACTGCATTTATGAAATATCAGACATATCCACTAACATTTGCTGCATCATCCAAGTTGGAAAATCAATTTGTTTCAAACCAGAAAATCTTTCTTTCAAATTAGCTGATAGAATTGACAATAACAAGTTATAGTGGTATCAGTCACTTCACATTTTTGGAGCCAATGAAATGTTTCAAAATCTTTGTCGTAAATATATTTCTGACATAATTTAATAAAGGTAATGAAACCAAATATCTCTACATTTGCATCAACAAGAGTGTTATTTGTTCCTTGAAGTTGGTTAGTTAATATATTTAGTTTTTCAAAGATATCGGCGTAATAACTCACAAATACTTTACCATCGGACATTAACAGCTACTTCATTTCAGGTTTGTCACTTAAAAAATTGCTAAGAATATCAAATATTTCCATAAATCTTTTAAAGCAGTTCCCTTTCGAGAGCCATCATTCTTCAGTGTGAAGTAATTTTACCAATCATTTTATTATCAGGGAAAATAAATATAAGATCAATTAAAATTGAATTTAATGTGCAGTGGAGTAAATACTAAAAATTGCATATTTAAATGACATTTACCTCCCACAAAACATATTTTTTCCATTTCACAATTTTTTCTATAAAATGTGTTATATGTTTCTAAAACTGAAATAAATAAAAATAAAACACAAATACTTACTGCTACATATTTTTTCAATGTATATTTTTAAAACTCAACAGGACTTTTATAACAGTTTTAACTACTTAATGCACAGTTCTGTGTCTTACTCATGCGACTTTTGCTTGCAGAATTGTGCAGCTCCGTTTATGTCACATTTTATGGTAAATTCTTTATAATTAAATATTTTAAGTCGGTTTATGTAGTGTGGTCGGTTATGTCTACTCTGTGGAGTATCCTCGTGGGAGAGAACTGTATTTAAATTTATGTTTGAGTATTGAACAAAGATAATTTGTGTTGTAACTATAATATTGTTTATTATTATTATTATTATATTTTTAAGTATGGAATATTGAAATTGTCATAATGGTTGTTCATTCTTCAGTACCTTTCTTCATAAAACTTTTTTATTAAAAAATAAATTATAAAAAGTTAATATTTATGTAAAATAAAGTCATGTGCGTGAATACCACACTTTGATGTTAAATTTTTTTTATTTAAATATTTTAAGTCTGTTACAATGTGGTAATTTTAGATGAGAGAGTGAGAATCTTATTTTCAAGTCTGTACGAATGTTATTTTTGTTCATATGCATAAATATTGTGAGATATATGAAGTGATATTTCAAATTTCAAATTGCCCCCCTGTGGGGCGTGGGCCCATGTTTAGAAACACTGCCTTAACCCATTAACAATTGGCCAGTATGTCAACTCCTCAAGAATATTGTTTGAAAAGTTGTTGGCTTGATAACAAGAAAAGGTTTGTCACCCTGCCCCAGATCACCATTCCTTGAAACAGAAACATTAGGTGGTTTGTGAAAATAAATTGAGGTCCTTTAAATTATTATAGTCTATAATAAAAAAAAGACACCTAATTATGATTTAATCTAAATAGTAGTTCCCCTTCCATCTTCCTGAAAGTTTTTATTTTTTGGCTGCAAGTCTGTGTTACGTAGTATTTCTGATCATTTCACCTACAAAAATATCACTAATATTTTTTAGTTATAACTTTTTTCAATGAAACTCATAAGGAAAAACTAATGCTGTAATTATGTGTTTTTTTTTTAAATGTTGAAAAAATGCCTTTAAATTTTCTCTGAAGGTAAGTGATTCTAATCATCAGCTCATGAGTGGTCTTAACACAAGACATATATCTGTTATGACTCATTGGAAAGATTTTTTTTTTTTTTTAAATGTTGTTTCAAAAACTAAGCTTGTTTAGTGAAGAGCCTACACATGCTATTCTCATTCTTTTAAAATTAAACTAAAAACACTAAATAGCCTAACAGTAATTCGATAAGTCACTGAAGGCATTGTTTTATAAGGTATAATTTATTAAAATTCTACTATATAAAAATTCCTTAAATGAGCAACATAATTATCATTTAGTTGAAATGTGCAACATGATTATGTTAAATGACATAGGAGGATTTTATTGCTTCGCAGTGTTGCGTTGAATCAACCTACCTTTCAATAAGTTAAATATTTTTTCAATAAAGAATGTTTTGATAGCCATATGTAACTACAGTGATTTCCGCTTATAAGAATCACGTTTGTTATTACTGTTTTTGATTCTTATAAGCGGTTGATTCTTATAGCCAAAATTTAGGTTTTTGGACAGGCACACACATACCTATATATGCATATATTAGATAATTTACCATAAAATACTCATTAATTTACATTAATTATCTTTTATTAAAATTATTTTTTATAATTTAAAAAATACAACTTAATTTTTAGACCTATAAATAGATGCACATTATAGTAAGCGAAGAAAAAAAATCCAATATTTGTTACAACATACCTGCTTAACAGTTTTAACATTTCAACTACAGGAAGGGAGCAAGAAAAAGTTTTCTATGGTAGTTTGACGTAATGAAGTTTTCAGGAGGCTGCTTATACCTCTTTCAATACTAATAGTCTCAGACGAAGATTCACCATCTAGCTTACGTTTTGCGGTTTTATAACGTGCTGAATCTATTAATGTCACGTTTGCCTAAGTGATATTGGACACTTCGCCGAAGATTTATGTGATTCAGGATCCAGGAAGCCGCAACCAGGATGTTGGAGGTGGGAAAAAAAGAGTCCCTATTTTTGTTTGTCAGTGGAGAAAAGTGAAATCGGATGGGTAAAGATGCCCCCGGGTTAAGCTAATAGGACAGTGTTGTGCAAAAGCGTTTAAGGGGAAACTATTATGTTATGTCTAACAAAGAAAGGGATGAATTTTACGACTATATTCCATCCCATCTTATCAATTTTTCTTTAAAAAAAAAACAACTTTCTGCCTTTTGAGGGTTTAAGTGGCTTTTTTGGAAAAATGAAAGGAAAGCAAAGAGTGCAAATTGATTCTTAAAACCGGTGGATTGATTCTTTAAAGCGAAAATTTTAACATGGAAATAACACATTTGTTTTTGTTTTCGCTATATTCATTCTTGTAAATGGTTGATTCTTATAACCACTGAACACTATAAGCGGTGGTTACTGTTTTATCAAGTATGTGTTTCTATTTTAAGTATGTATGTGAAGAACCATATGATAGTTTTTTTTATTCTTTTTCGGTATAATACTAGAATATAGGTAATTTAATGCTTAGATTCTGTAAAATTAATGCAATTTTAATTCATACATGTCTGTTAATTTCTCTTTTGTCATAATTGATGACAGTAAATTTTTTCTATTCATTTTGTGTCAGAAAAAACAAGCAGAAAACTTATCTATTAACAGTTTGAAGAAAATTGATCAGTCATTACATAATTTGAACTGCATCATTTTGTAATTTAATTGGAAATTAATAGTTAGTTTCTGTTTGTGTGTAAATTGAATTCTTAGTAATGAAAAGTAGGAAACTGCATCATTTGATATCATATGTTTTCTTTAGAGATTAAAATTCTTCCCTGTTAGGAAAGAATTGGCAGATTTTTTTTGTTATTTGTTGCAACATATCTAATATTTTTCTCTAGGAATTATTAAATTTTTGTTTATTGTAGACCAATTTTTTTTAACTTGTGGTAAATTTGCATATTTTTCAAGTTCATACTGTAGTCATGGATTGGTTTCGCTTTCATTATTCTGTCTTACAACCTCTGGATGTATGAGACATGTGCATTTCTTCAAGCATGATAACCATAGTTTACTGAATGGAATTCATTCTCATTTTCTTAACCTCCACAAAGAGCTTTGAGTTTGAAATTAAAGTGCAGTACATTGTGTCATCCACATTAAGTCATGAATGGCTTTAACCATTGATACCTAAAAGTACACAATTGAAATCATCTATGATACTAAAGAAAGAATTTATATTAGGTTGGCCAAAAGGTTTGTTTGCTTTTTAGTAAGATGGTTCTTGTAGTGTATGGTTGTCTTTAACAACAATCAAAAAAAATTTTTAGGTTGTGTTGTGACAGCTGTAATATCAGCATCAGTGGCACACCCAGGATTTAATCTTGGAAGGGGCTGAGTTGAACGGATAAAGATATTTATAATGCAAATTCAACATTCATAATGTAATTTCTATTTCTATAGGGGGGGGGGGGCAGGTCCCCTTGGCCCACCCCCTCGGTGCGCCACTGATCAGCATGCATTTAAAACAAAATTGGTGATTTTTTTGTGTAGCCATTTTATATTGAAAATGGAAGAAAATGAGCAAAATTTTTTCATATTACGCTTTAATATTTCAAGAAAGGTAAAAATGCAACTAAAACACAAAGAAAGATCTGTGCACTGTAAGTTTCTGGAATATGGAATTATGAAGTTGCCTAAAAGATGGCAGAAGGTAGTGGAATACACTGATGAACATTCTGTTTATTAAAGCTAGAGGTGAAAATCAAAAATGTGTCTTTTATTTTTGTTTTTCTGTTATTGTTTTTCAGAATATTGACTAAATTAGATGTTGTTTGCTTATCTAGGTTCTTTAAAAGTATGTGCTATCTCCTTTTACCCAATATGTAGAACTAATACCCTGTACAGTTTTAAGAGTGATAGTATAGGATAAATTTTGGTGTGGTTATTTTATGTTGCTCTTGCTGTACGATAGAAAGTTAAAAATCTGTTACATTCCAAAAAAGTAAATTAATTAATAATAAAATAACTATCATCCCATTTTCCACATCAAGAGAACTGTATTTTTGTCGTAAGTGTGCTATGGAATAGTTCAGTTATGAAGCTGCATGTGTATAAAAAATTTAATATATAATATCAAGCCGTGTGAGAAAGATTTTACACATTACAGATGTAAAGAAAATACCAATGATAGGTAAAGCTGTGATAAATGTATGGTTTTTAAAATTTTGGAGTCTCAAGCTTTAACTGTTGTAAATAGGTTGACATCATCTAAAGTGGTTTTCCGCATGTATATTTGTAATATAGTACTATATTCAAATACCTATGGAAACTATGTAACATGTTCATGTGCTAATGTAGTGGTTAAGAGCCTTTTTTCCATCCATCAGGTTATCTTAATCTTCAATAAATAGTGCTGTATCAAAGGAGCAAAATAGCTGCCCCTGATGTATTTAAATTGCTTTTAGCCTTAATTAAAAATTCGGAAAAACATCCATCAAATAGAATTCATGTATGCACTTAACATTCATTGTGATGTGGGCTGATCAATATCTAGTTTAATTGTTAAGAGGAGCCTATTTGATGCGAAAAATACGAATGATTTTTCACTCCTATTTCAGTTTGATACAAAAATCTAGTTTCATATAGTTGATATACAGCTTAGTCACCATAGTTGAGGATTCTTTTGGAGAGATTTTGAAAAAAGATAAAAGTATTCAACTTGAACAGGCAGCTTCTACTGATGTTGTGCATTCAGGGATGATGAAAATTACCTTAAATTCTTTTGTAAAACTGTTGAAACATTTTCTGGTTTTACGATAGATGATTTCTGTGTGTTTATATCGTAGCATAACAACACTAAAATTGCAGAACATTTATTCAAGTGCCCATTTGCAGAAATCATTTCCATTATTCCCGAAATCATCCGATTTGTGATAATGAATCGATTTAGCACAGGTTTTGAATCACTGTTTGTTTGATGGATCGTCCATTTTGGGGTTAACAAACAATGAATGAAGGGTCTTAAAAGATTCAGTTCTGTGTTTTTATCCCGAGTGAGAACGATGTTGTGTGAAATGTCATGTGAGATGACTCCTCTATTTTTGCGATAACAACCGCGTCACTGTCAGATACTGAAGCATCTGTCTGGCCTTGAAAAAAAAAAAAAAGTTTTTCTTTCTGAATGTAATTTTCTATCGATAGATGTACATCTCTACATCTGGCAAACACGCAGCAAGAAATTGAGCAGTTTTTCATGTAAATAAACAAGAGAATATTCTGTACTAATGGCGAAGTTAATGAAGCATGAAATTCAAAGGTGGAGCGGCCTGAAATTCTGTTAAAACAACCGTTTCAGTTAGTCTAACAAGCCCAAATTCAACACTGTTTTTTTCAGTTGGTCGACTGAAGTCTAATATGGCACACTTTGACTTCGTTCACTAATGAGAAGGCACTCGTACGCGCATCTCTTTTAATTTTTTCTCTTGCCATAGATTACTGAGAATCTAGCCTTTAAAGGTATCCATTGTAACAACTAACGGCACTTTTCTTCCTTTCTGAGCAAATCAGCTTGAGAATTTAATAGGGCTACACCTTGATTTCCATTAATGATCTGAAAACTGGATACTGTTGCAGAGAGTCGTTTTTAAAAATTTTATGGAGTTAGATGCATCCCTTAGTTTAGGGGGCAGGGCCCCTTGCCCACCCCCCAAAGAAATATAAATTGCATTATGAATATTGATTTTGCATTATAAATATAAATGCAAAACATTCCGGGTTGAATGTTGATTGTTGAATGTTGCTCACCCCCCCCCCCCCTCCCTCCCAGGGTGCGCCACTGAGGAAAGATGGCTCTGAGACGGAAATTAAACCAATCATAGGCGTTAAAAATTTCGTTGCAGATCGTTTGCAGGTTTGTAATTGGATAAATATATTTCAATACTTTAACGCTTCCGCGACCGGACTCCTACGTGAACAAGGCTCAAAGATTGATAACTTACGATCACCCAAAATGACCCAATCAAATTTCCCCCTCCCCCCTCCTTGAGTAATCGCAGAAATTATTTTCTGCGTGTGATTGCTCCTCTCTGAATTTTACAAATAAGAAATTTAACGTCACGGAGTTGGAATCGTTTTCATTAAATTGTTATTCACGGAAACTTAAAATATGCGATTCGAAAAGGATTTTATTTAGCCAAGTGCCTGGAAAGCAAGTCATTCCGGGTTCTTCCTTTGAGTCGTTTTTCAAGTGTGCCCGATTTGTCGTAGAGTTAAATTCATAAAGTTGAAAAGTTTGAAGTATTTTCCTGAGCATGGCATGAGTAACATTTGATGATGACATCCCGTTTGTGGAAATAACAAGGTGAACTTCTTTGTTCGGCGGATTTTAGAAACTTGATTTTTCAGTTTTATGTCATCTTTTGTCTCCCATGTTATTTTGCATGTTCCAGAAAAAAAATATCGTCTATCGTCATGTTCACTGTTTATTTTTCTTGGATTGTGAAATAGGGTGACCAATTGAGCTAGTTTGTAATTTAAGAAGTATAATCTTATAAGGTTATATTTTATAGTGTTTCTATTCCTTTAAGGAAATTCTTTATAGGTATCTAGGCTAGGCGGCTCACATCGTATAGTGGTTAGAATCGCGAGCTTTCACGTACGATGTCGTCAATGGATGTCTGCCGAGTTGGGGGGGGGGGGGGGATCTCAATTCTTTTCGGTTTAAAACTCACGTTCTTAGTAACAGATTCAGAATAAACAGTTGCAGAATAGAAAGGAATGCTTCAGTAAGTAAAAAGCTGTCACCTTTGTCAGAGGTGTAGTGCGCCTCATAACAGTTTGACTGGCCCTCGATTCCCCCCCCCCCCCAAAAAAAAAATAATAATAATAATAATAATCTAAATTTGTATAATATTGTTTCAAATCAGGTATCCTGGTTTAAAGTTTTTTTTTATCAATTCATTTTTTTATTTTGTGCGTTTTAGGCAAAATAAATATTTCATCCTGACATTGGCTTCCTCAAGATTATAAAACAGACTAGATTTAGTTAAACTGACACAGCTTTTTGGACGTAGACTTGATAATCTTCAAGAATTTTTAAATTATAAGTATTTAATAATAAGATCTATAATCTATTCTTAACAAAACTACATGAAATATTTTGAAAACATAGTAAAACTTTATTTTTAAGAAACCAATAATCAAAAAGTAACAAACTTTCTCTCACAAAAGGCATCGTACACTTGTAAAAATTCTCTGCATATTACATAGCTGCCAACCTCCCAAGAAAAAAATAAGGAACACAGCGCGCGACGGAATCGGGAGAGCAACAAGATGTTGTATAATATTTTCTAACACAAGAATAGAACTGTAAAAGTTCGCTTTCAGACAATCCTTTGACAAATTCCGATGTTTCGGATCCTATAATTAAAGCTTTATCATCTTTCTGATTTTTTAAATACATCAAATTTCACATTAAACACACATTTAGAGCTAGTTATGACAGATATTTTCCCAAATCTCGCCAACAATTCAAAAAAATTCGATAACTCTCTTCTCATCTCGTGAATTTTCGGCTCTTCACTTTGAAACATCCCATTATATGTTTCATAAATGACAATCACATTTTTCATAAAAAAAGCTAAAGCATGATCAAGATTTGAGCTTAATGTAAGAAAAATTCTTCCCGTTGCAATATGCGTTTATTATCGGTAGATGATGGTGACCCTGCAAGTGATTTTACTTTTTTTGCTGATTTTTGAGAAGCACACGAGGTTGGTTTTAACTGTTTTACAGAGTTGGGTGAAGCACTTGACATTAATTTAAATTTTTTTTAACTGGTATTGGTGAAGCAAATGACGCTGCTTGCTGTCCAGGAAGTTTTTTGTTTAGTGTACGCTGCTAGGAGGGGAATCTCGAAAACGCGATACAGGGGGGAGGTGCTGCGGAAGTAAAAATACGGGACATTTTTGCTTGAAAACGTATTTTCGTAACAAAGCTTAAAAAACGGAACGAATACGTTTTTTACGGAACACTTGGCACGTATGATATTAGTAAATATTCTAATTTTTCGTTAAATTAATATTTAGTAGGATATCCTTTAGCATCCACAACAGCTTTTAAACGTCTGGGAATAGATTGCACCAGTTCTTTTGTAATGTCTGCATCAATGTTCATCCATTCTTCCATCATAATCGTTTTTAGGTCACTTTTCGTGTGACTGTCGTGTTTTCGTACTCGAACCTCCAGTTCTCTCCAAATATGTTCTACTGGGCTTAAATCTGGCGATTGAGGTGGTGTTTTCGAAACTTGTGGACAATTATAGAGACACCAGAGGCGAACGTTGAGAGCCGTGTGCTTAGGATCGTTATCTTGATAAAAAAACAAAGTTGTGTCCAATACCCAAATTTTGAGCTGATAATTTTAAATTGTCTCTTAAAATATTTATATACACAGCATGATTCATTATGTCATCAATACCAAATTACCTAGTCGTGATGCTGACATGCACCCCCACACAAGGACACCTCCACCGCCATGCTTAACTGTTCCTACTAAGTTCTTGGGATTAAGTTCCTCATTTTTTTCATCTCCATACAATTATACGCCCATCGGAACCAAAAATGTTAAACTTGCTTTCATCGGCAAATAAGACGTTATTCCAATACGTTTGGGGCTTATTTATCATTGATAGTGCGAAGGACAGCCTAAGCTTTCTGTTTTTCTCACTCACAAAAAATTTTCTACCGGCAGAACGCCCATGTAATCCAGCTGCTCTGAGAACTCGTCGAACAGTTTCAGGTGAAATTGAAGTAAAAAATGTTTCATTAAATTCTGCAGAAACTTTTACAGCACTCAAATGTGGATTTTCCACAAATTTTCGAATCATAAATCTCTGATCTCGTTTTGTTAACTTTGCCGGGCGACCTTTTCTTACCTTGTTTTCGATCCGATTTTCTTCTTTAAAGCGTTTTATCACATACTGCTCAGTAGAATGGGATAAATTAAGAAATTTAGCAATATTCCGAACTGATTTACCATTACTACGATGAAAAATAATCAATTTTCGAATGCTCTTTGTTGTTTCTTTACAACTACGAGCCATTTTTAAATAATAAATAGAATATTACGGAGTAGGCAAGCAAAAATGAAAGCCAAACGATATTTTAAATGCCACCACAATTGAAAAATAAAAATAAAGCGCCAGACGATCATTTTAATCATGAATTTATCCGAAAATATTTCAGTGTACGATGACTTTTGTGAGATAAAGTTTTTGTTACTTTTTGATTATTGGTTTCTTAAAAATAAAGTTTTACTATGTTTTCAAAATATTTCATGAAGTTTTGTTAAGACTAGATTATAGATCTTATTATTAAATAGCCATTCTGAAATATTCATTTTAATGAATGGATAGACCCCTATTTCATTGAAAATCGTAACACTTTTGGGAGCCACTGTATATGTATGTCAAAATTTTGACGCATTTCGGTACTTTTCTGTTTAACTGTTTATTCCTTATCGAAGCGATACAGACTGGGTTTGGCACGCTGCCAAAATTCTAATTCGCGTCTGAGATTTTGCTTTCAGAAGGACCGTTATAGAGGAACGTAATCGTACGTTAAAAACGAAACTGCGGGGTGGAAATTACAGAGAACATAGTGATGACTACAGTTCCCCAAAACACTGAACTTGAAAACTTCTGAGACTAGCAGTGGCAGGTTTTCTTTCCGTGTAGGAATTATTTCACACGAAGTCAAACTCTTGGAAGCTCAAAAGAGTTTTATTAAATAGTCCTAAGGTATAATATTGAATTGGCGGTAGCACCAAGATGTGCTGGTGAATCTCTACACGACATTCGCATATCGCCATACAAGATTCGAGACAAAAAGAGAACGCTACAACGAGTGCGGGACAGTGGTCAACGCGATTCAACCAGTCCTTGTTATTTTGCATTTTAGTTTAATTTTTTTTCTCTTCTTACAAATTATATCGATAACAGTATGGGATCTTTGTGTGCATTATGATATTTGCGAAATTTATAGATAGTTTGTACTGAAAAATGAGAGCATTTAAGTAGATATAGAAAACCAAATGCATAGAGAAAGCAGTTTTCTCCTTAAAAAAATTTGTAATCTTGGAAGAGTGTGATAGCGCTTGATGGTAATCAATGGTATTCTACGGGTATCAATGGTATTCTTGATGGTATTCTACCCAGGTTTTCTTTTACAAGTTTCACAGTTCTTCTCTCCCTCCGCGCATTTTCCGATTAAAATAAGCTGCAAATTCTTTATGCTTTCGTTCTGGATGCAGAAATATAAAATGAGGCTTTTCATCTAAACCACGGGTTCCCAAGCTTTTTCCTGCATAGACCCCTTTTAAAAGAATGATTTTCTTCATCGACCCCCCCTCTCATATGCAGCATAATTTTAATACTAATAATCTATATATGTATATATATAAAACACATCCGCAACTGACTGACTGACATACAACGCACAGACCAAACCGCTGGACCTAAAGGACTGACATTTTGCTTGGCGATTCTTCTCATAGTGTAGGGGTGCACTAAGAAAGATTTCTGAAAAATTCGTCTTCGATTTTTTAAAAATTAAATTTTTAAGCTGTTTTTGTAATATTCTTTAAAGTTTGCATTTAAAATAATAATCCGACGGTTATAAAATTTATATCACGAGACAGATCCTAAAAATTCCTTTAAAGTGAAATCTTTTTCGAATCTTTACCTTCATTTTCTGATTTTGGGTGAATTTTTAAAGATTCCTTTTTAGAATTTAATTTATTAAATGCTCATCACGTGGTTTCTTTTCTTTTTCTGGTATTTTAAATTAATTTATCGTCACGTGCATAACAACGAAATAGACAAAAAATATATTTTTCCTTCTTTCTAATGCGGCAGACGATTGGACTTTATCCAAAAAAATATTACAGTAAAGGAAATGTTCCTCAAACTGTACTATATTCTTTAGTATGTCCTATTAGATTTAATTTAAATATTTTCTTCTACATTATTTTGTCTGTAAAAATATCCCTTACGATTTTTTAAAAATATTTTGTTTTTTTAAACACCAATTGCATACATTGATCGTTGTATGTAATTTGAATGTATTCCGTAGCGAAGTACGGGTATTCAGCTATTTGCACATAAAACACTTAAAGATAACAATTTGACTAAGAAAAGGAACGGAAAATTAGAAAAAGTGGTTCATTAGGTTTATGTTTTATTATTTTTGTACCATTTTCATTTTTAATTTCACAAATATAAACAAGATTTCAGAAACACGGATTGTATCACTCCACCCTACGCAAATCTGTCTTGATACATATTTAAACGGATATTATTATCTAAATACACCCATACCTCGCTTTACGGCCTAGATACGTTCCGGAAAAGTTTGGCCGTAAAGCGAAAAACCGTATGACGAATCCATTATTTTGATACAAATTTAATTGGATCTGTTCCAATTTTTTTTTATAAATAATATAGTTTATTTGCTATGAAAATGCTTACATAAAAATAAAAGTACAAAACGATGTAATACTAAACAGAAATTCAAAAAACAAACAAAAGATATATGCACATATGTAGTAAAAAACATGAAATAAAATGTTTAAAAACTGTTTTAATGCGATGACGAACATGAACACTCAGCTGCAATAATTTTGCTGCCATCGTCACTTTCCGCTGCCGTGGCCGTATAGCGAGGTATAGGCAGAGCCTGACTAAGGCGCCCCCAAATCGAATAGAAAGTTTTGTAATAAGTATTAAGTTCTTCATTACTGAAGTAGTGGAGCAGAGGGGGGACCCCCAAACAAGTTTTTGCCCCAATTAGGCTAAGTCGGGCCCTGGGTATAGGTGTAATTATATTCCTAAAAAACTGAAGTAAATTTTATAACAGAAAAATTGATCACAGACTCATTTTAAACTTCCGTCGGGAATCTCTAATCGTTGGAAATGTCGACATAGACAATTTTGCCAACCCAAAGATCTCCACAAATGTCTTTATTTCGAGGAAGGAGCTTCTTTGTGATAAGTGTGTCTTAACCCGTGGAGAAAAAAAATATAACTAAACAGTAAATAATTACTGACAGACAAAATAAACCGAAATCACGCACAATGCATCGTAAATGGTTGCAGCAAACCATATAACGAGGCAACTGAATCGCTAACCTCCAGGGGGAACTTTCTGAATAGGATGCAAAAGGCCCTGAGATAGAAACAGAAAGTCAAATCAAATGAAAATAAACACCACAAATGCAAGCAAACATACAATCCTAAAAGAAAACACAGATATACAAAAGATGCACTCGCCCCATTCCAGGCCTCGTCGTATGGTTTAGTTCTTTACTGCTACACAATCTTGCGCAGGATTTCGGTTTATTTTGTTCTGTTCAATTATTTACCTTTTGGTTTTCAGTGAGAGGATTTGTTGCAACTGCGCAATCTTTTATTGAAAAGTTAAAAATGGTAGGTTTTCTGTTAATTAACAGAAAATCAGGCCCAGGCCTAGAGGCCACCCCCAAAGAATTTTATTTTAAAAGAAAAAAAATCCCAATTCATTCTATTTTACCCTAATAGCAATTTTTTTATATATCCTTTCAAATTTGATTGATCGATTGGTTCATCATATGGATGTTATAGTGTATATAAGGGATTAATAAGTTTTTCTGGTTGCATTGTGTAACGGTTTTAACCGCCTTGCGCGGGAGTTCTTTTATGCGAGGAATAGAGACGACGCAAAAAAGACTTCCATAATTTTGTCCCAAGCTTTTATTACATTGTTTTTAAGGGACACAGCACACGCAGCACGTATAAAGTAATTAAAAAAGGATTGATTTGGCATACAGAGCCATATTTGTCAGCTAAACCCTGTTGGTCTATGTATTCTCGTCTGCAGTTCAACTCCAACTGCCGAACAACAAAGCGCTCCCCTCGGAAGTAGGGTTGCCACACACCAACCTTGACACTGGTTACCAGACGTGGCGCGCTTACACATTGCATTGGCGTTTTAATGATGAAGTTAACATGTTGTATCGCTTTTTGTTATTTGATAATGTTCTACGCTTCAAATAGCCAGTTCTTGGTAAAATGGTCCTTTCACAGTGATTCGCGATTATTTTTTGTGCGTCCATTTTGGAAATGTTACGTCCCCAACCCGAGTTGTGCCTACAGTCAAGAATTTTCTAAATCGGGCCCTGGTTAATTCGTTCGGTATACGTATTATTTCGCGTTGAATTATTTACATTGTGTTACCCGTGGAGAAAATGTTTCCAACTAGGGTTTCTCTCCCGGGATTTCTAGTTCTCGATTCCCGGGAAATTCACTAAAATATCTATTCCCGATTTCCCGGGTAAAAATAATCGATTCCCGGGATTATTTTAGGTACAGATGTAGTATACGCAACGGACGCCAAGGGACGATTTTTCGCCAAATCTGGTAGTTGTTTGGCGGTTTTTGTTTTCTTGCAACCCTATTGGGTTTGGCAGATACGATTTTACGCCAAATACGAAATCACGCCAAATTATTGGCGATTTTTGAGTCATTCTTTTGTTTCTATGCTAGTTTTTTTTTTTACGCCAATCAAAATCAAACCATTTGCGTACTGGGTTCAGAGGTTTAAGGTCGACTTTTTGTCACCAAAATTAGGACACGACTCGATGATAATTCAATTAATGCGCTAGTTTGTCTCAGAACGTATTTTAAGAACTCTTCTAATAAATAACTTGCTTTTGTTCTATTAGTAATTTAGTCTTTTGATTTATTTAAAAAAGAAATGATTTTTTTTTTGTATTTTTTTTTAATTTAACAAATTTTTTAAATAATAAATATTAGAAACCCGAGTTTCCAGGTTTTCCCGGGAATGTCCCGGGAATGTTCTCGTTTCCCGGGATCCATTATTTGGCGGGAAATGAGAAACCCTATTTCCAACGATTGGCAGAGAAATTTTTTCAGTTGTACGCCGTAATGGAGAAAGAATTTTTCACTCTACTCTGCCATCTTATTAATTTTAGAAATGACGTCCACCCAAGCAAATGAAGCCAGTTGAAAACACGGTGTACCAAATTCCGAGCCATTCCAATTTAAAAAATATTATGGGCGTTTCTTTTAAAGAGATACCCGAATAATAAAAAAAGTCTTTTTCTTACGACTGAATACAGTTAAACGAAAACATGCAAACTTATCGTTGACATGGAGTTCCAGCGAATCCAATAGCTCAGCCTTCATGCGAAGCAATGCTCAATGTTCAACCTCCGCATCCCATTTAGTACAGGATTTGCATTTAAAGTAATGTAGGATTATGTGCCTCAATAATGGTCCACCGGAGAGAAAAAAAATTTGTCCGTCCTGCGTCGCGAGATATAATTTTGGCCAAACCCAGTAGCAGTAAACAGTTTAACAGAAAAGTATCAAACTGCGTCAGAATTTTGACATGACATGTATACAGTCGAACCCCGTTATAACGAACTTCGAGGGACCAAAGGTTTTGTTCGCTTTATCCGGTGGGTCGTTATATCTGAACAGTTAAGAAAAATGCTAGAGACCACAAAATGTATAACTCATTAGTTGCAATGTGTATTCAATAATGATGTATTGAAAGACTGATATAATCTATTAAAAATGATCATTGATGAATTACATCGACTAAAATCGATTACATTAAACTGACACAATACTCATTAAATTACGTACAATAGGAAAATGACGGGGCCAAAATTTTCGTTCGTTATTGACCGGATTCGCTATAACGGGTTTCGACTGTATTATCTATATATATAAAAAAATTCTGTGACTGACTGACTGACATTTAACGCGCAGACCAAACCGCTGGACCTAAAGGGTGCATGGCGACTTTGCATGGTGCATTTTTGCATGGCGACTCTTCTTGCAGCACAGGGGTGCACTAAGAAAGATTTTTGAAATATTCTTAGATTTTTTTTAAATTAAACTTTTAAGCTGTTTTTGTAACTTTTTTAAAGTTTGCATTTAAAATAATGATCTGAGGGTTATAAAATTTATATCACGAGAAAGATTGTAAAAATTTCTTTAAAATGGAATCCTTTTCGAATCTTTACGTCAATTTTCTGGATTTTGGTGAATTTCTAAAGATTCATCTTTAGAATTTAATTTATTAAATGCTGATCGTGGGGTTTTTCTTTTCTTTTTGTGATACTTTAAATTAATTTTGCGTCACGTGCATAACAACGAAATAAATTGACAAAAAAAATTATTGAAATACGGTAAAAGATAAAATTGAACCACTGGACTCATTAGCGCTCTTTACACGTACGCTCTTTCCCACGTGAAACCACAATCCTGCGCGATTGAGTGCACGCGTGAAGGTGTCTGAAAGGAAGGGAAAGCTGCTTTGGAGCGTACTGCACGTTTTCCCGCGCGCAATCCCGTGCGTTCCAAGCACTCGCGAAAGAGCGTACGTGTAAAGGGCGCTATTGATGTTAAAATAAATTACTGATTACCATTAATTAACAAACCCAAATTGTTTTGAGTTATATTTATAGATTAGAATATTCAATAATTATGTTAAGATAAGTTACTGATTGTATTAAATTAAACACGTTGAATTAATCATTATTGCTTAAATTATCGTTGCGTTGTGTTAGTATATAAGTTTAGCATATCAGTTGAAATATATAGCAGCGAGGATATCTTAGACAGACACTAGCACAAATTGGACTACATTCATTTATTTGCTCATTTCATTAACATTTGATACAAATTATTTTCAGAAATCACAAAGTATGAGACACATAAATAAAATTTTAAATATTCGAAAACAACCGTTCGCCATTTGACGGTAGAATCACTTAGCTCAACCTGGAGACAGAGGGTTTTTACACAAAATACAATAAAGTAACCGGGCAATTTTTTTATAAATAAGGAAAATATGACTCACCTTCAAATAAATTTATCTCCTTCAAAATAATCGCCAAAGGAGTCTATACAATTTTCCGACGTTTCTCCAAGTCATCGAAACGTTGTTTATAGGCGTGGGAACTAACCGTTCGCAAAATACGCGTAACATTTGATTTTATAGCCGAGACGTTTTCAAATCTCTGTCCTATCATGGATTTTGCATTTTTTGATTACAAAGGACTTATTCACCACGAATTTGTCAATCGGTATTTTTACGAGGAGTTGCTTTTTCGATTAAGAAACAGGATAAGGCGAGTTAGGAAGGAACTGTTTGATTCTGGGTAATGGTTTCTTTCACACGATAATGCTAGGCCCCATGCAGCAATTTCTGTACAACAGTATCTTGCTAAGCAGTCAATTACGGTGATAAAACACCCACTCTATTCCCCCGACTGATTTTTTCCTTTTTTCGAAGCTTAAGATGGCCACGAAAGGACAGAGATTTGAAAACGTCTCGAATACTAAATCAAATGTTACGCGTATTTTGCAAACGGTTAATTGACGAGTAATTACTGCACGATGACTTAGAAACGGACGGAGCACTTGGTTCCCCGACACACCAGGCATACAGCCGTCTATGGAAGATTGCGCTCACGGGACACTGTTCATTAGCACCAGTGTTGCCAGCCTCCCCCTAGCGCCATCTCGAAATCCCCCTGTTCCCCCCTAACACCAACTTGAGATCACCCTAGACCTTCCTAAAAGAAATTCTGGTTCCAAATAGGCATCCTGTTGGAGAGATAAATTGAAAATACACACCTACATAATGAAATAGAGGTTTATTTACATTTGACATATGTATGGAACTTTTAATCTAATAAAAAAACACGTATCGATTGTACAAAATATTAAAAAATGTTCCCCCACAAAATGCCCCTAGAAAAATGGGGCCCCTTAAAACACCCCTTTTCGTCTAACTTACCCCCAAGTTGGCAACACTGATTAGCACACTGAATGAGAGAATTCTCTCTTTCAAAAGAGGCGGTCAAAGGAGCAACCCTGTTGCCGCACTAGTCGCTCAAAAACTGAGACAAGTAAGTTGAGGAAGGAAGGGTGATGCGCAAACAAGTCAAATCGTGAAAGTAATTACTTTCACAATTGAGATGGAAGTTTTTTTAAGAATTTAATTCAAATCAGTATGGTTTTATGAATATTAAATTAAACCTATACATAAAACTGCAACTTCCCCTCAAAGTATGTTTCGAACTTTTAAAATTCGCAGGCGTAGATGTAAGACAAAATTGTTTCTCCCACGGTCAGTTTTACGTAGCTTGCTCTCGCCTGAGTTCGCGGACGAGTCCGGTAATGTTAGTCCGCCCAATGAAGGAACGGAAACCTCCTGCTATTTTTAGCCTCTCCATAGAGGCTTCGCTATCTTCTCGTTATGTAGTTGTACGACCCTGAAGAGGGCCTTTTTATTTTCGTTTCCTCATGACTTCTAAAAAATAAATTATTAAATACCGAAACTTTAATTAACTACTCTAATTTAAATTAACTTAACTATCTTGCTACTTCTCTGAGCCATCTTAAAATACTAGTTAACTAATTGACCTACTCTCTCTCCCCTTAAGTTAACCTTAAAGTAATGAATTATTAACTTAATACCTCTCTCTTCCTTATTACTTAATTTACTGAGCACAGATATCTTGACACCATTAACTTGCTTACTGGAGGTAAAGTCCAATCGGACCAGGGAACTCCATTTTATACCCCAATTAGCCGGAAGGAACGGAAAATATTGTTTATAAGGAAATCCTCTAGAAAGTAATTTTATTATGTTTTCAATGTAATTATCCCAAAATGTACTCCGCACGGGTATTCAGCTAGTCTATATATAATTCCCCCTGGCCGGAAGTTCCGCAGCGGGTCCATGTATGCGGCACCGCAAGGGTCCGAGTCTGACTTAGCCAGGTGCGACCTCTACCCTCTCTGACTTCAAAGAGGAACTTTCCGGTCCACGAATTGAACATGCCTCTATTCGGCCTATACACGAAGGCATTGAATGGCGCTTGTCGGGATTCGATCCAAGCACCCTCGGCTCCGAAAGCCGACGCGCTACCACTAGGTTACCTTGGGCCCTCATTAATTCTTTTTTTCCCGTAATTTTTGCAGATCTCTCACTTTTCTCATGACGTACTGTTTTCACATAATGAACTATTTTTTTTTCTTGCGTATTGTCTCATCCGGCACATCCTTTGCGCGACATTTTGCAGGTCAAACACCACGATCGCCTCTTCCCAAAACCGCATTCCTTTTTTCGGGCTACGCATGCGTACTCTAATCGAACATACAGGGTAATCCAAAATTATTGAGCGCATTTCATGTTTGGAAAAAAAAAGAAAATTGGGGTACGTACATGTTTATTGTTTTCTGGGAAAGACAATTCAAAACAGACGACATTTTAACCGTTAAATAATATCCACATAAGCCGGTAGATGGCGCGACAACATTTCGCAAGAAAAATTGACCAATTGCGCGTCAGCCTGCAAATGGCTACTGTACAGGAAAAAGCAATGTGCGTTTTGTGGTTCCATGAAAGCAGATCCGTTGCAACTCATTTTGTTCTTTTTTATTTCAAACATGAAATGCGCTCAATAATGTTGGACCACTCTGTACTTCTCTTGAAGATTTGGATGTCTGTATGCGCACCCTATTCGACTTTTCGACTCGGAAGGAAAACCGTATTCCATATGTCAATCATTCTAACGGTTATATCAAACCCAAGACCGACCCTCCCGTGTATAAACAACTTTTCCTTTCGCACCGTAATGAGTTTTTCTAAGTACAGTCGGACCTCTATTTAACGAAATCGCGAAATCCCGAAAAAAAGTTCGCTATATGGAAAATTCGTCACCTTTTAAAATACTTTAAACTACACAAAACAGATTTTAAATTCATAAACACTAAATGTTATTAATAAAAGTAATTACTCACACCTTTATTTTGTAAATTAATGTCTATTTGTTTTATATATCTTACCCATCCAACAGAAATCTGCAAGGAAATCTATACTAATATATAAAGAGAGAGCGGATTTTGTACGTGGAGAGTAATCTCTGGAACCACTGCACCTATTTCAAAAATTCTTTCACTATTTGAAAGGTATATTATTCCAGATGGACATAGGCTATATATTATGTATATCTGATCAGAAGAACGAAAGTTAGGGGCCTAAATGTTGAGGTGATGCTTCACCTTTACAATTTTTCCTTTGTCAACCATAGTCAAGAAATCATAGCAACACATCAAACGATATTTTCATTTATTATCAGTAAAACATTTAACATTTGAATTTTTTTGTCAACCATAGTCAAGTAACCATAGCAACACATAAAACTACGTTTTCATTTATTATCTGTAAAACATTTAATATTTTAAAGATTCAAGTGGAGGAGGTATTGATAAATACAAAAAGGATATTTGAAATTTGCAACGTTTAAGGGTTTATTGAAGAAAATTACATTTGGAACTACGCTTATTATTGGACATTTAAGGTAAAAAAAGAATAAAACAAAACATTTTCCGGGAATACTGTATTTTCAATTAAAAAATTATATTAAAATTAATGAATTTTAATGGCATTATCGCATTTATTATAACGAGTAATTTTAAGCATACATTACCACATGCGTCCTTAAATTTAATTACTGATAAAGTCTATTAATTTTGTCTGAGTTTTTTGTTTGAAAAAGTGTTTTCTCTCGTAATACGTCTCTCATCTTTGCAATGCACCAAAAACCCCTTCAGGCCTATTTTCTTCAAACTGTAACCGGCGTCGGAATGTGTTAAAAGAAACAATAAGTCTGAAATGTTCAGAAATATTTTGAGAAATATGGAGAAAAAAATAATATTGGATCACAAGAAAAATTCCGTTAAATAGAGAATGCACTTCGCTATTTGGAGGTTATTTTACGAAGAAATTCGCAAAATAGTCTTTGTTCCAAGGAAAAGTTCGCAAAATAGAGGTCCGACTGTATCTAGACACACCACGTCGGTTGCGTCTTCTTATGTACTTGTACTATACACAGTTTTAAACTCCCTTCGAACTCGCTCTGTGTTGACTGCTGAATTTTTAGCCATCATTCATGGCCTCGCATTATTACAATAATAATTTTATCATTTACTCCAAGTGGACTGGAAAGCCTTCCATCTGCCAATACTAGTCATAAATAAAGATGTCGCGGTTACAGTCTTAAGTTTTGTCGGATACCAGCTCATGTAGGTATTTCCGGAAAATCCAAATGCAGTCGAACCCCGTTATAACGAACTTCAAGGGACCAAAGGTTTTGTTCGCTATATCCGAACCGTTAAGGCTGCTATGTACTAACCCCGTTGGATTCGCTCACCTCAATCTTAACCTACGGAGAAAATTTGTCCACCGATTGCCGACTTGGATTCAAAGATTTTTTTAAAAAAATTGTACTCCGTCATAGAGAAATACATTTTACATTTGTGTACATTTTTCGTTTTTTTTTTTTAAAATGCAATTAATATTTTAAAATTTAAATTATTCGGGGGAAAATCCGGTACAGTGTGTTTTAAACGCTCATCAATTCCTTCGGTGGACGAAATTTTTAAAATGAATCCCGTAGCGCTTTGCAGAAAAGTTCGGGCTATCCGACAATACCAATTTTATTGGATTATCGGCATTTATGTACCTGTAAATAGTCGACAAAAATATATTTTAAATAAAAAATTGGGGGACACCGCTTAACCCTCCTATATAGAGAGAGCCATTACAATCCCTCAAAATGTCAATCCTGAGGGGCGTGGAATTCTCGAACTGCCAACTGGACTCCTCCCACCACAAGAGTCTGCAAGAAGAGGAAAAGGGAAATACGATTTTTGAAGACGAAGAAACACGCTAGAGTTCACAAACTGTATAACTCATTAATTGCAGTGTGTATTCACTAATGATGTATTGAAAAAATGATTAAATCTATTAAAATGATCACTATTGATTCACTGTTGGTGATAAGAAAGCTAATAAATCTTCATACGGTATAGATAAGATGGAGAAATAATCGGTCATCTTCTGCTGACGTGATGCCGATTTCAAAAATATTTTAAGAATTTCTTCGTCCAATACATCGAATGATTCCAACACTCTTTCTTCCACTGTTTGTGGCGACAAAAACTTATTAATGACACGCGTCGCTGCAGTAGCATCTGGGATGGTGGGGATTTCGCCATTTATGGGATCCTCTTCATCAGATGCAGAATCTTCGATTTCAGAATGATTCATTTTAATTTCTTCCACAATGTCTCCATCGGCCGGATTTTCACATGTACCGACTTCATCACATGTTTCGAATACAGCACGGCATCTTACAACACGATAGGATAAATTGCGGGAACCCTCGGCAACCTGTAACACGGTTTCGCTCTGACACGATAAAAATATTTGCGAAAACCTTTGTACAACACTGTACTTCTATAGCACTACATAACGTGATTTTTGTTTAACGCGTTTGAAAACTAAATTACCTTAAAATAGTGACGGGAAGGAATAATGGACTATAGTGACTTTACATGAAAATGTATAAACAAATTATAATTTATGAATCTATAAAATTACGAGAAGACCTGAGCTTAGCCGAAAGTCTGGAATCATATTTCTTGAATGCAGACCCTTCCGCCGAAAGAAGCCGAAAATTCAGAAGGGATCTGCAAAATTGTCTAACTCTGTGAATTTGCAATGACCTTGTAAGAACCAGCAAACGAACCAAAATGACAGATTTTTTTTAAAGAGGATAGCAGGTGTAAAAAATCTAAATGAAGAAAAAGGTTCTGAAAGTGAAGGTGATATCGTTCAATCGGAAAAAACGTTCTCGTTTGATTGTACCGAGCAGTGACGAGGAAGAAATTTATTAAATGAAGGTCGCATTAAATGCAAATATTTTTTTGTTTCTTTTCGTTAGACAAGTCTAACGAAACAAGTCTATTTCGTCTTTTTATTAAAATTATACATACATTTATATTTTTAATAAAAATTAAGTTGCTTGTATGGAATTTTTTTTTTAAAGAAAAGTTTGTTTTTAATACGTTTTCAGAACGTAACCCCCTTTTTTGAACTGTCTCTGGGTCTCATATAACACGGTATTTTCTAGGAACCTATCTACCGTGTTATAGGAGGGATACCTGTAATTGCCCGCCACAATCTGAGAATGATGAAATTTTGTGCTTTTGTATCCACATCGCGATAGGTAAATCTTAATCATCTTCTTCTTCAACATTCTAAAATATTGTAAAAATTTAAAAAAAAAATTCAGTTATCGACTGAATAAAAGGTTCGTTATAGCCGATTCTAAAGATTTCGGAGGTTCGCTATAAAAGGATAAATTAGCATTTCGTACAACAGGAAATCCGGCGGGACCAAAATTTTCGTTCGTTATATCCGGGAGTTCGTTATATATCGGGTTCGCTATAACGGGGTTCGGCTGTATTGTTTTAAATCACCCCATAACTTTCTCTGACGTAAAGGCTTCTATCCAGAATAAGTGGCGAGCTGAATGGGATCCAGAAATCGGCGACAAACTTCACACTCCGATAATCCGAACTTCGGTAATCCGAAAGTCCGCTTAATCCGAAACCAAAAGTCAAAAAGATCGAAGGTTACAATAAAACCACAGTCATACTTAGTAATATAAAGTATATTTCTGAAAATGACAAGAAAATTCAAAGTCAGACAATGTACTGAACTACATTGCTTTGAAAAAAATCTGTTAAATATTTTTGTGGAAGAGAAGAATGCCTTTCCTTTGAAGCCAAATGCGTCTGAGTGAGATACCCTCTGCTCCACCTTCACTCTCGTCTGAGACGTTGACAGGTTCTTTCAAATCCATTTCAATAATCTACTGATCGTCTAAAATCTTACATTCTGCTGTACGAACAACTTGCACTCTACTGTATACTGTACTAGGCACCCATTGCGTCCCGAGATTGGGTAATGTCTAGACAGACCTTATAAAATAAACTGTGTAATCACACGAAATATGTTATTATGCAATTTAAGAACAATTTCGCTTCATCCGAAAAGGGTCTAGTCCCAATCATTTCGGATTATCGGGACTCGACTGTATAAAACCCACCATCTCTGTGTGGTACCCCAGGAAATTGGATGCCTTAGAACCGGTCATTCAAGGATTACCCATAGACATTTGCTGGAAGACGTTAACGCTAAAATAAGCATTCATGACTAGAAACCAAATACTTGACTAATACAAATTTATTATCTCTTACCTATGCTGCTGGAACTGTGTCAATAGTACGACAAGCCTTTCGCTTCAATTACTTTACTACGATACGTTAAACATACTGCAACCACAGTTAGTTACAGCGAGTTAGATATGTCAGGCCGGCTTCGGGTTCACCGACAGCGCGGCCTATCGAAGGTCTCTCTCACACTCAAAAACAGATCTCTGTTTCGTGGACTTCTTTTATACTGTCGGCGAATTCAAAAGCTTTCTCCGGCGTTTCAAGTGTTCAAAGTTTATGGGATTCCACATGTCACTATAGTGTGAAAAATCTCAAAAGCCCTCGAACCACTCTGCGTTCTATAACGTCAGAACC
This sequence comes from Dolomedes plantarius, assembly GCA_907164885.2. Taxonomy (NCBI): domain Eukaryota; kingdom Metazoa; phylum Arthropoda; class Arachnida; order Araneae; family Dolomedidae; genus Dolomedes; species Dolomedes plantarius. The sequence continues at coordinate 228,974,407 of OU015492.1, read as the reverse complement.
GCACATTGCGAGAACTTTATGGCCTCTTATCCTAGAGTTTATGATCAACAGTTTCGCCGATAGATGACATGTTGAGGGGTAGGAACGGGTATCCCATACTTATAGAAATACTAATTTCATGTAGTAATTGAGACAGTCTGCAATTGCAGTGATTATTCCCTTTTCACACACATTCCAGTCATCTGTGGTTCTGGTGTTTTTCCAAAAACTTCGTCGCCATGAGACATCAAGTTTCCATTTCCTAGTCGAAGTGAAGTATCAGAAAACTGATCTGCATCAGCATCACCTGTCGTGTGAACCCCCGTATTAGCTTCAAGATAAAGTCTTTCAATTTCATTCCGTATAACTGAAGATTTCAGGCATGCATGTATTTCCTCAGTTCTTGTTCCACGTGGAATAGCAGGCAGAAGTCACCAGCCAAGAGCAAAGTAATACCTCCCGTCCTTCGGAAAAATCATTTAAAAATTCACAATAAAGTTTGTTTGATGTTCTACGATGTGGCAATTAAAGCGCTATAAATAAAAGAATAAAATGTTGCTACACAGCAAATACAAAATAAACAAAAAGCGAAATCAGCAGAAAAGGATACTTAAAAAGCACGCAAACGGAATAGCAGTAATCAAAGCTAAACACAAACATAACTAACAGTTGTTTTAAAACACCCCTGGTAAACAGTGTTAAGTGTCCAACTATTTGGAGCATAAAGTCATCAGTGGTTCTGGTGTTTTGAAAGTGCTGAGAACGCCCTCTTGCGGTCTATACTATATTCCTTATTTATTTATGGTTGGTTCCGTTACTAGGAGAAAGTGCGCCCATGTTAACACTATACGAGTAACTGTACTCTCGCCATCGGGTGCCTGCTAACAGAGTGTGTGCAGCCCTCATAAATTTCTACCTTGTATGCGCTCTACAGGACCTTTTGGGTGAAACGCCTTCCCCTGCTATTTTTCGGTTTATAAAATGTACTGGTTTTTTTCCACCTGATTTACCTTTTGTCCTTTTGATCCAGAGGTGCTACCCTCACTGCTTTTATCACCTTTAAGCTTCTATATAAACTTGGTTTTATCACCCTCATTTGTCCGTTTTCTTGCCACTTTCAGATATCATTGCTTGTATTTTTCGTAATCCATTGCATTTGCACATCGCTACCTCTCACATTATACAGGGTGTCCGGGTTGCATATTCCCATTCCTTACATGAAATCGCGCCATTACATCGTTTTGCGGCTGCTGATTGGTCAATTGGGTTTGTATCGGTAATGGCCATAATATTTGATCTTAAGCGCATTTTAAAAGAGATAAAATCCATTTCTTAGTTGCTTTCATTTTTATATATTTTTTTTTTACGCCATATTTTACAAGGAACGTGAATTATTTTTTAAGTGGCGCCACCTATTAATGTAAAAGTAATTTAAAGTGACAAGCTATTTGTAAAAGAAATTTTCGCCATAAATGCCTTCGTATTTCTTTTTTGTACATGGAAAATTTTAAGAAATTACCAATTTCCGTAGTAATTTCACTGTGAAATTTTAGGAGTAGAATAAAATAGAGTAAATATTACTCAAAATTGACTTTTTTCTTAAATTTAAACGTTGAATTTTAAAAATATATATTTAAAAAATTTTTTTAAATTAAAATCATAATTGCAAGATGCAAATTATATATTTTTTTGCTGTTTTGCACACTTTATTTTTTTAACCTTGCTCCTAAAAAATAAAAATTATAAATACTCGTTCAAAAATAGTGAAGGAAGTTTTGATTCTTGAAAAACAGACATGCTTTCATAAGCATCAGCGCACCAAATACACAAATACCGATGTAAACTCAATTGACCAATCAGCAGCCGCAAAACGATGTAATGGCGCGATTTCGTGTAAGGATTGGGAATATGCGTCCGGGTTAAAGGTATCCAAAAGTCATGACTTATTTTTAACGGAACTACCCATTAGAATTTAAATCGAAAGAAGAACTCACCGAGTTTTAATACCAATCATAGACTTGGATCACAGTATCATAGATTTCGATGCGTGCACCTTTTTGTAGCACGACTAACGTGTAAGTGTTAATCCAGTTGTTTCGTGGCATATCGGCTCGAATGGTTCAACTCATCCGCAGTTTCGATTTTTCGTTTCTACACAACGGATTCAATGAATCATCGAGTCTAATAACGAAACACTTGGAGATAACTGGATTGCCACTTACACGTTAGTCGTGCTTCAAAAGGTCGAAATCCATGATTGGTATTGAAACGTGGCGAGACGTTCTTTCTATTTGAATGATTTTTGAAAAATTCTAATGGGTAGTTCCATAAAAATAAGTGAGGATACCTTTAGCCCGGACACCCTGTATACAGTAGAACCTCGCATAACGAGCTTAATTCATTCTAGAGTCTTACTCGTGATGCGAAACACTCGTTAAGCGAAACAATTTTTCCATATAAATTAATGTAAAATACGATAATGCGTTCCATGCCAAAAAATACTCAAAATTTTTTAGACGTAACGTTTATTATTTAAAGAAAATTATTTATACATAAATTCTTAAGGAGCAAAATCATCCGTATGTAGTTTATTATTTACGAATTTATGACACATATCTAATTTTTTTACTAGAAAGCTGTCTAGCGACATTTGTTCTTATCGGCGCTTCAAAATTTGCCGAAAAGGTGTCGCCGCATTGTCATTGAATAAATGTATAGCGCGCATAGCCGCCGTCTTATCGGGATGATGCTTTGTAACTTACGATGCAAGTTTCCCATGCTTTCATCATTTCTTTTATTGCGCCTGAAGATTGTTTCTTCGTCCTTCTCCACCGACGAACTCTCCTCTACAACTGCTTGCTGTGAAAGACACTGCATTTCTATTGGCTGTTCGGTTGTGCTCTTCCACAAGCTCCTCAATATCATTGTTATCCTCCAGTCCCATGACATTTGCTTCTCGAACCATCCATGACTACACGTAAATACTTAGTTTTCGGCCGTTCATGATCCTGGTGACGTCACTCGTTATGCGAAATGTTGCTCTTTAAGTGAGCCATTTTTTTACGATTTATTTTGCTCGTTAAGCGAGGTTCCACTGTATATCATTCCAATCATACCCTCTGTAATTTTGATTGTATTCGTAATCATACCTTACTTTTTCATGTATTCTTGTTCCACATTAGTCTTGCGGTTTGGCGCAGTGGACCTTGCGCCAAAAAACGCTAATCGACCGACCAACCAACCAATATTGTCCTACTGTGGCGCTGTCCGTTCACTCACGTTTTCTAACCGTTCAAAACCCGGCGACTGCTGTACAGTCAAACCCCGTTATAACGAACTTCAAGGGACCGAAGGTTTTGTTCGCTCTATCCGAACCCTTAAGAAAAATGCTAGAGTTCATAAAATGTATTGCTCGTTAGTTGCAATGTGTATTCATTAATCGTGTATTGCAAAAATGATGAAATATATTAAAAATGATCATTAATGAATCAAATCGACTAAAATCTGTTGCAATAAACTGCCACAATACTAATTAAATTACGTACAATAGGAAAACGGAGGGACCCAAATTTTCGTTCGTTGTAGCTGTGAGTTCGTTATATAACGGGGTTTGACTGTATTATTATTATTTTCCCTCTTTCTTTTTTCTTTCTAGATAACTTGACTAAATTAATTTTCAACTGCATTTTTATTTTTCAATTAATTTTTAATGATTATTTAAGATTATAATGTGCCGAGTCTTATTGGATCCCCATGGTAACTGAATGACTGGAAAAGTCTTTAACCCTGGAGCTCCAACCACTTTAAATTCCTCGAAGTCAGAAAAGAACCGAGTAAAATTGTATAATAATTTTTCAAAACTCGATCCATTTCCACGTCGTTCCAACATATTTGTTAGCATTCTATTTAATTCCTTTTAACGTTGGAATACGTTCCTCAATAACGGTCCTCCGGAAAGAAATTAAATCGAGTTATAATTTTGGCAGCGCGCCAAATCCAGTACCAGTAAACAGTTAAACAGAAAAGTGCCAAAATGCGTTTAAAAAAACAAAACAAAACAAAAAAATCTATATAATAACAGCTGAAGGTAAACAAATGTTAGTTTGTCAGTCAGCAGACACGGGAACGGGCTAATCTCGCGAACCGAGCATAGCAGGATATCGCGACTGCTACGGATGGACGCGGACGGACGAGACGCGTGCACTGGTGCCATCCTCAACTTTCAAAACCTTAAACTTTTTTAATTATCCGTCGAACTCAAAAGTAGCGGACAGCAGAAACAGCTGACATTCCGGGTGGGCCAGCTCCTTTCCGTTTCGCAAATTTCCACTATTTTCATGCATTCAAAATTAAACTTTTTCGTCCACCAATCGACAAATTTTTTATTTCCATGTGTTTTACAACTCTTCATCTTTAAGGATATACACATTTTTATAAAGTTAAAAATGTTTTTCATTGCAAACGAAGCTTTTTCCCTAAAGCAGTTTTCCGCATTTCCCGAAATCGACAATTTTGATGGATAAATATTTCGGTTTTCTGCACCTATTAATGTCAATTTTACGATTTATCGGCATTTGCTAGATGTTCAGCTTCCAAAATATACAAAATACAATTAATAAAATAAATGTTATTCTAAAAAAGCGTACTTACCAAACTCACTTTTGAAATTTCCCGCGCTGATCGCCATAGTATCTTAATGTAACTGAATGGGGAGTTCGTAATTTTTAGACTTATTGTTTTACTCACTAATAATTCCAGCTAGTTCGTGAAATTTGTTTCAAATTAATGAGCACCTGATGAGGATTCTTCCGCCACCAATTTTGAATTCCTGAGAACTTTCTATTTTTTTAAGCACTTTTTCATCCATGAGATTTTCTATTTACATTCGGCTATGTTGCCAAAATGAAAAATTATTAGTTGAGAACGAGTCATTTAATAATTGAAATCCAGAAGTAATTTTAAAGCACCAGAAATAATTTTAGTTTCAGGAAAGGAGAAGTTAAAACCTTTTAGAATTTTTTTCTAATTGAATGAGCTTCTTTTTTTTTGTTTAAAAAGCAAAATTTGAAAACGGAAATTTGAAAGAATTATTTCAAAAGCCAAAAACCAAAATTTGAAAAAGGGAATTTTAAATCATTATTTCGTTTTTTAAAAATTCTAATGTATTTTTAAAAGTGATTAAACAGTTTTCAATCTTTAAGAAATAAAACCATTTCATTTTAAATCGAAAATGCAACACATCGGGTTGCCACTCAGCTAGTAAAATAAAAGAGGCAAGTAAACGATAAGTAATCCTACCTGAGGTAGTTTCGTTAGAAGAGACCACCTGAAATATATACTTTTTAAATAAATATATTGTTGTCTTTTGAATGAAGTTAGCAAATGACACGCCATTCAACAGTAGCTTTCTTTTTTTGCCTTATATTTTCAAATCACGAAGAACCCCTGAATGCAGTTGTTCGGTCCATTACTCTACTCCTTGTGGAATAGATGATTATCGAAGATTCTGAGAAATGGAGCGAGTCATTCCTAGAAAAATCATCCCTTGTGCGACTTCCGAAGCAAACGTTACAGATCAGAATTATTTTCCCCGAAAAGGGATTTCGTGAATATTGATTGACCGTGCACATTTTAGGAAGCACAGCTTCTGAGAACCGTTTTAATACAGAAAAAAAAAAAGATGTGTGATACGATAATTAACTGTTTGTTGGATATGTTATTTTATGTATTTGCAATTTTACAACAGTGGTAGATGAGGTGAAATTTGATACTAAGAACTTCATAATAAGTTTGGGCTTGTTTTCGTTATTCTAGCAGACTTGACAACGCGACTTCTAAATGCATCATGGAAACTGAAGCAAGTGTTTTAAATTCGTACAGCGTCCACTTTTTTATATAAAACAAAGTGTTTTGAATATATGTACAGTGGACGCTCGTTAATTCGAACTCAAAGGTTCTCAGAAAAAAGTTCGAATTATCCGATGTTAAGAGAAAATATATAACTTTAAATGTGTATCACTGAAGAAGAAATATCTCCTAGTATGTATTACCCCAGAAAATATATTATACTATATATTATAAAGTTAAACACATTAAAAAGCAATACAGACTTACCTTAATCATAAAATGAAGCAGAAGATATGCAATATAAAGTAAACTTTTATTAAAAATATGAATTACACTTTGGGGAAAAACTGTAAAATGGATGTTTGGTTCAGTTTATGATGCCCACATTGTTCAGCCAGCTTCTCGATTTGAAGTAAACATTTCAATTCATTTTCAGAGGAAGGTTCCATCTGAATAAATACTTTCAGACTTTCAATAGAGTTCATTATGGCTTTGTACATTATGGTCGCATTAAAAATATCTTTCGGCAGGTAAGTAGGGAAAAGCCCTGGCAGTTTCCTACCGAAATTAGTGCATACGTCTTCGTTTACATCAGAGCTTTGGCCACATACAGTTTGATAAGAAATATTGTGCCTTGACTTAAATCGAGAAAACCATTCATCACTGCATTTAAAATCTTCGACTTGCCAATTCATCAGCCTTCGTCAGCACTAGGGGTCCATTTGTCGGAAAATTTCGAGATCTAACATCCTGGAACCATAGCAGTAGAGCTTTTTCTAGAACTTCTTGGGACGCATTTCTCATGCGTTTCCTTCCTCTAGCAAATGTTGATTTTTTCCATGAATCTAAAATTGACTTCTTGCTTTTCAAATTAGTTGACAAGGCATTTTTTTAAATTCCATAGTCAGCTGCTAACTTTGTTTTACATTCGCCATTCTCTACTTTCTTTAAAATTTCTTCCTTTGTCTCCAAAGTTAGGGTTTTGTACTTTCCACGTGTAGACGTCCTGAATTTTTACACGTTCACACCACACAATGAGGAAGAAAAACTAGACCACATTAACTTGCCTGCACTGCAGGTATAACTGACGCAGCTACCTAGAATCTATAATAAAGACTGGTTTTTCTGAAATTATAATAAAATCGATACAAATAAAGGAAAATTGCTTTTTCCGTTTAGCACTAACAAGGAGGACAATAGCTACTAACGTTTAGCGGACATGCAATAGTCTAGGAATGCAGGCATGTGCCACTTTACACAGAAAAGAAATACAGACGATTTTGACACACAAAATAATAAATACAGTGTGTATTTCTCCATTAAACGAGGAAAAAGAAAATTTTTTTGTCAAATTTTTAGTTCGAATTAACCGAAGTGATAAAAATTTAGTTCGAATTAATGAGATATTTTTAACATTATCTCCAATACAAGTTTTTGGGGGCCTTTGGATTAGTTCGAATTAACCGAAAGTTCGATTTAACCGAGTTCGAATTAACGAGCGTGCACTGTATGTAAGATAAAGACGAGGATAGTTCAGATTTGATATGAAGAATGTAATTTATTCAGAATGGGTCCTCAATCATTGTAAAGGGGATTTCATTTTAAATCTTCGTTGAGTAAACAGTGAAATAAACCTTTTAATTCAATTTCATTTTTTTTTAAGTAGTGTGGCAGCATGATAGGTCGTTTGGCTAATCTCTGAGGCTTTTTTTAAAATAAATTTACTAAATTCATGACCAAGCAAGACCTAAATTGTAAATGAAAAGCCCAACTTTAAAACAAAAACTCAACATTTAATAACAAAGAAAATTAACATAAATCAAGAACAGCATAATTAAATGAAGTGAAGTGCAGGTTTAGCAGCGCACGCTCCGAGACACATAGTCTCAAAACAGGAGCTTAACAAACACGTCTGCCTGGCTTGACGTTACATGAGGGATCTGTTGAAAAATAACCAAGTCTCTGACTATGGGCCTGTTCACATAGGTGTCCGTTGCGTAGCGTTAAGGAAAAGAGGACTTTGAGACGAAAATAAACCAATCATAGGCGTTAAAAATTTCATTGCTAATCGTTTGGAGGTTTGTCATTGGTTAAATATATTTCAATACTTAACGCTCCGCAACGGACTCCTATGTGAACAGGCCCTGTATCTCGCTGCGTTTTCTTCTAAGAAAATCCGCGGCTTCCAAGCGCGGGGATTTTCCCGATGACTGTCGTGGACTCTGATGGCATTTTTATGCGAACATATCGCTTCTATAACGTCAGCATGTTCTGACTGACGACCCTGAACGGACATCTTTATGAGGGAAAGGGCGGCGGATCCCAGATTCTGCCGGTAAAGATGAAACTTGGGGCTTTGCCCGCAGAACCCAGGAATGTTAGTCTTCTGAGGTGAAACCGTATGTGATTGCCGTTTAACCCCTATAGAATGCAGTCGGAACGTATGGATGTGTTTTTAATCCTGCAGCTGTGGAAGGGCTCTGTGAGGTCTTCCCCATATCTTCATTACGCTACAGTAGGATTACGTTCCTCCATAACGGTTCTCCGGAAAGCAAAATTTCAGCGTCGTTGCGAGTTAAAATTTTGGCAGCGCGCCAATCCTAGTAGCGGTAAATAGTTAAATAGAAACGTACCGAAATGCGTTTAAAAATAATAAAAGAATAAAAGTAAGCAACGATAAGTAATCCTGCGTTAATAACCGAAGAGACTACCTGAAATATTTTTTTCATCCTCTTATTCCCTGTTCTCAAAAAACTGTTGATTTACCTTCTGTCAAGACATGGCACAGTCCATTTTACTCTCTCCTTCCTCTTGCGGTTTCTCGCGTGGCTGGGCAAAATTGGCCGACGACAAAATACAAGACCCGGTATGATCAGAGAAATAAAGGTATGCCCCCCCATTTATAAGTTCATTCCAAAAGGCAAACGGATCAAGTTTTCACGGACGTGGTCGGAAATGGTTACAAAACGCAGACATGCTTCCAACTAGGGTTTCTCTCCCGGGATTTCTCGTTCTCGATTCCCGGGAAATTCACTAAAATATCTATTCCCGATTTCCAGGGTAAAAATAATCGATTCCCGGGATTATTTTAGGTACAGATGTGGTATACGCAACGAACGCCAAGGGGCGATTTTTCGCCAAATCTGGTAGTTGTTTGGAGGTTTTTGTTTTCTGGCAACCCTATTGGGTTTGGCAGTTACGATTTTACGCCAGATACGAAATTACGCGAAATTGCGAGCGATTTTACGCCAAATACGAAATCACGCCAAATTATTGGCGATTTTTGGGTCATTCTTTTGTTTCTATGCTAGTTTCTTTTTTTTTACGCCAGTCAAAATCAAACCATTTGCGTGATGGGTTCAGAGGTTTAAGGTCGACTTTTGTCACCAAAATTAGGACACGACTCGATGATAATTCAATTAATGCGCTAGTTTGTCTCAGAACGTATTTTAAGAGCTCTTCTAATAAATAACTTGCCTTTGTTCTATTACTAATTAAGTCTTTTGTTTTATTTAATAATAAAATGATTTTTTTTAATTTAACAAATTTTTTAAATAAAAAAATATTAGAAACCCGAGTTTCCCGGGAATCTCTTTAAAATGTTCTCGTTTCCCGGGATCCATTATTTGCCTACTTCCAACGAATCTTCTTCTCACAGTGAAAATAAAGGAGTAGGTTCTGAGTTTGTTTGCGGTTACACGATGCCCTTTCGGCAGAATCAATAGAATGACGTTTCATCGTGCCTCATCGGACAGTTTCAAAAGTAATGCACTGTCCTGTAGGACGAAAATGGCGCTTGATCGTTTTAACGTTTTTTGCTCATTGTGATTTAGCTCGCATCTCTGAATATGGGAACTGAGGATATTATTGAACACCCCAGAATTTGAAAAGCGGACTCGTAAGTCGACCGGACTGGAAACGCTTCAAAAGAACTAATTTTGACAATAGTTAACAAAGATATTTAGTTTTAAATGTGCTCTTCCAACTTAGCTTGGCATCAAATCTTTCCGAATCCATCAAATGAAGGCTTCAGGTGATAATTCTTGCGAAGGGGTGTGCAACGAAGTACTTTTTATTAAATAATAGTTTACATTTATCGTGCATAAAACGTTTGTGCAAGAACACTCTTTAGATTTTGAAACAGAGGTTTGGGTATTTATGTTTATCGTGCATAAAACGTTTGTGCAAGAACACTCTTTAGATTTTGAAACAGAGGTTTGGGTATTTATGTTTATCGTGCATAAAACGTTTGTGCAAGAACACTCTTTAGATTTTGAAACAGAGGTTTGGGTATTTATGTTTATCGTGCATAAAACGTTTGTGCAAGAACACTCTTTAGATTTTGAAACAGAGGTTTGGGTATTTATGTTTATCGTGCATAAAACGTTTGTGCAAGAACACTCTTTAGATTTTGAAACAGAGGTTTGGGTATTTATTTTTATCGTGCATAAAACGTTTGTGCAAGAACACTCTTTAGATTTTGAAACAGCGGTTTGGGTATTTATGTTTTATGTTATGACTGTTAGGTTATTAGGAAAGATGACTAGCAGAGTTGTAACATCAAGCTTTATTTACAGCAGCAACTATACATATTTAGTAAAAGGTTTAAAACGAGGAGCGTCAAATTACTGACCCCTCATGTAAAGACATCCGCACGCCAGAGAGACAAGAGGCGAAGTCCGCCAACCTTTGCGGCGGCTGAGCTTTATAGCAGCCTTTGGCGACAAACGGGGAATGAGCATTGAATATCTCAACAATTATTTATACGTAATTTTTTTAATGTTTACATTGTGTAGATTATCTAAATGTGTGTATTCTACGTATTTGGTTCGTTATGAATTGAGATCTATAGATTTTATGCAGTAATTTTTTTTAATATATACATATTTTGTATGCATACTTTGGACATTTAATGGATGTAAGTTCGACAGGATTAATATTAGACTTTTAACCATTGATTCTGGAAAAAAGGTGTTAAGAAAAAATGGAGTGGGCACATTGTCACGTTATGCAAAGGGTTCATTTCTAGTATTGTTGTCAAAAGGTTGTGCAATTCACTGCAGCTCATTCTATTGGAGGAGAAAGAAAAAGTGTGGAACACAGAGAACACTGACCTTTTTAAACGCATGGCAAAAAGGCATTTTTCTCGTCATTTTGTGAGGCCTTTTTCTATTTTTTGTGCGAGCAGACATTGAAGATAACCGCAGACACGTGAACTGTGAAATGTATTGTTTACTAGCCGGGCGAAGCCTGGCTATGCTCGGGCTTTGCCCACCTATCGAATCACTTGACACTCGAATTTAAATTTTTTTTCACTTTTAACTGCCAAAAAATCCCCCCAAAATCAGACATCTTCAAATGACCTATTTATTATTAAAGAGTTTGAATTAAAAGTATGAAAAATAGAAAAATAATTAAAAATTAGGCTCACGATGAAACATTCCTTTTCGGTGATTCATTTTTTAGTGAGAATCACGCCGTGTTTACGGAGGTTACGTTTTGTTCGGTGGAGTATGCATTTTGAATTGAAATATCTATAAAACTATTAAAGTGTACGCAGAAAAAAAATATCAGCTCTTAAAGCTCTTTCTATATATGTAAAATTTATGTACTTAAAAAACAAACAAACTTAGATTTTAACTTTTAAAACATGGCGGTTACGTTTTGTATCGGTGGAGCATTTAGAATTGAAGTATCTCTAAAACCATTGAAGTAACACAATAAGTGTATGCAGAAAAAATTATCAATTTTTAAAGCTCTTTCCAACTATGTAACATTTATGTACTCTCATGTTAAAAAAAAAAAAAAATACATCGATTTCGACATATTCAAACATGACCGAATTTCATAACGGATGCCATACAAAGCTTTTCTTTTATTTATATAGATGAGTAGCTCTTACTTGTTTCATTACATTAAAGGTAGATTATTTGTAGTATGTTGTCGGTGTGAAAATTTTACAATTGTAGTGCATTAGATATTCATTACTGAAATTGTCATTGAAATATTTCACTGTGGTTGTTTAATATATGCTTTTTATATTCTGAGATGTATCGCACATAGTTTAAGAATTCGAGATTTTATTAGACGAGTTTCAAGAATATGTATGTTTTCAGTTTGTCTCATTTTCTTACTCTTTCTTTTAGGATCCTGCTGGGATATTTGAGCTTATAGAAGTTGTGGGCAATGGAACGTACGGACAAGTGTACAAAGTAAGTAGTTCAAATTTGGTACATTTTCTTAACCCTATATAATTATTTTTAGAGCAGCTGTTGCCAAACTACGTACCAAACATTATCCGTGTATAAAATCGTTTGCTTTCACAAAAGAAAAAAATCTGTCAGTTTTAGTGGCAGCATAATAATTCTGATTTATAGTGTTTTTGGATAGTTGCCAAGTTCAGAAAATATCATTTTAATATGTGTGACATGGCGGGAGCCAGTGTTCTTATCCTCGGATTAATGTTCATTAAAAATAAAACAACGGCTGTAAATAATCATCTGGCGTGACGACACAAAGACGAGGTACTTTATTTTCACACAAATAGACAGAAATCGGAACAGCATCGCAATGCTGATCTTAGCACGAAGCTAAACAGAACACAACCGTCTTATTTCGAATCAAAACTTCATTCTACAAAAGACAAAACATTACTAGGAGTTGCCACTCTATGAATACAAAACTATCAAAATTACGATTACATTGGACTGACATCTAGGGGCGAAAGAATAAACTATAAGTACTTTCAAACAATATGAGTATTCTATTTTGAAATGTTTCTATAATTTCACTGCTTCTATTTGCCCTTCAAAATGTACAAAATCATAAAATGGAAATTAGAACCGGAAAATAAAAAGTTCAACGATAGTTGATCTGAAAAAATGTTTTGTTTTTGAGAATTCCAATGTGTTTTGTATCGAATGCAACTATAAGTTCCGTAGAGGAATACAATATAAGACGCCACTGTCATGAAGAACTGAGATAACGTAAAGAATATACTCAAGAATTTCCAATTGCTGTTGAGTGCGCGACCATTTCTTTTTTTTTTTTTCGTGAGTTTCACGAAAACTTTCAGAGTTTAAAACCCATGTAATGAACATCCTAAATCCACGAGTTCGGACGTACCCCACGATTCTAGTGCCGTTTTAGAACGTTTTTACTGAATTCATCGTCTGTCCAATTTCTGCAAAATATCGCCTTTCAAGTGTTCGCATGGCGCGAAGAGTAATCGACACGACTCCTCCGTCTTCAATTTGACGAAATAGGTTTGGTGAAACGGGCCAAGGACCTCCGATTGGACGCAAGGATGGGTGAGTCTCTTGTCTGACCTTGAGGCTGGAGATCCCTAGCGCAGATGCTTTGTTGAATTGTTTACTCGCACTGCTGCAAAATGAAGCTTGTTTTTTTTTTTTTTTTAAATCAAATCCCCAAACTGGCTTTAACCTCTACATACATGTGAGTTTAAAACATAAAACAAAAAATAAATGATGTCAAGTTGGCGTATGAAAGGAGTTATGGTATTGTCATCTGGTTGATTCGGCAGCAAATATTTATTACGTTTACTCAGTTTATAAACTTTTTAAAGCATCGTTGATAATTAAATCGACTGCACTCTCTAACTTGGCCAGTGTCAGTGGTGGCTCCAGTCCAGAGATTGGGGGGGGGGGGGGGCAGAGTCGGCTCTTACGGTAATGTAATATATATATATATATATATATATATATATATATACACACACACACAGTGGAATCTCGATTGATTGTTCCCCGAATCATCGTTTTCCCGTATGTGTCGTTAATTTCACCCAGTCCCAGCGATTATATTGCTTTGTTATGTTCCCGTATCTATCGTTTTCCCGCATTTATCGTTCAGTGCAGTTGGTCCTTTGAAAAACGATCGATCGAGATTCCACTGTATATGCATATATATATATATATATATATATATATATATATATGTGCACATATATATAATATGCATATATATATGTATGTATATATATATATACATATATATGCATGTATATATATATATATATATGTACATACACACACACATACATATATGCATAGAGTGCCGTAACTAGTCATTCCTGTGCGCCGGGCAAGAATTTATATTTAGGCCCCTTAATTAGTAAGGTTTGGGAAAATAATAAAACAAATACAGCATTTTGGGCCCCCCTTCCAAATGGGCCCTGGGCGTATGACCCTGTTGTACCTGCCTTGTTCCGGTACTTCATATATATATATATATATATATATATATATATATATATATATATATATATATACATACATACATCCTCTCATTTTAAATTTAAGCTCATTTAGTATTAGGTCTTCGATTATATAATTTTAGGCTATGAAAAAAAAAGCCGAGCTTTTTTTTGGGGGGGAGGGGGCAATTGTCCCTATTGCCCCCTCCCTTGAAGCCGCCTATGGCTAGTGTAGGAAATATTTTTAGAACTATCTCTATTTATTATTACGTAGGTTTCATGATGATACAGTTGTTGTGAATGACACACTTTCGAGAAAGGAGAGATTTTTAGTTGCGTCATGCATCATTCTGTTTGTCCAGTTCCAACTTCTGTTTGAAAACGACTGCAGCCCAAAATGAAAACTAATTTTTTGTTTGTTTCTTGCTACTTAACCAAAAGTTGTGGATTTCGCGTGACAGGAACACGGCTAGCTCATGAATTGCAACTCATAATTGCATTTCTTCTTCGCGCCGGTAGGTGTGGTTGGCTCAGTGGACTGTTGAGAAACGTATTTATCTCTATAGGGCAGTGTCTCGCAGCATGTCACATCTCAACTCCTGCAGATTTTACTTCTTGTTCGGCGAGGAGTGGCAAAACGTTGCATAATTTAACATGGCGTTCGATGAGCATTCTTACAGCTTGTCGAATAAAATGCGCTCAGATGACGCAAAGTCTTTAGATACGGTATCTAAACAAAAGCATATCACCAAATTAAACATTCAGGTACGGCCCGGAAAGGTTTATTCGGTACGTGACCCGTATTTATTGACAGGGAAAGACTGGAGTCACGATACGAGACTCCGGCCCGAAGTAACTTATCCCGGTATCTATACATATCTCAACATAATAATCATCATTCTCGACGAAAGAATGATTATATTCTCTTGAACCTTGCGAAATATTAAAAAAAAGTGTTAAAATACCTGTTACATACAACTAATATGAGGAATTTTATCAATAAACTTAAATTATTTAACTCGAAATGGAGGTATCGTCCAAAAGCACATGTAAACGCATAGGAACGGCTTCTGTTTTCTGCCACCCGGTAATCACGTGATCTGTAGCAGACGAAAACTGACGTAGCCAGTGGCCTTATTGACTATTGAGAAACGTATTTATCCGTTTTCTCTATAGTGACGGTCGCACCTTATTTTTCCCTGGCCGGGTGAAGAACTGTAATAATTAGTTCGAAACGAGTTGTCATTCTTATTTTTCGTTCCGGATTTTAAGTGTTCCTGTTATTGGACCGAGTGTAGTCACTTTGATAAACCAGTTTCTCCGATGGAGCATGTTCAACGCAGTGGAAGATATCTTCGCTCTTCATGCCTTTCGAGAAAGCCAGTCGTCAAGAGTTGAAACAGTACAGACGAACCCCGTTATAACGAACTCCAATGGACAAAAGGTTCTGTTCGCTCTATCCGAACCGTTAAGAAAAATGTTGGAGTTCACAAACTGTATAACTCACTAGTTGCAATGTGTATTCAATCAAGATGTAATAAAAAATGATAAAATCTATTAAAAATGATCATTGATGAATTGAATCGACTAAAACTGATTACATTAAACTGACACAATACTCATTTAATTACGTACAATAGGAAAAGGAAGGGGCCAAAATTTTCGTTCGTTTTATACCGGGTTCTCTATAACGGGAAAAAAGAATCATTAAAAATCCATTTCCATCATTTTCCCTTGTCGTTGCTATTTAGGGCAGGGTAGGCATATTGGGAACCGCTCAGGACCATAGGAAAAATGGGACGAACTGCGTTTCCTAGGTCACGCCTTCTAACTCAGGTAGTTCTGGTTATAACATGGGAGAGCGAGTGTTCGTCGATAAAAAAAAAAAAAACCCACCCGCGTTTTATTGGAGTGGGTCCACAGACGAGAATCAGCTAAGTTAAAGCCCGCTGTTTTTTTTTTCCTACGTTCCTTCATAACGGTCCTTCCGAAAGCAAAATTTCAGAAGGTAAAACCGCCCGTCCATCCATCCGTCGTCGCGAGTTATAATTTTGGCAGCTTGCCCAACCCGGTCTGCATCGCTTGGGCAAGCAGTAAAGTTAAACAGAAAAGTACCAAAATGCGTCAAAATTTTGACATACATATAAGTATATATGTACATATACAGATACATACGTACATAACACATACATACATATACACGTACAAAAGAGGTAAGCAACAATAATTAATCCTACGCTAATAACCCGCGGTAGTTTCGTTAGAAGAGACTACCTGAATTTTTTTCTTCCTTTAAAGGGAGTTTTGCGCAGAATCTGATGTATTTAAATTTTATTAATTTGTACAAATAGCAATTGATTTTGTCTGACATATTTTTGTATCATTGTCTAAAATTTTACGTTACAGGCATTTTTTTGCTATCTTCTAACTCGTTTTTGCTGCCAATGTATGCAAATCTGTGGATAGTGGAAACGGCTAAAAAGTGATTTAAAATTAAATAAAAGAATAATGAAATGAAGATTTATGCAATTAGTTTATATGATTCAACAGAAAATTTAAAAACGTGGTATATAAAAAGTTGTTTTTATCTTGTAATTATTTTTAAATATTAGAATATCAACACGAAAAATTTGTTGGGAGGGGAGTATATTTCCATTAACTTTATTGCGTGTTATCACACATTATAGAAAGGCTGAATGTATCAAAATTCTGAGGAGTTTATTATGGAGAGAAAAGGAATTTAATATGTAGAGGATGTTTACAGGAGTTAAATGTGGAGAGGAGTTGAATGGTTTGCAGCCCTCAATCAAACTCTTCATTTTTTAAGAGGTTCATGGTTCTATTGGAAATTTCTGCTAAACTTATAATTTCAGCTTCTTTGTTTTTGCCCCAATGATGAAAGTCTAAATCTAGCTGAATTCTGAGTAGTTTATTATAAATTTATATATTTTGATATTGGGTTTTCCTTTTATTCATGTGTATAAGATTTCACGTGGTTTTTTTTTCTATGTTATTTATACTGTGCTTAGTTTTAAATTAATTTTGGTTAACAAACATTAGCGAATTTGACATTTTTACTTTTCAGATTTTAGTACTACAATGATGAAAGGCTGAAATTCTGAGATGTGTATAACATTTCACATATATTATTTGTATGTTATTTATACTGTGTTAATTTTTCAATTGATTTTGGTTAACAAACATTCTTAAAATCCTGGGTATCGCCGGGTACTTCAGCTAGTCTGTATATATAAAACAGTTCCGTGACTGACTGACTGACTGACATACAACGCACCTCTGCTGCGACAATGTCTTACAGCTGCTGTACGTTCGTTTATCCAATATTTAAAACTACTCTTTTTTTTTGTACGTGAGTATAATACGCATCCTCATTTTTGCGTATGGTACTCGATATTTTACGGTATATAAAACAGAGACAACGCTGGACCCAGTGGCGCCGGAAAGGGGGGGGGCAAGGGAGGGCACTTGCCCCCCCCCCTAGAAAATTGAATTTTTTTTGTTTCTACCTAGCTAGCGCTCGTAAAATATTAGAAAATCATAAAGCCTAACAAAACTGAATACTAAATTGCAACCTCACACTCGTTAACGCAAGCGCGATAAACGTCATTCCATATACGCAGGAGCGATTAATCGCCAATTTCAGGTACGCAAGCGCGTTTAAACGCCAATTCCAGACGTTTGCTTTTGCGATTCGAAAGTAACCCTACACGATGTTTTTTCATCGCTTAAGGGAATCTTGAATCCGATGCATTTGAAACGCGTACACGTTGACGTGTAATAGGGCATAATATAACATAAAATAACATAAAAGTTTATTTTTTATAACCGTATATATGTATTTTTAATAATAAAGGTGTAAAAGTTTTAATCTATTTTACTTTGCCCCCCCCCCCCCTCTATATTTGACTCTTCCGGCGCCACTGGCTGGACCTTCTCACACTCACAAAGATTCTTCTTAGATGATTTTGAATTAAATTTTTAATCTGATTTTGTAACTTTAATAAAAACATGGTAATAAATAGTGTCGTAAAGAGGAATATGTGATTGTTTGTGTCAATCAAAGGCAATTCATACAAATTAAAAACTGTTACTTCGAAAGTGTATGACTGCACAACGCGAGATATTAACCGTAATCCGGGAGTAATTAGACCGAAATCAGCCTCGAAATAAAGCTGAGAAATTCTTGTAAAGAAAATAAGAAACCTACTTCCAAAATCCAGTTCCATTTTCCCACGTCCATTCCAGGCTATCTTGATGCGTATGAAGGATTGTGGGAGATAATCTTTCTTCAGCCTAAGTTCAATGGCTCATCTCGATTTTTGCGGAATTAACAAACAAATAGATTATCAATTTTTAAAAAAAAACAAAACCTTAGGATATAGTATATTGAAACTACTTGAATACCCGTGATTCGCTACGGAGTGTATTCAAATTAAATTCAACGGTCAATGGATGCAGTTATATGCATATTTAATATCCATATAACATACTATTTTGAATTAAATTCTTAAAAAACTTCCATCTTAATGAGTGTAGGGGTTCAAATTTATCTTTTTCCGTACTTCAATAATTTTGTTTTTTGTTTGTTTTTTTGTCAATCTATTTCGTTGTCATGCACGTGACGCAACATTAATTTAAAGTATCGCAAAAAGAAAAGAAACCACGCGATCGGCATTTAATACATCAAATTCTAGACATGAATCTTTGAAAATTCACCAAACATCAGAAAATGGAAGTTAAAGATTCGAGAACGATTTCATTTTAAAGTAAGTTTTATGATCTTTATCGTGATAAAATTTTTATAACCCTCAGATTATTATTCTAAATGCAAACTTGAAAAAAAATGTCGCAAAAACAGCTTAAAAATTTAATTTAAAAAAAATCTAACAGGAATTTTTCTTAAGTGCACCCGTAAACTCTTAAGAATCGCCTCGCAAAATGTCAGCCCTTTAGGTCCAGCGGTATGGTCTGTGCGTTGTATGTCAGTGAGTCAGTCAGTTATGGAACTGTTATATATATATATATATATATATATATATATATATATATATATATATATATATATATATATATGGTGGTTGTTTTTCAAACTGACTCGAACATTCATAAAGGCTTTATTAACGAAAGTATGGTACTTGTGATAGGGAACAGGGCTTTGTTCCCTATCACTTTACAGTAGTTTCTTTATCATGATTCAATTTGGATGCAACGTTTTAACGTAGGATTGCTTTCCTCAATAACGGTCCTGCGGACAAAAAAAATTCAGAGTCCGTCGCGAGTTATAATTTTGGCAGCGCGCCAAACCCAGTAGCAGTAAGCTGTTAAACAGAAAAGTACCAAAATGCGCCCCCCCCCCCAAAAAAAAATAAATAAATAAATAAATAAATAAACGATAAGTAATCCTACGTTAATAACCCGCGGTAGTTTCGATAGAAGACACTACTTGAAATATTTTTTTTATCTTCTTTGAGTGCGGTTCCGTTATATCCGTTAAAAGTTCGAAATGGTCTTCCTACGGCAGGGGTGTCAGACTCAAAGGCTAACTTGGGCCAAACAAACAAGGTGCCCCCCCCCCCCCCCAAAAAAAAAAAAAAAAAAAAAAATCAATATTAACAGAAACGTAGGTTTATTTTAAATAATACATTATAATAAACATAAAAGGACAGGAAAATTTAATGTTTACGTCCTGACACTTGACCATCTCTTCTCCAATATATTGGAGGGATATTATATATATTCCAATATATTGGCCGGGCCGCAAGTTTGACACCCCTGTCCTACGGGATAGTGAATCGCTCTTTGGCGATATTCCTTTTATAGAATTCGCCAGCGACGAGGAACAATCCACTTTCGGGTCTTTTAAAAAGCATTTGAGATGACGCCTAGTCACATTGTATTTATTTTGGAAAGTCAGGGCCATGTTTCCCTTCCGAGCGCATTTGTTTGTTATTCTTGGCTTTCCCGTGTAATATCAGCAAGCGGACGGAACTGCCTGATGCCGTGAATGGTGTCGCATGTGCCTTATCTTCGGGCTTGCAGCGTGTGTGTGCGTGCACTACTACTACATTCCCGAACGAGGTGTTTCTATATTGAAAGCGCATTTTTCATATCTGCTTTCGGAAGTCGGGTTTTTCCTGTGCCAGCGGTTTGGCTCACTCGCAGCCTGTTGGCGCATCCTAATTTATTATACTTACGATTTTCTTTCACGTTATTTAATGTATTTGTGTCTGCCTATTTGTAATGCAGTGTTTCTGTGCCTATATATGTGTGTATATATATATATATATATATATATATATATATATATATAGAAAACAGTTCTGTAACTGACTGACTGACAGACAATTCTTAGATTTTTTTTAATTAAATTTTTTAGCTCTTTTAGTAACTTTTTTCAAGTTTGCATTTAAAATAATAATTTGAGGGTTATAAAATTTATATCTCGAGAAAGATCCTAAAAATACCTTTAAAATGAAATCTTTTTCGAATCTTTACCTCCCTTTTCTGATTTTTGGTGAATTTTTAAGGATTAATTTTTTAGAATTTAATGTAATAAATGTCGATCACGTGATTTCTTTTTCTGGTACTTTAAATAAATTGATCGTCACGTGCGTAACAACTAAATAGACAAAAAAAATATTTTTTTTCTTGCTAATGCGTCAGACGATTGGATATTATCCATCGTCTGATAAAAACAATAATATCGCTTACGATTTTTTTAATAAATAAATATATATATATATATATATATATATATATATATATATATATATATATATATATATTACATCAGTTGTATACATTGATCGTCGTATTTATTATAAATATACATATTTTTTTGTCATTAATTGCATCCATTGAGCGTTGTATTTAATTTGAATGTACTCAGCTAGTAATATACATATGAGATAAGTAAATATCCTTAAATAAAAAAAATTGGTCAAAAGGTGCCTCGCTCGTGTCTGCAATTGCCTTTTAATCAGTTCGGGTGCATGATCAGAAAGAAAACTTCATGTATTTATTTTTTTGCGGGTAGTGAGGAACCTCTTGCCAATTATTAGGTGGGGTGTCGGTATAAAGTTGTTTCTGCTAATGACATAAGACCTGGCACGACGCCAGGCGAAAGGTAGAGGTCAGTTTTTCACCAGTTGTGCAGATACCAAACGGGAGTCATCGCACTAGCGGTAGGTCAAATGGCATCGTAAGTCAGCTGAAAGGGTTCAAGTCTTCGATTCAATCAGTCTTGGTTGCCTAAACAACGAAACGGTTGCACTTGTCAGAATTTTAAGGCGACAATGGACCATTAAAAACTTTTTTTTTTTCTGTTTATTAAGGGGACAGTGGACCATCAAACCTAATTTTTTTTCCCCTTTTGAATGGATTTGCTTGAAATTTGAATATGGGATTAGCACCATAGATATGTAAAAGTGGTTGAAATTTAATGATGAAATATTAGCAATTTATGAATTATTAATTATATCAAAAATTGGCCTCATTAAAAATGTTCCAGGCGCATTTCTTTTGCATATAATAGGGTAATTTTTACTTATAGGATACCTTATAGAACTAACAATGAAACATATTGCTTATCTTAAGCATTCATTAAAAATATAAAGAGAAAAAAAATAATAGTAAAAACCCTTTGTATGACGCAAAATGCCTATAAATCATCTTTTCGAGTACAAAATTTAAAAATTCCGAGCTACGAAGCATAATTCTTTTCGATAAGATTTATGTGATATACAGTTAAGTATATAAAACTTAAATTTCGAAGCAATACGATCGTTCGAAATGCGCCCGGAGCAGTTTGAATATTCCTATGACACGAAATTTTTTATTTTGCGAAAAACACATTTAAAGTTATTGCTATTAGTAACCACATAATATCTAAATTAAATACAAATGCCTGTAACTAGGAAAGTAATCGCAGAAATTAAAAATTATTTTTGCAACACGTTCCTACTCGTCCGTAGTTTCACAATTCAATAAAATAAAAAAAAATCGAATTTTTGGACAAATTTCACAATTTTGAAAGTCCACTGTCCCCTAAACCAATTGCTATGAAATTTTGAATACTTACACAGTGTTGTTTAGAGATGGAAATTCTAAATTAAAAAAATATCAGAATGTAATTAAGATATTAATGAAAATCAGTTTGCTAATTACTCTATTTAAAAATACTCCATTCGCATCAATTTTTGTCTCAGATATCTAATTTTCTGTCTTAAGCTAGCTTTATATATTTATAATAAAAGTTAGTAGCAATATTTGATTTACAGTCATATTTATAAAGACTAGAAAAGAAATCGATAAAAATAGGTCATTTTATGCAAAATTTTATCAAAAAAAAATTTTTTTATTGTAAAAAGTAAGTTGTTTTAAAATACTATAATGAATTTATTTGTAAGTATTGTTCTAACATGTATAAATAATCATTTTATGAAATTTTATGAAAATTCAAGAAAAATTAAGACGCACGGAACATTTTGGAACTTACCGAAACGACACGAAAATTTGTTTTGAGAAAATGGCATTTAAAGTTTTAATTTGACTAACATTTCCGTTGTTTACGTTTGAAAACAAATACTTATAACTCGGTTAATAATGATCGGATCAACATACTTTTTTTTAATTTAAAGCTGATGAGTTGCAGAATCATTTTCTGAAAGAAAGAAAAAAAAAAATCGTTTTGGGGACATATTTTTGTCAATCTGAAGGCCCATTGTCGCCTTAAAGTCTTCTGATGTGTGTTCGCATACGCTCAAGTTCCGCAAGATACAAGTGTATCGAAGAAATTTCATAAAATAAAAGAAAGTACCCCGCCCCCCACAATCAATTAATATATCAGGTAGTCTCTTCTAACGAAACTACCGCGGGCTATTAACGTAGGATTACTTACCTATTATTTTTTTAACGCATTTTGATACTTTTCTGTTTGTTTACTGTTACTGGGTTTGGCACCCTACCCAAATTACACACTCGCGACGCCGGAGAATTTTTTTTCTCTCCGGAAGACCGTAATCCTACGATTTAAAAAAAGAAAAAATGAATGTGGGAAACTACGTATATATATACAGTGGATATAAGAAGTATTTGACTTATATTTTAAGAAAACAAAATGCATTTGCACACTCTTTGGTTTTCAAATGCATTACACTCTTATGGTTTTCAATTGATTGCACGAATTATTAGCATTTTGTATGAAATCATTTTGGCATCAACAATACCTTGGAGTCTTTTCTTCATTGAATAGACCAGATTTTGAGTTTTTTATTAGCTACTTATTAGTGTGTGTATGTGTAAAATATATATATATATATATATATATATAATCTGGCTTGGTACAAGAAGTGCCTAAGTCAGTTTTTTCCGAGATGACTTTGTTTGCTTATATCTCTTTAAAAAAAATATTTTCAATGTAAGAAGTACCCAAGTCTGTACAATGGTTTAGAAAACACTTTTAAAGCATCGGACAGATTTGGGTATTTTCTTACACTGAAAATATTTTTTTTAAAAAGAGACATAAACAAACAAGGCCATCATGGAAAAAACTGACTAAGGCACTTCTTGTACGAAGCCACAGATATATATGACGAGCCTGTCTAAATGGTGGCCCGAAGCGTGCTCTTAATATCGTAATTCCTCTTAAACTCCCTAATACATATTAATAATGCTGCAGTCAGTAAACATAGGCCGTGGTAAATGATTACAAATCAATTACATCCAATAAATTTATTCCAATTATTAATTTAAATACCCTCGAATTCAATCCGCGCATAATTTAGTTTTCCAAGCAATCATCTCAACCTCGCGACCCGTGACCGTTCAATCCAAATGCTAATTCCCTTCTGCCGAAATTCTATTGTTCCCCCAAGGCGTCTAAATTTATCGCGCATGCTCATTGACGACTGCCGAATGTTCGAGAAGACATCTTTTGCTGACTTTACAATTAACTTTCTTGAACAACTCCCCACGCAATGAATGCCTGCGATTCTCTTTCTTGATTTTCCGCAAGGCCATCCCATTCTATTAACAACTCCTATAGTCTATGCATTCGTAGACGCGTGTAATATGATTGACTCTGAAATATCATGGCTTTTAACGTTAGAATTTAGTTATTTCGAAGCCCCCTGTAAATTCTCAGTTGATGCTTAACACACACACATATATATATATAATGAGATCGGCTGACGAGCGCGATAAACTTCAACTTAAAACTAAGCTATGTTTACCCCACCGTACACCCAAGATTCCACACTTTTGTAGTCGAGGCAGAGGGACCAGAAGAGACTTGGGGAACACTAAGTCAGACATATTGTAATCCGCACATAAGGGGGGGGGGACCACAGACATACGTGCCAAGTGTTCCGTAAAAAACGTATTCGTTCCGTTTTTTAAGCTTTGTTACGAAAATACGTTTTCAAGCAAAAATGTCCCGTATTTTTACTTCCGCAGCACCATCGCTTCCCCCCCCCCCCCCCCCATATTGCGTTTTCGAGATTCCCCTCCTAGCAGCTTACACTATACAAAAAACTTCCTGGACAGCAAGCAGCTTCTTCAACATTAGAAAGAAAGAGATAGTCAACATCATGTGCTTCACCTAATCTAATAAAAAAAAGTAAAATCAACCTCATTTGCTTCACCAATACCTGTAAAAAAAATTAAAATTAATGTCAAGTGCTTCACCCAACTCTGTAAAACAGTTGAAACCAACCTCATGTGCTTCTCAAAAATCAGCAAAAAAAGTAAAATCACTTGCAGGGTCACCATCATCTACCGATAATAAACGCATATTGCAACGGGAAGAATTTTTCTTACATTAAGCTCAAATCTTGATCATGCTTTAGCTTTTTTTATGAAAAATGTGATTGTCATTTATGAAACATATAATGGGATGTTTCAAAGTGAAGAGCCGAAAATTCACGAGATGAGAAGAGAGTTATCGAATTTTTTTGAATTGTTGGCGAGATTTGGGAAAATATCTGTCATAACTAGCTCTAAATGTGTGTTTAATGTGAAATTTGATGTATTTAAAAAATCAGAAAGATGATAAAGCTTTAATTATAGGATCCGAAACATCCGAATTTGTCAAAGGATTGTCTGAAAGCGAACTTTTACAGTTCTATTCTTGTGTTAGAAAATATTATACAACATCTTGTTGCTCTCCCGATTCCGTCGCGCGCTGTGTTCCTTATTTTTTTCTTGGGAGGTTGGCAGCTATGCACAGAGAGGATAGGCATTGATGGACACACAGAACAGAGATGCGACGCATATTATTTTATTCCGGACAAATATTATTCAACCAAACACAGGTACCTTGACAACTGGACACGCACAATAGCAACGCCACCGGTCCCTTTGAGGTCTCTTTTTCCACCGGTCCCCCGGGGCGCATTCAGAAGGTAGACTTTACAGCAGCGCGAAGACAGGACAAGGTTAATAACAGAAGCGAGGCAACAAATCCCCTGTCCCGCCTTTTTAAACCATGGTGGCGCTAATGTCACGCTAGGTGTTAACATTTCTCTAATTGGCTAGAATTGGGCACCTGACTTGATTACATACGGGTCGCATGATGTTCCGGTGGCAAAACATCGCGTGGTGCTGATTCATGTTTTAAAAATATCTTTAATGCGCGTGCACTAAGGGAGAAACTAGTTAGTGGATTCGTTTACTTGATGGTCGCAATTTGCAAAAAGGGACTGTCCTTTATCGAAAAGGGAATAATTTAGGATACGCGATAAGAAAATAAGGTGGGGCGAAACAGTTAATGATGGGGCGTTATCATTACACACATGTATATGTATATGTATATAAACTTACATACGCACTACTAAAGTAAGGTAAATCTGTTTCACTTCAACTTGGGGGAGAAATGTTTTTAAATGGACGTTAGTCATATCTCTACCGATGTCATAAAAATTTATATGAACCGTACTACAAAACAGGATCAGCTGCAAGAGAAAATGATCGTTCGAAAAAGATAAACAAAAAAAAAACTCTAGCTTCTCCATATGGAAATAGAACCTTGGCGAACTTCTCGTTATCAGTTTTTATGGTTAAGGAAATCCAATTATATACTGCGAGTGAAATAAATAGTTTGCGCACATTTGAAAGGTGTGGTAAGAAACGTCTTTCAAATCCATTTCAATGTTTGTTAATGTGGCACTCAAGGTTGCAGCCGCTATCATTTCCCTTTGCTTTTTCGAGAGATGCCAAACAGTGGTTTTTCGCTAATGATAAAAAACTTATTTATTTCCATGTTTTCATTAACTCGCTTTCTTGTTTGTGCGTTTGTCCCATACAAATCTTGCAATCGATTTTTCAACTAACTTCCCGACTAGCTAGACATTTGAAACTTTTGGAATAGCTTGAACACGATCACAATGCATTCTTTTGATACTTTTAGCCTTCTGTAAGCAAAATTGAATTCATGTTCAGTTAATTTAGTTTTGTATACTGGTGCAGCCATCTATCGGCCGGGCCGGGAACGAAACGTTAAATCCAAGTTAACTTCCAATCAACTTCATTTTCTTTCAAGTGGATGGAATAATTCGTCAAAAAAAAATTTTTTTTTAAAGTATTTATGAACACATAGAACTGTCGAGTTTATATGATTGAACAGAAAATTTAAAAACATGGTATATAAAAAGTTGTTTTTATCGTGTAATTCTGTTGACTTGTGTGACTTTTCGTGCTGGGTTGCAAAGAGGGTTCTATTTCAAAGCAGGAAAAAGAATCTGACCCACAGCGAGGGGGTGGGGTGGTCTAGAGAGCAGCCGCCCAGTTTTTGATTTTTTAAGGTTTCACGATTTAAATTTTTTTTACCAAAATTATTCATTACATCTACATGTAGCCCTCCTACAGCACGGCATCTTACAACACGATAACATGACTTTTGTTTAACACATTTAAAAGCTAAATTTCCTTTAAATAATGACGGAGGGG
Source organism: Dolomedes plantarius (assembly GCA_907164885.2). NCBI lineage: Eukaryota > Metazoa > Arthropoda > Arachnida > Araneae > Dolomedidae > Dolomedes > Dolomedes plantarius. The sequence continues at coordinate 228,947,400 of OU015492.1, read as the reverse complement.
GAATAATGAACTGTAGTGGCTCTACACTGAAAATGTATAAACAAATTGTAATTTATGAATCTATAAAATGACGAGAAAGCCTGAGCTCAGCCGAAAATCTCGAATCATTTTTCCCGAATGCAGACCCTTCCGCCGAAAATTCAAAAGGGAGCTGCAAAATTGTCTGTCTCCATACCGCGGAATCTACAATGACCGCGTAAGAACCAGCAAACAAACCAAAATGACAGATTTTTTAAAGGTGCGAAAAATCTAAATGAAGAATAAGGTTCTGAAAGTGAAGGTGATATCGTTCGATCGAAAAAAAAAGTTCTCGTTTGATTGTACCGAGCAGTGATGAAGAAATTTATTAAATTAAGGTCGCATTAAATGAAAATAATATTTTTTTGTTTCTTTTCGTTTTGTGTTATACATACATTTATATTTTTAATAAAAATTAAGTTGCTTATATGGAATTTTTTAAAAAAATGTTTGTTTTTAATAACTTTTCAGAACGTAACCCCCCCCCCCCCTTTTTTTGAACTGTCTCTGGGTCTCATACAACACGGTTTCACACAACACGGCATTTTCTAGGAACCTATCTACCGTGTTATAAGAGGGTTGCCTGTACTAGCATTTGTTGTTCAAAAATCTAAAATTTAGGTATTTCAACGGCGGACACTTTAAAATTATTTCCCTGTCTTAGAAGGTTCTATTCGAGTGTAAATAATAGAAGAAAATGTTCCTCGATCTCGTAGCAAATGAGACGTCTTTAAGACCTCGCCGAGACCACTTGTCGAATGCTTCCAGGCTTATTAGATGCTAGTGTTGAAAATTGAATATACATACATTTTTGGCGTGCTGGTAGCGCCATTTGGCTACTGAGCGGTGTGCGCGAAGCAGTGTAATTACACTGGAATACCGAAAATCCAGACCCTTTTCGGATGAGCGAAATCATTCTTAAAATATACTTAAACTAGCTGTAAATCCGCACTTCGCTACGGAATACATTCAAATTAAATACAATTTATGCAATTAATGCACATATATAATAAATACGACGATCAATGTATACAATTGATGTAATATATATATTTATAAAAAAAATCGTAAGGGATATTTATTTTTTTTGGATAATGTCTAATCGTCTGCGCATTAGAAAGAAAGAAAAAAAAGTTTTTTTTGTCTATTTAGTTGTTATGCCCGTGACGATAAATTTATTGAAAGTACCAGAAAAAGAAATCACGTGATCGGCATTTAATAAATTAAATTCTAAAAATTAATCTTTAAAAATTCACCAAAAATCAGAAAATGGAGGTAAAGATTCGAAAAAAAATTCATTTTAAAGGAATTTTTAGGATCTTTCTCGTGTTATAAGTTTTATAACCCCCGGATTATTATTTTAAATGCAAACTTTAAAGAATGTTACAAAAACAGCTTAAAAATTTAATTTAAAAAAATGTAAGAAGAATTTTTCAAAAATCTTTCTTAGTTCACCCCTACACCATAAGCAGAATCGGCATGCAAAATGTCAGCCCTTTAGGTCCAGCGGTTTGGTCTGTGCTTTGTATGTCAGTGAGTCAGTTACGGAACTGTTTTATATATAGAGATTACATAAAAACGTGTGATTACTTAAATATTACATATTTCGTGTGATTACACAGTTTATTTTATAAGGTCTGTCTACACATTACCAAATCTCGGGACGAAATGGGTGCCTAGTACAGTATACAGTAGAGTGCAAGTTGTTCGTACAGTACAGTCTAAGATATGGATTTGAAAGAACCTGTCAACGTGTCAGACGGTGAAGCAAAGGGTATGTCACTCAGACGCATTTCACGTAATTTGGCTTCAAAGGAAAGGCATTCTTCTCTTCCACAAAAATATTTAACAGATTTTTTCAAAGCAATGTAGTTCAGTACAGTACATTGTCTGACTTTTCTTGTCATTTTCAGAAATATACTTTATATTACTAAGTATGACTGTGGTTTAATTGTAACCTTTGTTCTTTTTGACTTCTGGTTTCTGATTAAGCGGGACTCCAGTGTAGTTGGTATTCTTGAACAAAATAAAGCCTGACGCTTGAATTCTTGGTGATTTAATATTTCTTCAGCTAGCCCTTACAAGTCGAAAGCTGCGAAAACAAACATGCCATTCGTAAATCTTGCCAATTACAAAAACGTGATGTGACTGCAACGTTTTTCGTAAATGGATTTTAATGGTGGAATCCATATATTTAAGTTGCCAAGCCGACTTTCTGGGAGAAAACTACCGCATCCATTGACTTCATTTTGGTCTGAAACGAAAGATTGTAATCCGTAGATGTGTCAAATTTGCTTTTTGCAACCGCAATTTCTATGAATGAGCGATCATTTTCAATTAAGAATTGATATCTGCGCACGCTCAGTGGCACGTTTAAATCTGGCTTTAGAAACTCGCCGTTTCTGCGCATGCTCGGTGACACGTTTTAACGATAGACACGTTTATTCCGAGGAGTCTCTCTAGATCTCTCTCTGCCATTTTCATTTTTATGATAATTATGTTTGTGAAATATAAGATTAAACCCGATGGAAATTGTTTATTTCCCGCCGTTTAATGAGCGATAATTTACAATTAAAAAAATTGTTTTCTGCGCATGCCCAGTGGGCTTTAGATACTCGCTAAGCACGAGGCCGGTTTGCGCTTTATTAGGATCTTCAACGTTGGACAATGATGTGTTGAGTATAATTTGTGTATTAGATGATTTATTTACTATCTAGCCGTACCAACTAGCGAATGTTTAAGACAGTAGCCAGTTTGTCTGGCTCAGTAAGTGTTTTCAGTCCGACTCCTTTCTCTTCTTCTTTGACATGCTAATTTGAGACGAGGAAGTGTTCGCAACGAACTGCCTTCGACAATATCGTAAAAAAAGATCCGCATGTGTTTCTGAGGTCATGTACCCTTTTTTTTTTTTTGAAGGGGGGAAAATATGCTCTCTCGAAAATTCAAGGAGGCTTTCGTTTGGCCCTGCCTCGTCCATCATTATGGCGTTTTCTCGATTGCGATAGGAAGAAAAAATTGAGACAGCTGGAAGCATTTTTTTCCCCCAACTTTGTTTGTCATCTCTTTAAAGTGTTATCTCCAGCATTGTTGTAGCGCATTAAGTATGTCGGATGTTTTTTCTTCTCTCTCCCACTTCTTTCTCTCAACTCGGCTCGAAGTACGTCATAGTGTTAAATTTAGTTGCTCTTCCTTTTATATCCAGAAGTACACATACAACGGTGGCAATTAATGCCGAAATATATATATATATATATATATATATATATATATTATATTATATATTGTATCGTATATATATATATATATATATATATATATATATATATATATATATATATATATATATATATATATAATAAATGCGACGATCAATGTATACAATGTATACAATTGATGTAATATATATATATATAAATCGTAAGGGATATATATTTTTTTTGGATAATATCCAATCGTCTGCTGCATTAGAAAAAAAATTTTTTTTTTGTCTATTTAGTTGTTATGCACGTGACGATATATTTATTTAAAGTACCAGAAAAAGAAATACTTCTTCACAAGTATCGATAACGAATTATTTTTGGAAAACTTCGATTATGACCCTGCCGCTGCAGAGAACAAGAAACGGCCTCTAGCTGTTCTTTTTCGTTAATTTCCCTTCCCCCCCCCCCAAAAAAAAAAAAAAAAAAAAAAAAAAAAACATATATATATATATATATAAAAAATAATACGTGCTTGCACGGTAAAAAACAATTTAAAATCTTAAAATGATACGTAGCTTGGCTACGGTAAAAAAAAAAAAAAAATATATTCTATCCTAAACTTCCTACTTAGACACTATCAGTAAACTTTCTTCTAGCAGTATGACAGAAAATTTTCTGTCATACTAGTTTTGTATAAGCTCATGGATCCTGAAGGCCTCCAATCACTTTCCTCTCTTTCTCTGTCCCTATCTTATGGCCATTGTAGTTATTCTGTGCACCAATAGTTAACAAAAAAGGCTCCCGAGAGCGTGGCCCAGATGTTGCCGAGCATCACCCTTCATAGTTGGCGAAAAAGAAATCACGTGATCGGCATTTAATAAATTAAATTCTAAAAATGGATCTTTAAAAAATTCGGAAAGTAAAGAGTCGGAGGTAAAGATTCGAAAAAGATTTCATTTTCGAGGAATTTTTAGGATCTTTCTCGTGATATATATTTTATAACCCTCAAATTATTGTTTTAAATGCAAACTTAAAAGAATATTACAAATACAGCTTAAAAATTTAAAAAATCTAAGAAGAATTTTTCGAAAATCCTTAGTGCACCCCTACACCATAAGAAGAATCGCCGTGCAAAATGGTCAGCTCTTTAGGTCCAGCGGTTCGGTCTGTGCGTTGTATGTCAGTGAGTCAGTGGCGTAACTGTTTTATATATATAGATAAAAATATATATAATAAATACAACGATCAATGTATGCAATTGATGTAACAATATATATATATATATATATATATATATATATATATATATATACAGTGGACGCTCGTTAATTCGAACTCGAAGGTTCTCAGAAAAAAGTTCGAATTATCCGATGTTAAGAGAAAATATATAACTTTAAATGTGTATCACTGAAGAAGAATCTCTCTTAGTATGTATAACCCCAGAAAATATATTATACTATGTTATCTAATGTTAAACATATTTAAAAGCAATTCAGACTTACCTTAATCATAAAATGAAGCGGAAGATATGCAGTATAAAGTAAACTTTTATTAAAAATATGAATTACCCTTTGGGGAAAAACTGTAAAATGGATGTTTGGTTCTGTTTATGATGCCTACATTGTTCAGCCAGCTTCTCGATTTGAAGTAAACATTTCAATTCATTTTCAGAGGAAGGTTCCATCTGAATAAATGCTTTCAAAGTTTTAATAGAGTCCATTATGGCCGCATTAAAAATATCTTTCGGCAGGTAAGTAGAGAAAAGCCCTGGCAGTTTTCTACCGAAATTAGTGCATACGTCTTCGTTTGCATTAGAGCTTTGGCTACATACAGTTTGATAAGAAATATTGTGTCTTGACTTAAATCGAGAAAGCCACCCATCACTGCATTTAAAATCTTCAATACCCATTCGACTTGCCAATTCATCAGCCTTCGTCAGCACTAGGGGTCCATTTATCGGAAAATTCCGAGATCTAACACCCTGGAACCATAGCAGTACAGCTTTTTCTAGAACTTCTTGGGACGCATTTCCCATGCGTTTCCTTCCTCTAACAAATTTTGATTTTTCCCATGAATCTAAAATTGACTCCTTGCTTTTCAAATTAGTTGACATGGCATTTTTTTAAATTATATAGTCAGCTGCTAACTTTGTTTTACATTCGCCATTCTCTACTTTCTTTAAAATTTCTACCTTTGTCTCCAAAGTTAGGGTTTTGTACTTTCCACGTGTAGACATCCTGAATTTTTACACGTTCACACCACACAATGAGGAAGAAAAAATAGACCACATTAACTGGTCTGCACTGCAGTTATAACTGACGCAGCTCCCTAGACTCTGTGGTAAAGACTAGTTTTTCTGAAATTCTAAGAAAATCGATCCAATAAAGGAAAATTGCTTTCTCCGTTTAGCACTAATAAGAAGGACAATAGCTACTAACGTTTAGCGGACATGCAATAGTCTAGGAATGCAGGCATGGGCCTCTTTACACAGAAAAGAAATTTTGACACACAAAATAATAAATACAGTGTGTATTTTCTCCATTAAACGAGGAAGAATAATTTCTTTTTGTGAAATTTTTAGTTCGAATTAACCGAAGTGATAAAAATTTAGTTCGAATTAATGAGATATTTTTAACATTAACTCCAATACAAGTTTTTTGGGGCCTTTGGATTAGTTCGAATTAACCGAGTTCGAATTAACGAGCGTCCACTGTATATATATATATATATATATATATATATATTTTATAAGAAAATCATAAGGGATATTTTTATAGACAAAATGATGTAGAAGAAAATATTCAAAATAAATTCTAATAGAACATACTAAATAATATAGTACAGTTTGAGGAACATATCGCTCACTCCTTTCAACAACGTTCTATCTCAAGAAGAAGATTTTTCAGGAGAGTGATTTGAAAGTTTAGAATTACATTGAAATGTATTGAAAATAAATTTTAATTCTGCTCTCTATCGGCTAAATATTTAGCGGTAAGATGTGATGATCTTACAGGGATGTACTACTCTGTCAGGACATTCTGAAAGCAAGCATAAGTAAAAAAATGACCGATTTTTGAGATATAACATTGTTGAAAGGAGTGAGCGAAATTTAAAAATAGATTTCTTTTATTATCATTCTGGTATTTCATTAATGAGTGTCTTTATTGGCAACATCTGAGTAGGTGTACATTATTCGTTTTACCATGTATATTATTTCTAGAAGGAGATACTTAACCAAAATCGACCAGTGAGGTACCATTTTAAAGATCCGCTTCTGATAAATTGTTAATTCAGAACGACGCATTGTATTGTTTGTTTAAAAATCGAAGTGAAAAATTGACTTTTGGCCCTTAAGGGAACTGTGGACCTGCACATATCGTCATTGTAATACTGATTGTGTTATTGTATATATTTCTGTAGATTATTAGTACCAAAATAATTTTTAAAAAGTAAGAAATCATTTATGAAGCGTCTACTAAGTAATTTATAATGGGCAAATGTAGTAATAAATTTTAAATCTGTATTTCTCAAACCAGATTTTTCAAGGTTTTTAGATTTTTTAAATGCTACTTAATTTTTCTTCAAAATTCATGAAATTGATAAGGAAGAATTCCGATGCTGTTTACAAAAAAAAATCTGGGTGTGCATTTTACAATTCGACTTCATTAAGGTAATTAAATTTGATTTATAACTTTTCATCTAAAGGCAAAATTTTGATGAAAATCGGGATGGAATTTAGAAAAAAAATCTCCCAAAAATTAACTATTCGAGGGATTAAATAATTGATACCCAGATTTGTAAAATGCAAAATCGAGGAAATATCTCAAAAATTAAGTAGCAATTTTAAAATTTTGTTTATAAATTTCAAATTTTTTAAAAAAATCTTAAAATTATAACGAGATTGTAAAATTTTTTTTAAGGTATTCTATTTATTTATAGTGAAATGTGTATATGTACAGAATTTCGTATCTCTATGATGAAAAGTAAAAAAAAGTAAATTTTAATGTCCACCGTTCTTTCCCCTGGTGCGTCAAATAGTGCGCGCAAAGAGGTTTTGTAATGTAAATATCACATTTTCCACGAGTTTGTTCAATAAATAAACAGTGCTGTTTATTATGACGTCATGAAAGTCATTCATTGAAAACATCGTTAACAACGGCGAACCGTGACGTGCGCATTCATTACGGTTTTTGGACGAACGTCATTTGGTGTTTGCTCCGCTACGGTAACTGAACAACAAATCCATTTCCAAACACAATGATCTCTTCTGGCGGTCGGCGAAGCACGCCTATTAATTTTTAAACGATCCGGTTTACTTTTGGGAGTCATTAAAACTTTTGTTACTGAAATCAATTTGCTTAAATGAAGTGGTTTAAAATGTCAAAAATTTGGTATTCTTTTTTGAATTGCGTAAAGTGTCAATATATTTACGTTATTCAGTTAAAATGCGAAAGCAAGTGGATTAGAATACTCAGGATTTTGCTGTAATTATGAAAACATGTCGATTGAATAGAGCGAGTAAATTCTGTAAACGAAATTTTTGAAAAATAGCCAGTAACGCTTTCATTATATAAAGCCATGTTCTCTGAATTCAAAATTTTGACCCTCTCTGTTATTCAAGCACCTCGATCTTGCATGATGATGTCACGCAGAAGATCGTTCGCGCTTTATGGAAACGATTTTGATGGATGTATAAATGCGGAATTTTCCTTCTATCTGATAACCATGGTCTAGCTCGAAGTTTCCGTTATTCCGTTAAGGGGACAGTAGACTTTCAAAAATGTGAAATTTGTCCAAAAATTCTACTTTTTTAGTTTATTGAATTGTGAAACTACGGTCGAGTAGGAACGTGTTGCAAAAATAATTTTTTATTTCTGCGATTACTTTCCTAGTTATAGGCATTTGTATTTAATTTAGATATTATGTGGTTACTAATAGCAATAACTTTTAAATGTGTTTTTCTCAAAATAAAAATTTTCGTGTCGTACGAATATTCAAACTGCTCCGGGCGCATTTCTAACGATCGTATTGCTTTGAAATTGAAGTTTTATATACTTAACTTATTACTCAAATAAATCTCATTGAAAATAAATGATGCTTCGTAGCTCGGAATTTCTAAATTTTTGTACTTGGAAAGACGATTTACAGGTATTTTGCGTCATAAAAAGGGTGTTTTCACTATTACTTTTTCAATTCCTACTATTAGTTCACATTCTCTCTATATATATCTTG
>OU015492.1:228880270-228938450 GCA_907164885.2 Dolomedes plantarius | reverse complement strand
ATATATATATGCAGTAACTAGCAAGGGCAACAGGGGCACCCGCTCCGGCCCACTTGGAAGGGGGTCGCAAAATGCTGCATTTGTTTTATTTTTGTCCCAAACCTATTAATATATATATATATATATATAATATATATATATATATATATATATATATATATATATATATATATATATATATATCTATACATACATACCTACACACACACACACAGTGGAATCTGGATCTATCGTTTTCATGGGACCGACTGAAGTGAACGATGCGGGAACATAAAAAAGCAATATGATTGTTGTGATGGGCGAAATAAACGACACTACGGTAAATGATGATTCGGAGAAACGATCGATCGAGATTGTGCCGTATATTTATATATACACACTCATGTCCATAAATTAAAGATAATTCAGAATCACCGGGAAATCGAACTCTAAGTAAAAATTCACCTGTAGAATTATCACTCCTTTCAACAACGTCATATCTCAAAAATCGGCGATTTTTAGCTATGCTGTCTTCAAAATTCCCTGCAAGATCATTATATCTCACCTCTCAACATTTCGCCGCTATAGAGAGCAGAATTAAAATTTATTTTCAATACATTTCAACTTTCAAATCACTCTCCTGAAAAATCTTGTTTTTTAAGATATGACGTTGTTGAAATGAGTGAGCGATATATAAAGATATATATATGTATATTACATCCGTACATATATACATACAAAAGAGGCAAACTACGATAAGTAATCATACGTTAACAACCCGCGGTAGTTCATTAGAAGAGACTACCTGAAAATTTCATTGTATCATTTTTTCCGCCACTCAATCGTTTAACCGATTCATTTTTCACGAAGAATCTAAGCGGGGTTTTCATCAGTTGGTTTACTTACATTTAATTTGAAATGGCACACTTCTTTTACTCTGTTCCTTCATTAATGTTTGGTCTCTCTCGTTTGCAGGGTCGCCATACGAAGACGGGCCAGCTGGCAGCAATCAAAATTATGGATGTCACGGAGGTAAGTCGATATTATTTCAATATCAATTGCACAATTTATAGGAGGCGGGGACTTTCAAACTGTAAAACCCAATTTGCAGATAACTATGTATCTCGAGGAATTTCGCTACATCATTCAATTATAGCTACACCAAAATCCAGTGCCAACCCATTTTTAAGTGTTGAAACTCAGTCTCATATACAAGGTAGTAACCGGACAATTTTTTATAAATAAGAAAAATATTACTCACATTTAAATCTCCTTCAAAATAATCGCCAAACGAGTCCATACAATTTTTCCAACGTTTCTTCGAGTCATCGAAACACTGTTTATAGGCGTCGGAACTGACCGTTCGCAAAATACGCGTAACATTTGATTTGATAGCCGATACGTTTCCAAATCGCTGTCCTTTCATGTATTTTGCATTTTTGGATTACAAAGGACTTATTCACCACGAATTTGTCCCTGAAAATCAAACAATTAATCAGTATTTTTACGAGAAGGTGCCTTTTCGATTGAGAAACGGGATAAGGCGAGTTAGGAAGAAACTGTTTGATTCTGGGCAAAGGTTTCTTTTACACGATACTGCTAGGCCCCATGCAGCAATATCTTGCTAAGCATTCGATTACAGTGATAAATGATCCACCATATTCTCCATATTCCATAATTCCGAATCTGTTGTTGGAACCAAACTTGTTTTCCCCCACAGAATGTTCCCCTCCTTCAGATAAAATGTGAAGAAAAAGTTTATCATGGAACAAAATCGTCGTTAAACAGAAACAACCGTCGTCTTTAAATAGAATTTTTTACGTCGGAGGGACCGGGACTGGGAAATATCGTCTTTAATACAGATCGTCGTTAAGTAGAGCGTCGTTAAACAGAGAGACAACTGTATATATATATATATATATATATATATATATATATATATATATATATATATATATATATATATATATATATATATATATATATGTATGTTAACCTTTATTGTCGTGATCCGACAAATCATTATCATGTAGAAGGAATTATAATTGTAGAGTCAACTCTTATTTCATGAGGTTTATTAACATATTAAAATCTCGATTAGATAAGTCATTTACAACGGTTCGTTTTTACGAACGTACAATCCACCATGGGAGTAGGGCTCATTATTTCCAAGTCCGATGAGCTCCCCGTCCCTCCGTAAGCGTGTTGACCCTTTCAACAGTCCAAATCTATTCTCTCGTTCGTTACTCGCGTCTGTCTTTTATGCCTCCTTCTCCTCTCTTTCTCGAACGACAATCGGCCTTTTTCAACCGCGTTACGCAGACCACCTGTCGTGGATTTTCATTGTCCACGGTTCCCACCTTAGATGAAATGTTGCCGCTGTGTTTCTTTACTCATTCTAAATGAGCTACCTCCTATTGTCGAGGGTTTCCAAAGGTGTATGGCTCTCGACGCCTGTTTGCGTTTCTTTTGGGGCTTATTGAAGACGCTATTACACACGTTCATCAATTCCACTTAGGAATGGGAGACGAGAGTCTGACAACATATATATACATATATATATACATATATATATATATATATATATATATATATATATATAATATATATATGCATATATGTATATATATATACATATACATACATATACATATATATATATATGTGTATATGTATACATATATATACATATACATGTAGGGATACATATATATATATATATATATATATATATATGTATTTATTCGTCCTTTCTAATGCGGAGCCACTTGTCGTGTCGCTTTTTGTTATTCACCGTTGCTGGCTACTTTATTGTGGGAGCACCCTTTAAGGCAGTGGTCCCCAACCCCCGGGCCGCGGACCGGTACCGGTCCGTGGATCAAATGGTACCGGGCCGCCAGCTTAGGGCCACAAGCTCAGGGTTCTCATTGATTTAGCGGTCTAGTGAGTTAAAATGTTAAATCACTTCATATTCACTTTTTGGTGTAACTGTATTTTATTTTGAAGGCATGTTTAAGTACAGTTAATTTAAAATTATTAAATCAAGACAATCTAAAATAAAATATAAACAATCAACGTTCCCCCCCCCCCCCCTCATCGCTTCGCGGTAAAATTATCAAACGTTGACCGGTCCGCGGCGATAATAAAACCTTTGTTCCCTAGAAGTTCGTTATAACGGGGTTCAACTGTACATTAAACTGACACCATACAGATTAAATTACGTACAGCAGGAAAACTGAAGGACCAAAATTTTCGTTCGTTATATACCAGGTTCGCTCTAACGGGGTTCTGCCGTATTTAAAATGTCTGCGAGGACTTCGTTGTAAAACACGCGTAGTAAATAGTTTTGTCGTTGTCTTCAAATCCGGTGTAATTCTTGGACGACGTGGCTAAAACTTGGTCGCCTGGTCATCCTTTTTGGATTTCGATGTTGTGCGATGACCCCAGGTGTGCGTCTCCTGCCAAAAAATCTGCGCACCTGATTAAAATTGTCAGAGGCGTGAGTGGCAACGAGGAATGCTATTAATAAATCTGTCTCCCTGGAGCTTCTCTGGAAACCGCAGACCATCGCGCTGTTTGTTTACTTTGCTAAACTATCGCTTGCCGTGCCCCCTTCCCAGCTTGCCCTATTTTTGGATACGCTCGTTTGTTGCTTTTCAAAATATTGAGCGATTATTTTCCCTACCCGAGTCTCGTCGCGCAACGTGAACGTGTTTCGGAGTACAGGCCACCCTCCTATAGGGCAGTGTCTCGCAGCATGTCACATCTCAACTCTTGCAGATTTTACTTCTTGTTTGGCGGGGAGTGGCAAAACATTGCATAATTTAACATGGCGTTCGATGAGCATCCTTACAGCTTGTCGAATAAAATGCTCTCAGATGACGCAAAGTCTTTAGATACGGCATCCAAATAAAGGTATATCACTAAATTAAACATTGAGGTACAGCCCGGAAAGGTTTATTCGGTACGTGACCCGTATTTATTGACAGGGGAAGACTGGAGTTACGATACGAGACGCTGGCCTGAAGTAACTTATCCCGGTATCTATAATCATCTATAATAATCATTCTCGGCGAAAGAATGATTGTATTCTCTTAAACTTTGCGAAATATTGAAAAAAAAATTGTTAAAATACCTGTCACATACAACTAATATGAGGAATTTTATAAATAAACTTAAATTATTTAACTCAAAATAAAGGCATCGTCCAAAAACACATGCAGACGCATAGGAACGGCTTCAGTTTTCTGCCACCCGATAATCACGTGATCTCTAGTAGACGAAAACTGACGTAGCCAGTGACGTTGCGACGTTTCGCCTTATAGCACGGTAGATAGGTTCCTAGAAAATGCCGTGTTAAATTAGGGATGCGATGTCGATGTTTTATACGTCGATTTATTGAAGCCGATGTTTTTTTTAACATCAATGTTTTGTGCTCGATTTTTTTTTTTTTTTTTTTTTTTTTTTTAAAATGAAAAAGTACCATAATAATAAAAAAAATTTACCACACTAAAAATACCACATCATTTTCACACTCCATAAATGTAAGTTTGAATTCTGAAAAGTACGAATACAAAAGGGGGAACGATTCCTTAGCAAACAGACAAATGGCAATCGACAACCAATGAAACAATCAGAGCGCTTGGAATGTTCCCGACTCTCCAGAACCTTCGATGGGGTTTTATTTTTCAAATGGTATATACACGAGTGCATTCATTTAAGTTTTTGTTTTGTTCTGGTTTTATATAAGTTGACGTTAATAGTATTAGTAAGATGCCTCCCAAAAGTACCGTTTGGAAATATTTTTGCGAAACCTCTGACAAATTGGCGAAATGCAATATTTGCCTTAAGTCCCTCAAAACTTCTGGCAATACCACGAATTTATGTGGACATTTTAAGGCAAAACATGGCGGTATTTACAACGAGAATTTTGAAGTCATCAGTGTAGCCCGAGGCAAAAGCAACCAAGTTTTTGTCATTTGTGTCAGCCCAATCAGAGAGTAAAATTGAATTTCACCCCCCCCCCCCCCCCACGACTAACCGAAATAACATTAATGTTAGAGATTACTAAACCAGGTTTCAAAAAAATGGATGTTCTAAAACATCGATGTTTAAAAACATTGATGGTTTTTGGGTGATCTTTCATTAGCATCGATGTTTCAAAACATCAATGTTTTGTTATCGATGTCGCATCCCTATGTTATATGAGACCCAGAGACAGTTCAAGAAAAGGGGGGGGGGGGGTTACGTTCTGAAAAATTATTAAAAACAAACATTTTTTAATTCCATATAAGCAACTTAATTTTTATTAAAAATATAAATGTATGTATATAACACAAAACGAAAAGAAACAAACAAAAAAAAAATTCGTTTAATGCTACCTTCATTTAATAAATTTCTTCCTCGTCACTGCTCGGTACAATCAAACGAGAACGTTTTTTTCGATCGAACGATATCACCTTCACTTTCAGACCCTTTTTCTTCATTTAGATTTTTTACACCTGCTATCCTCTTTAAAAAAATCTGTCATTTCGGTTCGTTTGCTGGTTCTTACAAGGTCATTGCAAATTCACGGTGTTAGACAATTTTGCAGCTCCCTTTTGAATTTTCGGCTTCTTTCGGCGGAAGGGTCTGCATTCAAGAAATATGATTCAAGATTTTCGGCTAAGCTCAGGCCTTCTCGTAATTTTATAGAGTTATAAATGAATAAATTATAATTTGTTTATACATTTTCATGTAAAGTCACTACAGTTCATTATTCCTTCCCGTCATTATTTTAATGTAATTTAGGTTTTAAATGTGTTAAATAAAAATCATGGTTTGATAAACATTGTCTGGGTCACCACTGTTGTAGCTAACTCCGGTCGCGGCTAAAGAATGATTCCATTTTCATTTCGCAGTCAGCAGCATCTTATCTGCGATTTGAAGTGACGAATTAATTGATTTTGTGTTGCCGAATGTCGAAGTGACGCAGGGGAAACACGCGACATCCTGCCTGTGGCAACAACTGTGGTCTATTTATTCCCGCAGATAAGGGGATCCTTTGTTGCGGGGCGCAGAGTCCACTTGGCCGATAAGAAGCGATTGTTTGTCTCGGGGCCCCTCCTTGAAATGCCCCCAGAAACAGATACTGTTTCGTGTTTATCAACTTCATACTGTTTAGCTCGATTCGTTCACTCGACGATCGTACTTTGCATTTTCGGACACATTTTGCTCATTTAACCTTTTCCCTACGCATGTGTCCCAAGAATATGGGTCTATTATTGACTATATATATATATATATGTGTGTGTGTGTGTGTGTATGTATATATGTTTATGTATATATGTATATATATGTATGTATACATATATATATGTACATATATGTATATATGTATATGTGTATATATATATATATGTATATGTATAGTATATGTATATATATATATATATATATATATATATATATATATATATATATATATATATATATATATATATATAACCCCTTAAATTTGTTCAAATTTTCGAAAAAAAAAAATTTATTACATTAAAATTTTTTGTATTCTTTTGCGCTAAAAATGATGTTTAAATCATGTTTCTATCTTAATTAGAACTTAGAAATTATTTTTTTTTCAACATTGTAATAGTAGCCAATCGTTGTTTTAATTTGTAAGTGCGTTTTTCTGCATGATGGGTATTTTCCCCATTTCTCGTCTTTAAATTATTATAAGACAAGAACCGTTAAATATAAACGGTTGAAACTTGGAACATGTATTTTTCAACTATTTTACTTTAATTTTGATTCAGCAAATTTGAAAAAAATATTTACTTTTGAAAATATGATTTTTTAAAAATAAGTTACTTTTTTTTTGTTGTTGTAATTTTTCATCTAAATATTTTTAATTTAAAAAAAAATTAATATTTAAAAAATGGTGAATCAAAATTAAAACTTATATTTCTGTTTAATTTAATGAAAAAATTTTGAAATTCGACAAATAATATTTCGAGTTATAACGATCTTAAATTACCTCTCTTTTATTAAAAATTTTTAATTTTAAAATTTTGTAAAAACCTTTTTGAGAAGTTTTATGATGTGATTTTGTTTACAAATTATATGGTTGACCATCACAAAAAATTCAAAATTTTAACTCAATAAATAAAAAAAAAAATTTTAAATGTGTCCCTTACCCCGACTTTCAGTGAGCGGAGCAAAATGATAAAAAAAAAAAAAAAAAAGAGTCCCTATTTTTGTTTGTCCGTGGAGAAAAGTGAAATCGGACCGGACGGGTAAAGATGCCCCCGGGTCAAGCTAATAGGACAGTGTTGTGCTAAAGCGTTTAAAGGGAAACTATTATGTTATGTCTAACAAAGAAATGAAATAATTTTACGACTATATTCTATCCCATCTTATCAATCTTTCTTTAAAGAAAGAAAGAAAGAACTTCGTGCCTTTTGAGGGTTTAAGTGGCTTTTTTGGTAAAATGAAAGGAAAGCGAAGAGTGTAGACTGATTCTTAAAACCGGTGGGATGATTCTTTAAAGCGAAAATTTTAACGTGGAAATAATACATTCGTTTTTGTTTTCGCGATATTGATTCTCATAAACGGTTGATTCTTATAACCACTGATCACTATAAGCAGTGGTTACTGTATATATTTTCTGACTACATTAAAGACCCTTAGAATTCAAAATGAGGATTTTTTAGCAGAATTTTGCCTGTTTTTTAAATAGATAAAAAAAATACTAGCATTTTTCAAGATACTCCAAGCCCATCCCACATCATTTAAAAACCTTCGTTTTTTTTTAAATATAGGTTTAACATATATATATATATATATATATATATATATATATATATATCGAACCTCCATATATCACCACTTTCCCATATGGAAATTTTCTATATATCGAACTCTTAGCAAATCTATGTTCATTACATAGAAAAACTGTTTCTATATATCGAAACAATCTCTCTATATCGAAATTTTTTCAAGACATATTGGGAGATATTATTCCACTTTAGACCGTTTACCTCACGAAAAATGAAGGTAAGGGGGAAAAGGAAGTTTGCTCGTAATTTCCATGAGATTTTTTTATAAATGGAGCTATAAATCAACCAATAATATACCTAGAGCCAAATCAGTAGTCCATTACGTTCTTAGTATTATTAAAAACATACGTGAAAAATTGGATAGACACGTCATGGTTAGATTTTAAGTTATCGCAAGAGTCGTTTACATTTTTGGTGAAAAATAAGTTCTTCAGAAAACGCGGTTCAAGTTTTCAACTTGAATTGAAATTCGTAGCTGCTGTTTCATTTTTATATCGCTCGCATTTCATTTCGAAGGATCGTATCGAAAAAATAAAAGCAGATTTAGAAACGTGAATTTACAATCCATATACATAAAACAGTTCCGTGACTGACTAACTGATTGACTGACTGACAGATAACGCACAGACCAAACCGTTGGACCTAAAGGGCTGAAATTATGCATGGCGATTCTTCTTTTGGTGTAGGGGTGCACCAAGGTTTTTGAAAAGTTCTTAGATTTTTTAAAATTAAATTTTTAAGCTGTTTTAGTAACTTTTTTAAAGTTTGCATTTAAAACAATAATTTGATGAAAATTTATATCACGAGAAAAATCAAAAAAATTCCTTTAAAATGAAATTTTTTTCGAATCTTTACCTCCCTTTTCTGATTTTTGGTGAGTTTTTAAAGATTAATTTTTTAGAATTTAATTTATTACATGCCGATCACGTGATTTCTTTTTCTGGTACTTTCAATAAATTTATCGTCACATAACAACGAAATAGACAAAAAAAAAATTTTTTTTTATTGTTAATGCGGCAGACGATTGGACATTATCCAAAAAAATATTAAAATACACCAAAAGATATATTCCTCAAACTGCACTATATTAACTGTACTATATTCTTTAGTATGTCCCATTAGATTTAATTGGAATATTTTTCTTCCACATTATTTTGTCTGTAAAAATATCCCTTACTATTTTGATTTTATATATATATATAATGTTTTTTTTTACATCATTTGTATACATTGATCGCCGTATTTATTATATATATATATATATATATATATATATTGGCATTAATTGTATACATTGAGGGTGTATTTAATTTGAATGTACTCCGTAGCGAAGTGCGGGTGTTCAGCTAGGCTTTAAATAAAAGGATTAAAAGCAATTCCAGAATTTACGTGAAAAGTCGATGTTTTAAACGTAGTCGGATACCTTAAGTTTTTACGTTTCCAAAGCAAGCACATTGTTCGAGTTTTTGTGAGCCCATTGCCTATCTGGTTTCTGTTTTTCTGCCCTCCCTCGTCAACGTGCCTACATCCGTTTTCTTCCGTGGACGGAAACGCGTTCTGCGCAGCGTCTTTCACTGCTAACGCATTCGGGGACCCTTATCGTATCTGATAAAAGCTCTCGACGTGAGTCACAGTGCCATGTTGCCACCAAACTCGCGCTGTCGGGAAAATTGACGAAATTTTCGGCAACGCACGTCAAACATCCGCTTCTGTGGTATTTCCTGATGGAGTTGGATTCAATATTGCGAAGGAAACCCTTCAATCCGTGATGGTATCACGGGTAACTGCCGTCAGTCTATCGTAAAATGGCGAGTCATGCTGTTTGAGCGAGTACACGAATAACCTTGCTTTAGTACTCTTTAATTGTACCCCGCAATAACATTTTGTTTTTACTCTTTCCTTTTTTAAGTAAATATATATATACAGTTGGCTCTCTGTTTAACTACGATCTCTATTTAAAGACGATATTTCCCAGTCCCGGCCCCTCCGACGTTATGGGAAATGTTACTTTTTCCCAAATTCTGTTTAAGGGCGATCTCTACTTAAGGACGATTTTTCACGGTCCCTTGAAAGTCGTTAAACAGAGAGCCAACCGTGTGTGTATGTATATATATATATATATATATATATATATAGTATATTTTATAAATATTGTATATTTATATATATATATATTTATAATCTATATATATAAAACAGTTCCGTAACTGACTCATTCATTCATTCATTCATTCACTGACTGACTGACATACAACGCACAGACCAAACCGCTGGACCTAAAGGGCTGAAATTTTGCATGGCGATTCTTCTAATAGTGTAGGGGTGCACTAAGAAAGATTTTTTCAAAAATTCTTCTTACATTTTTTTAAATTAAATTTTTAAGCTGTTTTTTAAACTTTTTTTACGTTTGCATTTAAAATAATACATTGAGAGTTATAATATTTATATCACGAGAAAGATCATAAATATTCCTTCAAAATGAAATCTTTTTCGAACCTTTACCTCGATTTTCTGATTTTTGGTGAATTTTTAAAGATTAATTTTTAGAATTTAATTTATTAAATGTTGATCACGTGATTTCTTTTTCTGGTACTTTAAATAAATTATCGTCACGTTCGTAACAACTAAATAGACAAAAATGATATTCTCTTTCTTTCTAATGCAGCAGACGATTGGATATTATCCAAAAAAAATAAATATCCTTACGATTTTTTTATAAATATATATTAGATATATATATATATATCATTGATTCACTTCTAAAGGAAGGAGTACTAACTCCTTCCTACATGGGTGCTCGGCCCTCGGACTCGAAAAATACCCCTAGCATGCTGAACTTAAAAAAAAAAAAAACTTTATTTTCTTTCGACTTGATTTCGACTTGATTTCGACTGGATTACTGTTGTCTGTCACTTTGGATTTGGATATCGAAAGCGAAAGCCAAAGTGATGTGCCACGGACTCTGATGATACTCTGATGGGATGATGAGACCAAAACCAGAATTGTAAGTAACTTGGATCATATTAAAATTATTTGATGCATACGTTGACGCTTGTTCAAGAAAATTTTGATGATTAAGGGAATTCTCAACTTATTGAGGATTTAAGAAAACTGAAGATATTTCAACGTTCTTTTGATGCAGGAATTTAATTGATGCTAAATTCACTTTTGATGGTCTTTGACGTTGAATTTATCACTTCTGTTTTCTTGAAGAGAATTCTATTTCGATGAAATTATTTGATGATTTGATGAAAATTTCGACATTTAACTTGAAGAATCTTGTTTCCTTGAACAAACCACAACATAATATATATTTTGAAAGATCGCGAATTGAATACTTTTGAAGATTATTATATTATTATTTTGATGCATAATTTTGACGAAGCGAATGTTTATTTGATGACAACTTTGCTTATTTGATGCGCTTTGATGTTGAACTTAATTCTGCTGTTTTCTTGCGAGAATATTTTTTATTTTGCAGAATGCTTTGATGCTTTCGATTTCACAATTTTGATACTTTCGATTTCCCAATTTGATGCTTTTAACATTAGAACTTTAACTATTATTTTGATGCTGCATTTACATCCTCTATTTTCTTCAACAGTGATTTATTTTGAAGATTAATTTGATGAATATTTTGCTGAAGTAATATCTAACTTGATACATATCTAAATTTACGTCATCTGTTTTCTTCAACCAGAGAAATTATTTTGAAGAACTTATTATTTGATATTTGATGCTTATGTTAGTTCATAATTTTGTTTTCTTGAACAAAACCTGTTTTAAAGATTACTTATTTTGATGCATATTTTGAGAATCAATATTTTATTATGAATTGGTATTTGAAAAAATTTCGATTTGAAATATTATTTTCTACTTTTGAATTTGAGTAACTACGTATTATAATTAGTGATTTTGGTTTTGAATATTTGTATATTTGTGTACTATAATTGTTTGAACCTATTATATAGTTATGGCTACTCTCAACGATTACCCCAATATTGCAAAATCATTAAAATTTGGTGGTACGAATCAAATAAAGGTTCTACATCGTTTAATTTTTGGTACAGACGGCGACAGACAAAATCGTACCAGATACGTAAATTTACAGGTTTTAAACAGCCATTGTTGGAAGCAACGAAACAGAAAGTACTTAAAGAGTTTTCACTTAAAGACTTGATTTCTATTTGTAATCTACTTCATTTAGAATTTTCAACTGACCCAGACAAATGTGCCAATACCATTCTTATGAGTCTTAGTGATTTATCGTTATTAAAAGCAGAATTTTCTGATCTTTCGGAATGCGAAGTGAATGATGACTCACTTCCGGGTGCACGTTCATCCCAAACTAACAGCGTTATAGAGGAAAATAGATCTCCCTTTTCCCCCACCATTGACGCAAAAGAATCTTCGAATAAGCAAAATACACACATTTCCGTTGGTGAATCAGATCAAAATTCATTGCCTTCAGTTGAAACTGCGAATCTCTCTTTCCAGTTGTTTAGTCTGAAAGACGTTGTTGATTTAATAAAACCTTTCTCGTCTCGTGATAATTACAGTGTTGAGAATTTTATATCTGACGTTGAAGAACTTTTTTGTTTATATCAGATAAACAATCCAATTCACCAAATTACTTTCTTAGAAAATGTTTAACTGGTCCCGCTCAAACTTTAATTAGGTCTATTCGTGGAATTACAAATTGGGAACAATTGAAGCACCATTTATTAGACGAATTTTCGGACAAAATTAACGGTATTCAGTTACATAAATTAATGGAATCTCGACGTATGAAACCGTTTGAAACCCTACAAGAATATTTCTTAGCTATAGAGATTTGGCACACAAAGGTTCTCTCGATGACTCCTCTCTGTTTGAGTATGTCATAAACGGAATTCCTGATTCAACAAACAATAAAGTTATTCTTTACGGTTGTAAATCCGTCCCTGAATTTAAGGAAAAGTTGAAAATTTATGAACAAATCTTTAACAGATCACAAATTTCAGACAAAATAATCAGAAAAAAAATTGATGCTTCCTACCTCAATGTGAAAGTCGATAATACACGTAGCCCAAATACACAGCCAGTATGTTTCCTGTGGCTTGAGAGGTCACAAAGCAACCAATGTTTGAATAAGTCACTTGGTAAACAATGCTACGGATGTAAAAGTTTTGGTCATGTTCATGCTAATTGCCCTAAAAGTTATCGAAATTCTAAACCAAAACCTGATTCTCAAAACCTATTTCTGATAAAACTGTAAATGCACTTTCTCCTGAAACTTCATCGAAAAATCCCATGCATGTTGACATTCAACTTGCAGGAATTCAATTGACAGCACTCTGTGACACTGGGTCACAGGCAACCCTCATCAATGAGAAAACCTATCGAAGAATTGGTTCGCCACCATTGCAGCCCAC
Source organism: Dolomedes plantarius (assembly GCA_907164885.2). Classification (NCBI taxonomy): domain Eukaryota; kingdom Metazoa; phylum Arthropoda; class Arachnida; order Araneae; family Dolomedidae; genus Dolomedes; species Dolomedes plantarius. The sequence goes on along the minus strand of OU015492.1, from coordinate 228,925,243 downwards.
CAACATTCCCTTTTCAGGAATTGGCAAAAACCAAGTTCACAGCATCGGATTCTTTCAGGATTCCATCGAAATTCAAACCATTACTTTACCTGCTAAAATACATGTTCTAGAGGATGACTTGATTCCTTTTGATGTGATTATCGGAATCGACTTTTTGCAGCAAACCCAATTTACATTTGATGAAGACGGTATTCGTTTTACTCTTGATAATAACATCTTCGTTAATATTGCTAATATTCCTGATGACGAAGCTTTCCCATTTGATCTTTCACACATTTTGAATTCTGAAATTCGTGAGGAAGTTCAAAATATCGTTACTTCCTACAAACCCCATAAAGTTCAAGACACTGAAATTAAAAGGACTATTTATTACAAGATGAAATCCCCGTAAATCAACGTTCTCGACGACTCCCTTTTGCGGAACAGAAAATTGTAGAAAAACAAATTCAAGATCAGGGCCAAATATGCATGTCTGAAAACCTCTAACATCTACTCAAGATAAGATTTCTAGGGTAGAGAAAATGGATAATCCAATTGATTTGAACGTGATGATGATGATGATGATGCCAATGATTTAGATTGTTTCATGATAATGATGATGGAAAATATTTAGATGATGCTGATGCCAGTGATTTAGATTTGCTTCATGATAACGATGATGATAATGCTTTTGATATTGGAACTATCAAAGCAACTCTTGAACCAAAAATTTGATGCCGATGATGATGCCCTTGAGAATGAATCCGTCAAAAGTGAAAAGGTTGAACCAAAATTTCAAGTTATTGAAGCTCCCAAACCCCTGAACAAATAGCAGCTTTTCAACAACAAAAAACATTCTTTCAAAACCCAGTTCTTCATGTTTTTCAACAGGGATACCATTAGAACTCCACACTGATGCCAGCCCCTTAGGTTTTGGCGCTGTGCTCTTGCAACAATCCGATGATGGACTTTCATCCTATTCATTATTTTAGCCGTAAAACTACAGTTCAACAAGAAAAATATCATAGTTATGAACTGGAAGTTCTTGCCGTTATTGAAGCGCTAAAAAAATTTCGAAACTACTTGTTGGGAACAAAATTTAAAATTATCACCGATTGTGATGCTTTCCAAAAAACGATGCACAAAAAGACCTACCAGCTAAAATTGCTCGATGGGCATTGATGTTAGAAGACTTGATTATGAGTTTGTCATCGACCGGTAGACAGATGAAACATGTTGATGCTTTAAGTCGTAACCCCATTCTTGTAATTACCTCAAAATATCACTCAAAAGGTGAAAATGCCCAAGACCAGGATGAATTTATATCTCAAATTAAATCTATGCTTGAATCTACACCTTCTGATGAATTTTTTGTTAAAAACGGAATTCTTTATAAACTTCATCAGGATGCCGAACTTTTAGTAGTACCACAATGATGCAGAAAGAAATAGTGCTAAACGCCCATTCACAAGGTCATTTTGCTTCACAAAAAACCGAATTAATTGTTTCTCGTGAATTTTTCATCCCCCTCCCTCAACTTAAGAAATTAGTTCAAGAAATTATTTCGAATTCTATTCCTTGCATTTTGTTCTCGCGAAAATCTGGAAACAGAAAGAAAACATACGACAATAAGAAACGGCGTAAACCAGCTCGTAAATACAAGATAGATGACAAAGTGGCAATACAACGAACTCAATTTGGAACCGGATTAAAGCCGACCAAAGTTCTTCGGACCATATGAGATCACGAACATCAACCCCAACGATCGTTACGAAGTTCGAAAGTTAGGACATCACGATGGTCCACCATAACATCAACTGCAGCGGACAAAATGAAACAGTGGTGCAGAAACTGAACACCTATATATATATATATATATATATATATATATATTGGCATTAATTGCATACATTGACCGTGTATTTAATTTGAATGTCCTCCGTAGCGTAGCGAAGCGCGGGTTTTCAGCTAGTATTATATATATATATATATATATATATATATATATATATATATATATATATATATATATATATATATATATCGATATTTATTGGTTAACCTTGCTTTACACCTTTCTAGCTGAAAACCCGCGCTTCGCTACGGAGTACATTCAAATTAAATATAACGGTCAATGTATGCAATTAATGCCCCCCAAAAACAAATATATATAGGTAGCCCTCCTTCAGCACGGCATCTTACAACACGGTTTCGCTCTAACACGATAGGATGAATTGCGGGAACCCTCGTATAACACTGCAACCTGTAACACGGTTACGCTCTAACACGATAAGTAAGTTTTTAGCCTTTGTACAACACTGTACTTCTATAGCACAAGATAACATGATTTTTGTTTCTCACATTTAAAAATTAAATTACCTTAAAATAATGACGGGGAGGAATAATGATCTATAGTGGCTTTACATGAAAATGTATAAACAAATTATAATTTATTCATTTATAACTCTATAAAATTACAAGAATGCCTAAGCTTAGTTGAAAATCTTGAATGCAAACTCTTTCTCTGAAAAAAGCCAAAAATTCAAAAGGGAGCTGCAAAATTGTCTATCTCCGTACCTTGAATCTACAACGACCTTGTTAAGAGCCAGCAAATAAACCAAAATGACAGATTTTTTAAAGAGGATAGAAGGTGCAAGAAATCTAAATGAAGAAAAAGGTTCTGAAAGTAAAGGTGATATCGTTCAATCGAAAATACGTTCTCGTTTGATTGTATTGAGCAATGATGAAGAAGAAATTTATTAAATTAAGGTCGCGTTAAATGAAAATAATATTTTTTTGCTTCTTTTCGTTTTGTGTTATACATATATTTATATTTTTAATAAAAATTAAGTTGTTTACGTGGAATTAAAATAAAATTTTTTTGTTTTTGATCAGTTTTCAGAACGCAACCCCCTGTTTTGAACTGTCTCTGGGTCTCATATAACACGGTTTCACACAACACGGCATTTTCTAGGATAATATTGTGGCGTCACGACAAGTAGTAAGGCATTATCTCTCTGACGCATTTTAAAAAAATTTCGCAACTATTGATCCGTACCAAGAAAGACAGAGTTCTAATTAAAAGCGAAAGCCAAATTTTTAAAACAAAACATAACAAGTAGATTTATTTACAAAAAGACTTAAACATTAAACACTTTCGACATAATCAATCAATTTACGTGCAGATTCACAAATACGCGCTCCAGGGCCCATTCTCTGCCCAACAACACAGGAGCCTAGTAAAAACACGTCTATGCCGCTCGGATTTTATACAGCGTCTCCCCTCAATGTCTGGATTTTCAGAAGGGGTGGAGGGGGCGGCAGATGCCGGCAGATTATCGGCTGACAGCTTTAGTGGCTTGGAACCGAACAACACATTCCTTGAAAACACGCAGCTGTGTTCCAAGCGCTTGTGGGTTCTTTGGAAAAATAACCTCATCTTTCCAGTACGCTACAATATCGAGTGAAAATAGGGGCCGCCACTGGTTATACATTTTGTGAACGCTAGCATTTTTCTTAACGATTCGAATATAGCAAACAAAACCCTCGGTCCCTTGAAGTTCGTTATAACGGGGTTTGACAATTATGTTTGCAGAAATAATCATTAATGATAATTGAAATATGTGACTATCGAATGTGACTTTCAAACATTTGTAACGCGATAAAGAAGTACGAAATAGGGGCCCAGTGCAGAGTCGCGTTTCGATTCGGTCAAGAAGATGCTCGGTTCCCGGCAAGCTCACGGAATGCTTTCGCGTCTACGCCGGGTATGTGAAATCTGTAAGCCAGCACTTGTGGTGTGGCAAAACTGTTGGACACCTTATTTAACACTATCATATTTTTTAACAAATGAAAAAATATTAAAAATACGATAATTACAGAAACTTGTTAATAATTATAGAAAAATTTAAAACATTTTTTTAATTGTATGATTCAATATGACTTGAAAGCATCCTCGTCCGACCGTTTGCGCACCACTGATCTCAGAGCTATATTTTTAGACTTCACTCGCCAATGCTCCCTGCCTCTTCATTCGGCTCAGTGTTGACCGAGAGTGACCGGGCCCCACAAAAGAAAAGAAAGGCCTTTTCAGGGCCATACAAATGTATTAAATTCCCGTCGCTGCCGACAGATGGCTGCACCATACTGCTTGGATTGGATTGCTTTTTTAGAATTGAAATATCTTTAAAACTATTAAAGTAACAGAATAACTGTAAGCAGAAAAAGTTATCAGTTTTCAAAGCTCTTTTCAAATATGTAAGATTTATGTACTTTCATGAAAAAAATAATACACCGATTTTCGACCAAAATAAAATGGCCGCCAAAATTGCAGTCTCAGGATGAGTGAGACCCGGAGACGTGATGTCACGTGACCCGACAAAACCCACGACAAATACGTCTGTTACTTTATTTATATAGATGACGGTCGTCTTCGAAGTATACTCTTTAATTGTACTCCGCAATAACATTTTGTTTTTACTCTTTCTTTTTTTAGATATATATATATATATATATATATATATATATATATATATATATATATATATAATTTTTTTTTTCTTTTCATTTTAAATTCAAACTCATTTACTATTAGGTCTACAATTATATAATTTTAAGCTATGAAAAAAAATACGCCGTGCTTCCTTTTTTTTTGGGGGGGGGGGGGAGAATTGCCCCTACTTCCCCCCTCCCCCCTTTGGAGTCGCCACTGCATTCTATCTCAAAGACTTTCAGATTTTTAACTATGGAAAGTTAAAAGTAAATGTCGGGGTTGCTCTGTTAATAAGTGCACGATACAAAAACAGGTTCCGATAACTTTTCATTGCGGAATAAGATAAGATAAACCCGTCTTTCAAAATCAGCCATTTCTAATCTTCGTATCCAAGTCCAACTTTCGCTTAACGAGGACTGAGAAAGCACCGTGTGAAAGGACGATAAACGTGTCTCACACCTGTTTCGGATAAAAATGCTTTTCAAAGTCAATAAATATCGAGGCTGTTGAAATAAGTGAGTTTTAATTGGGCGAGCCACCGTAATTTGGCTGATCGTAGCTTTTGATTCACGTCGTAAAACCTTTTTCCCCAATTTTTATCCCAATCAATAAAAGGAGTGGATTTTAGGCGCATTCACATACTATTCACGAGTATAAACAAAAAATAACATCCATTTTTCAATAGAAACAGAAATCCCCAAATAGCGTCGCAGTTCCTATACGGCAGGGACACCAAGAGAGTCTATTTTCAATCATCAGTGGTTTCTAAAATAATTTATTCAGAAATATCAAAATTTGACCGTGAGTTAAACACGCTTTCTTATCTATATATATAAAACAGTTCCGTAACTGACTGACTGACTGACATACAACGCACAGACCAAACCGCTGGACCTAAAGGGCTGACATTTTGCATGGCGATTCTTCTTATAGTGTAGGGGTGCACTAAGAGAGATTTTTGAAAAATTCTTCTTAGATTTTTTAAATTAAATTTTTAAGCTATTTTTGTAACTTTTTTTAAGTTTGCATTTAAAATAATGATTTGAAGGTTATAAAATTTATATCGCGAGAAATATCCTAAAAATTCCTTTAAAATGAAATCTTTTTCGAATAATTACCTCCATTTCTGATTTTTGGTGATTTTTAAAAGATTCATTTATAGATATTAATGTATTAAATGCCGATCACGTGATTTCTTTTTCCGGTACTTTAAATAAATTTATCGTCACGTGCATGACAACTAAATAGACAAAAAAATATTTTTTTTCTCGCTAATACGGCAGACGATTGGACATTATTTTGTCTATAAAAATATCCCTTACGATATTTTTTATAAATATATATATTTTTTTCTATATCAATTGTATATATTGATCGTCGTATTTATTATAAATATACATACTTATATTTATTTTTTTGGCATTAATTGCATACATTGACCGCTGTATTTAATTTGAATGTACTCCGTAGCGAAGTGCGGGTTTTCAGCTAGTTTATAAATATGGAACTCAGTTTTTTTGCTAGCTTGAAGAAAATTTTTTTAAATGTTTAAAATTTTAACCACTGTTTTTTTCATTGTAAAGTCATTTCGCACATGATATCACTAAAACAGTTGGCTAGAATACCATGAAATTTTATACACGGGCAATATGAACACGTATCATTAAAATAAACTACAATTGTGTCATTCCTGCCATAAAAAATTTCATTACAGTAAAATCTATTAAAATTTTTTTTCGAAATTTAAAATTAAAAAAAACTTTTTTTTCTATGAAGAACTAAGAATTTTGTTTTCAGAGTAGTTCATTTTAAAGATATATTATACAACTTCATTTTAAAACTAAAAAAATATGCATATTCATAAATATACTGCCATAACAATAAAAAAAAAACAATGGTTGAAATTAAAAAAAATTAAAATATTTATCTTCCACGTGGAAAAAAATTGAGAGCCGTATTTATAAAGAAGGAAGAGTGTTTGTTTAGTTCAGAGTAAAATTTTGATATTTCTGAATAAATTATTTTAGTAACTGCTGATGATTGAAAACAGGGGTGTGTTTGTCGAGTCTCTTGGACTTTAAAAGGTACGTGTCCCCTTAAGCTTTTTACCGACCGCGAGATGTGTCGCCACTACCCTTTTGACTGTGCATACCAGGGTCGTCTATTCCACTAAATTCTAAATGTCCATAAACGCTTCGAAAATGCCAACTAGTGGAATTATAGATGGCCATAAACGCTTCAAAAATACAACTAGTTCAATTATAGATGCCCATAAACGCTTCGAAAATGCCAACTAGTGCAATTATAGATGGCCATAAACGCTTCAAAAATACAACTAGTTCAATTATAGATGCCCATAAACGCTTCGAAAATGCCAACTGGTGCAATTATAGATGGCCATAAACGCTTCGAAAATGCCAACTAGTTCAATTATAGATGCCCATAAACGCTTCGAAAATGCCAACTAGTGCAATTATAGATGGCCATAAACGCTTCAAAAATACAACTAGTTCAATTATAGATGCCCATAAAAGCTTCGAAAATGCCAACTAGTGCAATTATAGATGGCCATAAACGCTTCAAAAATACAACTAGTTCAATTATAGATGCCCATAAACGCTTCGAAAATGCCAACTAGTGCAATTATAGATGGCCATAAACGCTTCAAAAATACAACTAGTTCAATTATAGATGCCCATAAACGCTTCGAAAATGCCAACTAGTGCAATTATAGATGGCCATAAACGCTTCAAAAATACAACTAGTTCAATTATAGATGCCCATAAAGGCTTCGAAAATGCCAACTAGTGCAATTATAGATGGCCATAAACGCTTCGAAAATGCCAACTAGTACAATTACTTCGAAAATGGCAACTAGTACAGTGGACCGCATCCAACAGAACCACAAAATAACCTCTTCTTTTTACACGGCTAGATTGAGCACTACGACGATATCAGACTTTGTTTACGATGAGTATAATCCGTCTCGTAAGAGATTATTTGAGGTTTATCTGCTGCTCGGTGAACCAGTTATTCGGCTGAGGATAGAGATGAGGGATCAGAAGCATTTAGAAATAATTCAGGCTTTTTTAAAGCGATAATGGGGCTAATATACTTACCTTTCACGAGTGTTTTACAATGTGAAAACTAATCAAGTGCATAGCATAAAAGCACACATAATCAACTTGTCATACTGACATAATTAGCGTCATTTCTTTCGTTGTAGAGTGTACCTCGTGGCGCAATTCTACCAACCGCAAGTTCTTAAATTCAGTGCCAAAAATGTTGATCAAACAACCGACGGTTTGTGTTTAGGCCCGATATCCATAATAAGTTCGTTCCTCACCGAGACGTGATAAATCCCTGTACTATACAAAATATTACAACAGTGGACCTTCAAACCTAACTTTTTTTTCTTTTCAATGGATTTGCTTGAAATTTGAATATGTCATCAGTACCATAGATATGTAAAAAAGGAGTTCAAATTTAATGATGAAATATTAATTATATCAAAAATTGGCCTCATTTAAAAGGTTCCATGCGCATTTATTTTGCATATAATTTTATTTACAGGATACTTTATAGCACTAACAATGAAACTTATTGCTTATTTTAAGCATTCATTAAAAATATAGAGAGAGAAAATAATACAGTTGGCTCTCTGTTTAACGACTTTCAAGGGACCGTGAAAAATCGTCCTTAAGTAGAGATCGCCCTTAAACAGAATTTGTGAAAATATGACATTTCCCATATCGTCGGAAGGGCCGGGACTGGGAAATATCGTCTTTAAATAGAGATCGTCGTTAAACAGAGAGCCAACTGTAATAGTGAAAACACCCTTTTTATGACGCAAAATACCTCTAAATCATCTTTTCAAGTACAAAATTTAGAAATTCCGGGCTACGAAGCATACTTTTTTTCAATAAGATTTATTTGATTTACAGTGAAGTCTATAAAACTTAAATTTCGAAGCAATACGATCGTTAGAAATGCGCCCAGAGCAGTTTGAATATTCGTATGACGTGAAAATTTTATTTTGATAAAAACATATTTATAGTGATTGCTATTAGTAACCACATAATATCTAAATTAAATACAAATGCCTATAACTAGGAAAGTAATCGCAGAAATTAAAAATTATTTTTGCAACACGTTCCTACGCGTCCGTAGTTTCACAATTCAACAAAATAAAAAAAAATCTAATTTTTGGACAAATTTCACAATTTTGAAAGTCCACTGTCCCCTTAATACGTTTCGAGGCAACTCCCACCTGCCGTAATGCACTGTATAAGTTTCGGAAACAGCTTTCTAAGTCCTCTTCTTTAATGAAGACGTCGCCGTTTTCTGGATGGCTTCGACATCCTCAAATCTTTCAGTTTAGGAAACTAGAAAAAGCCAGGGTGCTAAGTTCGGAGAGTATGCATCTGGGGCCAATCTGCTGAAGGGAACAACATTTGGAGATGCGACATCGACAATAAAACATCGCCAAAAAGCCATCGATGTTTTTGAGCATCATTTTTTTTAAAAAACTGGTTTAGTAACATCTAATATTAATGTTACTTCGGTTAGTCGTATGTGTGTGTGCAGGGCCGGCTAACTAGGCATCAGCCTCAAGATCAAGAGGGGCCTACATTCAAATTGTTAGCAAAATTAAAATTACACTATTCTAAAAACAGTGAATAAAGTTCCATTTTTGGTTTAGTTTAAGACTTAAAATTCATAATAATTCATACTTAAACTTTAAATGCGAATTATTATGAAATAAATTTATCTGAATTGAATTTGGTTTAATCTTCAATGTATTGAATATATATATATATATAGGTTAGTACCAATAATAACATGTTTCATTTAATATATTCATATATATCACAGTAATGATGTATTTTATTATCTCGTGTAATTTACAAATTTAAAAATGAGAGGTGAAAGGGCCTCATAAGTGGAATAGCCTAGGGCCTCTTTTCATCTAAATCCGGCCCGGCCCTGTGTGTGTGTGGAGATTTAGTTTTGCTCTTTGACTGGGCTGGCACAAATGACCAAAACTTGATTGCTAGAGTCAGCGCATATCACAGAATTTCCATGATGCATTTTAATACGTTTACAAGAAATTTGAGGAAGAAATTATTGCTACAAAAACAATTGATAGGACCAAAGCCTTAAAGATAAATCCGCGATGTTTTCTAATTTAAATTGGTTGAATGTGAAAAATTATTGTAAAAAGTTTAAATAATTTTGAAAAAAAAAAATTCATGACTTTAACACAGGATAAAAGGATTGGTTTCTTAAAATAATTTAACAGAATTTTTGAGTTTACATTTACTGAGTGTAAAAATTATGCTAGGTGGTTAATTTTTTTTTATTATGGTGCTTTTTCATGAAAAAACATCGCATCGATGTTAAAAAAAACCGGCTCCAGTGAAACGATGTTTAGAACATCGATGTTTTTATCGAAACATCGACATTAAAGAGAATTCTGATAGAGGACTTATACAGCCGAGCAGAGGAGTGGGGAGTTACTTCGAAACATATTAAATGGGTATGTATTTCATGTAATATTTTCTGGATCAGTCCTGGAAATTGATTGTATGTGGCCAATATCCTATCAAATGCCTTATTTAATCCTGTGCCGAGAAGAAATAAGAAACGTTACCGTTTGTTGAAAATGAAATATTCTCCATCCAACCGGATGGAGATTGACGGGGGCGTTGCTGAAGCATCCGCTGTCAAAGATAGGAGTGGCCGCTTTTTATGTTAAAAGAATTTTTCCCCGAATTTTTGTCTAAATATGCGGGCAGGCCGCCCAGTTATACAGGATGCCGGCAAGGCGATGACACCGGAGGTCAAAGTTTTGGGTGCACGAACCTCAAGGACACGCGCCAGTCGAACGTCTCGAAATACCTCCGCACTCGCAACGTCCAGTCTGTTCGACATTCGCCAGAACTCCATTCCAAAACTAACTAAACAAAACTTCCCAACGACTAAATCTTTTGATTGACTAAACCCTTCCTCTTCACCATTTAACAATTTTTAACATCCCACGACATCGAAACAAACGTCTGTCAGAAGAACTAGGTCACCGCTCGGCAAGAGGAACATAACCAACTACGGATAGCCGGTGTTCCCCGAGCCTGACGACTTAAAATTTCGTACACCTACAGATATTGTCCCACGATGGTTATACGCATACTATCTTTCTGCATATCATATACTAGCTGAAAACCCGCACTCCGTCCATTCAAAATAAATACAACGCTCAATATATGCAATTAATGCCCAAAAATAAATCTTAGCCTAGAGTAGAAAAAGTGTAGGTAACCATTCCGGGACGGACCAAGTCGGGCACATCTTAACATTGCGACGCCATTTTCTGAAATTTTTCTCGAAAAATAATACCGCAAAAGTGACATATTTTGAAAGCCCTTTAAAAAATTTGAAAATTTCCAGTGAACAAACACCCTAGCTCAAAAACCGTTTAGTTTTTGAAATATCTTCAAATTAAAATATCCGTCGAAAAGAATCATTTATTCGATGGAGTCATTCACTTGAATTTCGAATTCATTCTACTCCATGGTTTTTCATATTCCCTTTAAATAACTCCATTTTTAATGTTTAATTTTAATGTTAATTAAATCGTGTTTCACTTTTTATTTTTGTTTTATTTTATTGTTGTTTACTGCTGCTTAAGTATCGTTTTCGGCAATGCCTGTTGTGTGGCGAGTCATTCGCTTTTGAAACAGTTTTGGTTTAGTTTTGATTTCGTTTAGTTTAGTTTAGTTTTGTTGTTTGCTGCTGTTTAAGTCTCTTGAAACGCTGATCAACATTCCGTCATTTTTGACGGGGGTTATATACTAGTATATATATATTTATTTATAATAAATGCGACGATCAATGTATACAATTGATGTAAAATATATCTATCTATATATATATTTATAAAAACGATTTTTTTATATATATTTATAAAAAAATCGTAAGGGATATTTATTTTTTTTGGATAATATCCAATTGTCTGCTGCATTAGAAAGAAAAATAATATCTTTTTTTTGTCTATTTAGTTGTTATGCAAGTGACGACAAATTTATCAAAAGTACCAGAAAAAGAAATCACGTGATCGGCATTTAATAAATTAAATTCCAAAAATGAATCTTTAAAAATTCACCAAAAATCAAGAAATGGATATAAATATTCGAAAAAGATTTCATTTTAATGGAATTTTTAAGGATCTTTCTCGCGATATAAATTTTATAACCCTCAAATTATTATTTTAAATGCAAACTTGAAAAAAGTTACTGAAACAGCTTAAAACTTTAATTTTAAAAAATCCAAGAAGAATTTTTCAAAAATCCTTCTTGGTGCACCCCTACACCACACCATAAGAAGAATCGCTATGCAACATGTCAGCCCTTTAGGTCCAGCGGTTTGGTCTGTCAGTGAGTTAGTTACGGAACTGTTTTATATATATATATATATATATATATATATATATATATAGATAGATAGATAGATAGGTAAAGAGAGGAAGTGTTTTCTCTCATTGCTTTCAAAAATCCACAGTTGCAATGAGCCTTGCATGAAACTAAAATTTTTTTTTTCTCCTTAATTCAATCGGAAAGAAATGTGGTACATGATTCATAGTACTGTATGTACATTGGTGCTACGCCATGTCTTCATGTTTTTCAGGAAATGAGATGTTTGAATACAGCTTATTTCCTGTACAATTTCACTTTCAAAGTTCTGCTGATAATTTTAATCTATATATATATATATATATATATATAAAACAGTTCCGTAACTGACTGACTGACAGATAACGCACAGACCAAACCGCTGGACCTAAAGGGTTGACATTTTACATGGCGATTCTTCTTATAGTTTAGGGGTGTGCTAAGAGAGATTTTTGAAAAATTCCTCTTAGATTTTTTAAAATTAAATTTTTAAGCTGCTTTTGTAACATTCTTTAAGTTTGCATTTAAAATAATGATCTGAGGGTTATACAATTTATATTGCGAGAAAAATCCTAAAAATTCCTTTAAAATGAAATCTTTTTTGAATCTTTTCCGATTTTTGGTGAATTTTTAAAAGATTCATTTTTAGAATTTAATTTGTTAAATGCCGATCGCGTGGTTTCTTTTCTTTTTCTGATACTTTAAACTAATTTTGCGTCACGTGCATAACAACGAAATAGACAAAAAAAAAAAAAATAATATTTTTTTCTTGCTAATGCGGCAGACGATCGGACATTATCCATAAAAATATTAACATGCGGTAAAAGAAATTATGTTCCTCAAACTGTACTATATTAACCGTACTATATGCTTCAGTATGTTCTATTAGATTTCATTTGAATATTTTCTTCTACATTATTTTATCTATAGAAATATCCGTTACGATTTTTTTTATAAATACAGTCGAACCTCCTTATATCGAAGAAGCAAATTGTCGGAAAAAATTCGATTTATAGAAATTTCGATATATAGAATTGATCTTAGTTTTATCATAATTCTCCTAAAACATTAAAATTAAAGCTAATTTTCGTACACGAAACTCCATTTCTAATTTATATGCGAATCACATTAAATGAAAGTTAATAACTAAAAAATGAATGAATACGAAAGATTTATTGAGTACTGCATACCTTTTAAAAAAAACAATAATCCAGACAGTGGTAACAATGATCACAGTTACATTCTTTAAAAAACAACTACGAATATCTTGCCGAACAGCCAGTTTTGCGGAAAGTTCATCGAAGAAATAAATTTTCGCATTTATTCAATCCACAAAAAACTTCATCGGGAACATTTTCCGCGAATTGAAGTCCACGACGTATTGTTTCAAACGACAAAAATTGGGAGATTTTATTCTAAAGTGGAATAAAATCTCCCAATATGTCTTGAAAAAAATTTCGATGTATAGAGATTTTTTTTCGATATATAGAAACAGTTTTTCTATGTAATGAACATGGAGATTCGCTGAGAGTTCGATATGGGGAAATTCGATATATGGAGGTTCGACTGTATATTGTGGCATTAATTGTATTTAATTTGAATGTACTCCGTAGCGAAGTGCGGGTTTTCAGCTAGTATCACAGTATGTATTTTGATCGATACTTTCTCGTTGTGGACTGTAGATTTTCCTTTGTTTTTTGTTTCGTAATAATTTCTTATAATCTTAATCTAGAGGCAACTATATTAATTGATTCACTAGTTATAGAAACGCACTAGACTTTTTCAACGGACACCATAGTCCTTTATTTATTATACGGAGAGGTCTTTTTTACGACCTTATTCACTGGTTCTCCATAGGCGACTGAACTAACAGTCGCCAAGGGTTGGCGGGAAGACGGTACCCAGTGATCACGCAGGAGCGCCAACATATTTAATATTCCAATTCTAAGATCCCGCAACGATAAGCAGTCGCTCGTCATGAAAGTGCTAACAGGGCGTTACGGTGCTCGATAAAAGGGGGATTAGAATAGCGAATGACCCAGTAGAAACGGGAATGAACCCTACTCCATGCCGTCAAATTACAAACCATGACTGTTAATTGTTGTCCAATTTACAAACCATGACGATCCGTGAAAACACACCTCCCCGCCAGAGCAACCAGGCATGGGAATCACTCAATGATTTCCTGGACCGTGACGCAGGCAGCTTCTTTATAATAAAAAGATCCAGAGAGACAAAATTCGACAGTGGACTTTCAAAATTGTGAAATTTCTCCAAAAATTCCATTTTTTTTATTTTATTGAATTGTGAACGAGTAGGAATCTGTTGCAAAAAGAATTTTTAATTTCTGCGATTACTTTCCTAGTTAGAGGCATTTGTATTTAAGTTAGATATTATGCGGTTACTAATAGCAATAACTTTAAATGCGTTTTTATCAAAATAAAAATTTTCGTGTCATGCTCATATCCAAACTGCTCCGGGCGCATTCCTAACGATCGTATTGCTTTGAAATTTAAGTTATATATACTTAACTGTATATCACATAAATCTTATTGAAAATAATGATGCTTCGTAGCTCGGAATTTCTAAATTTTATACTCGAAAACAATATTTATAGGTATTTTGCGTCATAAAAAGGGTGTTTTCCCTATTATTTTTTTCTCTTTATATTTTTAATGAATGCTCAAAATAAGCAATAAGTTTCATTGTTAGTTCTATAAGGTATCCTGTAAATAAAAATTACCATATTATATGCAAAAGAAATGCGCGTGGAACATTTTTAATGAGGCCAATTTTTGATATAATTAATAATTAATCTTTAAATTTTAACCACTTTTACATATCTATGGTATTAATCACATATTCAAATTTCAAGTAAATTCATTGAAAACAAAAAAAAGTTAGGTTTGAAGGTCCACTGTCCCCTTAAAGAGGTTGGAATGACATTCACTGGTTAAAATCTTACACTCACCCTATACCGATAATAGGTATCACTAATATGTTTCGAAAATAATTTGGAAGGAAAAAGGATTTAGAGCTATAACGGAATCAGAAATTTTGTGATAATCCGAAACAGACCCTTTTCCGATTAAACGAAATCATTCTTAAAATAAACTTAAATTACATAATAACATGTGATTACATAAATATTACATACTAGCTGAATACCCGTGCTTCGCTACGGAGTACTTTCAAATTAAATACAACGGTCAATGTATAAGCAATTAATGTCAATATATTTATAAAAAAAAATCGTAGCAGATATTTTTATAGGCAAAATAAATAATCTCCACAGTTGCAGTAATGCCGTGTTTGGCTGTTGTGCGCATGCGCGTGTCTCTGAGGTACTGTCGCTGGCCAAAGAAGCATGTGGAAGTGTTTTTCTTTGACTCGGCGTGTGTTATACTTAAAAACCTGGTACCCTATTCTTGATTGTGATAAACTGTAGAAGACAATCAGCTATTCGATTTAATTCAGTGTTTTTTGCTGCTGCTGTTTTCTTGAATAGAAAATTTTAATAATTAACCACGATCGCCTCGAATCCCGAGGAAATAAATTCTATGACAGTAAGTGAAATTCAACAGCTTAAGTTTTCACGGTTGTCTCTCCATGAGAAAGTTACAGTTAAGATAAGAGGCCGTCCAACACCTGATATTCGAATATTTCAGGCAGGAATAAGCAACTGCAAGAAGTATATTCGCAGCTTTAATTCTGAATAGTACCAACGGAAAAGTGCGACTGTGAAGTGAAGATTGCATTGTTTCGCTTCCCGTGTTTGCTGTTTGGCGGTGGTGCAACATGGACAAAAGACGGTTTTAGAAATGCGAAAAAAAAAAAAAAGAGAAAGAAAAACTGAAAAACATGAGAAGTCAAAGAAGCATATTGAAAATATGGTTTCACTATCACTTTTAGGAAACGTAAACATTAAGTGAGGCATACAGAATTTCATTCTGCCAACTTTCCGGATTTATCCCGGATTTTTAATTCATCTTCCGGGTTTCCGGAATGGACACAATTACTGCCGGATTTTTAGTTACATAACAAAAATATCTACTCAGTTCACGTCATCTGTGTCGAGGGAAACCCTAGAAAATTTGCTAATATGCAAATTGAACCCACAAGGATACTGTTATGAAGACCAATTTAACAATGAATTTTTAAAAAGAGCAAAATCAGCTACAGTAAATGCTCCAAAAGTTCCAAGATTTTCTGCAATTCATTAAAACAAACATTATAAAGAAATAGAAGCACTCAAAATATAGACTTCTGGGGTCCCTGTTAGTTAGTGTAAATAAGATGTACTTTAAAATGTACGATAACTAATTCCAAATATATAACTTTTGTTTAATATTTTAATTTCAAGATGTGCTGAACAGTAAGGAAATATTTTGAACTATGTAATATTATTAAAGAGATCCTATAAACTATAAGTAAGTATACATTATAATTCTTTTATGGTTTTTTTCTATACTGTCGATTATTGCAGGATTTTGCTCTTACTGAGGTTGGCAGGTCTGAATGAGGTTAAGAAGAACCGTGAAATTTTATCCAATATAATAGACTGTATTTTATTTTGTGGCAACTTTGAAACTCCGTAGCCGTCAGGGCTGATGGCACAACAGATGTTTCACAACACACTCAAATGGTCATTGTTCTACGGTACGTCTTTAATGAAGAAACACTTGAGCGTTTTGGGGGATTCTTTATTCCAGAAAATCAAACTGCAGATGGCATATCGAACAGTTGGACGTATGGACATAATCCTTCAAGGAAATAGACAAAAGCTCAGACATTCGATGGTGCAAATGTCAATGAAAGGCAAAAAAGGAGGAGTTCAAGCAAAAATAAAAGTAGTTTATAGCAATGCACATTTTATTCACTGTTATGCACATCAACTTAATTTAAGAATGAGAAATTTTACACACTACAAATTTTACACGTTTTACACAATAATAAAACAATGGCTAAAATTTTTCTGAAGCAGCACCCCCCCCCCCCCCCACTAATTTTAGCAACGAGCCGCCACTGTGTATAACTCATTAGTTGCAATGTGTATTCAGTAATGATGTATTAAAATAATTACACGATAAAAAGAACTTTTTATATACCATGTTTTTAAATTTTCTGTTCAATCATATAAACTTGACAATTCTACGTATACTTTTTAAAAGTATTTTTTGACGATTTATCCCATCCACTTGAAAAAAATTAAGTTAATTGGAAGTTAACTTGCGTCTAACTTTTCGTTCCCGTCCCGGCCGATAGATGGCTGCACCAGTCTACGAAACAAAATTCCTGCTTAAAGTGTTTAAAGAATGCATTGTCATCGCGTTCTGAGCTATTCTAAAAGTTTCAAATGTCTGGAAGTTGGTTAAAATTCGGACAAACACACGCACAAACAAGAAAGCGAGATAATAAAAACATGGTAAAAATGACAAAAATCTATAAAAAATTATCATTAATGAATTAAATCGATTCCATTAAACTGACACAATACTCATTAAATTGCGTACAACAGGAAAACATTTCAGGACCAACATTTTCGCTCGTTATATCCGTGAGTTCGACTGTAGTTTTATGGATCTTTGAAACTTCCTTATTTAAACGTGGACGCTTGATTGCCAGAACTAGTAATGAGTCGTTTTCTGATGTTTTGGTTTACTGACACATTTATATGCGTCTCGATTGTGTTTGCTTTCGACACACAGACAGATCCATGCAAATGACGAATATTTTCCCCCGGTGAGAGCGCATTTTAGCATCACCCGAGTTTTAGTAAACATCTTCTCGACTCTCGCAAATTTGGCAACGTTTCAAAACGAGTGCATGTACCTTTGTTTGTTTATTTTTTTTTCTTCCAACACTTTTAAATACGTAGCCGATGATTTTTTGTTATTTTATGCTTTCTTTTATTCGGCGCTTTTATCAGTTTGTTTCTATTATGGTAGTTTTCTCTGTCGTTGTTAAGAAAATTTTGTCCTTGACGGGAGAGTAGCTTTAAATAAACAACTTAAAGATGTATCGGCCTGTGGGAGTATTTTAACGATTTTTTTTATTATCTGAAACCTCTCACCTCACTCCGTCGAACAGAATTCTGCGACGATGACGCGAATGAGGTTTCTCTGGAATTTAGGGATGCGATGTCGATGTTTTCAAAACATCGATGTTCTAAACATCCATTTATTGAAGTCGATTTTTTTTCAAACATCGATGTTTTGTGCTCGATGTTTTGCGTTGTCTTGATTGGGGGTTTTTAGTGAAAAAGTACCATAATAAAAAAAACCATGTAGCATAATTTTCACACTCAGTAATCGTAAGTCGGAATTTTGAAAAGGACGAATACAAAAGGGTGAACGATCCCTTAGCAACGAGACACATGGCAGTTAACAACCAATGAACCAATCAGAGCGCTTGGAATGTTCTCGATACTCCAGAACCTTCCATGGGGTTTCCTTTTATAAATAGTATAAACACGAGCGGCCATTTAAGTTTTTGTTTTCTTCTGCCATTAATTAATATTAAGATGTCTCCCAAAAGTACCGTTACTAAACCAGTTTTAAAGAATGGATGTTCAAATACATCGATGGTTTTTGGGCGACGTTTTATTAGCATCGATGTTTTGATGTCGATGTCACTATTCCCCGCAAGCAGTAAATAGTCAAACAGAAAAGTACAAAATGCGTCAAAATTTTGACATATATATATATATATATATATATATATATATATATATATATATATATATATATATATATATATATATATATATATATTCATTCGAATATATATATATATATATATATATATATATATTCGAATATATATATATATATATATATATATATTCGAATATATATATATATACAGTTGGCTCTCTGTTTAACGACTTTCAAGGGACCGTGAAAAATCGTCCTTAAGTAGAGATCGCTCTTAAACAGAATTTGTGAAAACATAACATTTCACATAATGTCGGAGGGGCCGGGACTGGGAAATATCGTCTTTAAATAGAGATCGTCGTTAAACAGAGAGCCAACTGTATATACATATATTCTCTCACCTGTGCAGACTGTATACAGTCTGCGATTGCAGTACTTAGGCATGAAAAGCATGGGGACATATTCCCCTTTCACACACATTCCAGCTGGACAGTCATCAGTGGCTCTGGTGTTTTTGCTGGCCGTCCGAAGTGCTGGGAATGCCCTCTTTTCTACTCGAAATACCGGCAGCCCTCCTACAGCACGTCGTCTTACAACACGATAGGCTGAATTGCGGGAACACTCGTATAGCACTGCAACCTGTAACACGGTGTCGCTCTGACACGATAAAAAAAAAAAAAAAAATAATTGCGAAAACCTACAGCACAAGATAACATGATTTTTGTTTAACTCGTTTAAAAGCTAAATTACCTCAAAATAATGACGGGAAGGAATAATGAACTATCAGTGGCATTACATTAAAATGCATAGACAAATTATAATTTATTCATTTATAACTCTATAAAATGACAAGAAGGCCTAAGCTCAGCCGAAAATCTCGAATCATTTTTCCCGAATGCAGACCCTTCCGCCGAAAGAAGCCAAAAATTCGAAAGGGAGCTGCAAAATTGTCTATCTCCATACCGTGAAATCTACAATGACTTTGTAAGAACCAGCAAACAAACCAAAATGACAGATTTTTTTAAAGAGGATAGAAGGTGCAAAAACTCTAATGAAGAAAAAGGTTCTGAAAGTGAAGGTGATATCGTTCAACCGAAAAAACGTTCTCGCTTGATTGTACTGACCAGTGATGAGGAAGAAATTTATTAAGTTGTTTATATGGAATTATTAAAAACAAGCTTTTTTTTTTTTTTTTTTTAAGTTTCCGGAACGTAACCCCCCTTTTTTTAACTGTCTCCTATATCACGGCATTTTCTAGGAACCTATCTACCTGTATTGCTTATTTATTTGTGGTTGGTCCCTGAAAGTACGATAGAATTTTCTCGTAACCGACAGAGCAAGGTAGATAAATGGCATCGCAAACCTGACATTTCCGCACTTTTGTACCTGTGGATTTGCGTTGGGTGTCCGTTTGTTTACGATACAAACGTACATTTTTTCGCGAAATGCTCGACTTCAATGGATATGATCCCAAGAAATATTATTCAAATGGGTGCAGCTGTGCCGCTGTTTGTAGAGTTCAAGACCCTTATTAACTCGCAGCTGCCGAAACCTGGATGCCGCACTTTCCTGTTGGAGCACTGTCCACATGTTTTCCAGAAAAAGTTTGATGGACCACGTTTCCGTATTTGTTTTGGCGGCAATCTAGTGTACGACTTTTCACGTGATGGAGTGCTTTCACTTGAAACAGCGGTTTCATCCTTTGATCGTACGTTCTTTTACTCTTTATGTACCCTGCTTTTAGTTCCGTATGTCGCAAGCTTTACTTTATGCACACACACACACACACACACACACATATATATATATATATATATCGTCGGTGTTCGTCAAAAAGGGCGAATATGTATGCAAATCTATGTGTATTCGACCTTTTTACAGAAAACCGACGATAAATACACACACACACAGTCGAACCCCGTTATAGCGAACCTGGTATATAACGAACGAAAATTTTGGACTCCCCGTTTTGCCATCGTACGTAATTTTATTAGTATTGTGTCAGTTTAATGTAATCGATTTGATTCATTTATGATCATTTTAAATAGATTTTCATCATTTTTTAATGCATCACTATTGAGAATACACATTGCAACTAATGAGTTTTACATTTTGTGAACTCTTAGCATTTTTCTTAACGGTTCGGATAGAGCGAACAAAACCTTTGGTCCCTTGAAGTTCGTTATAACGGGGTTCGACTGTATATATATATATATATATATATATATATTTATATAATAAATAATATGTATGTATGTTTGTATAAACTGTGACCAATCTTATTGAAATCTCGTTTACATAAAGCTATGTCCACACTTTTGTGCTTTTGAGTTCGATCTCGCTGGCAACACTATTGGGTTTGGCAGGTACGATTTTATGCCAAATACGAAATCACGCCAAATTATTGTCGATTTTTTTATATTTTTTATTTTTATATTTTTTATTTTATTTTATTTTATTTTATTTTTTTTTTATTTTATTTTTTTTTTAAAAACGCCAATTAAACAATTAAAATCAAACCATTTGCGGGTTCAGAGGTTTAAGGTCGACTTTTTGTGACCAAAATTAGGACACGACTCGATGATAGTTCAATTAATGCGCTAGTTTGTCTCAGAACGTATTTTAAGAACTCTTCTAATAAATAACTTGCCTTTGTTCTATTAGTAATTAAGTTTTATATAAAATTGAAATGATTTTTTTTTTTTTTTTTTAATTTAACAAATTTTTTAAATAATAAATATTAGAAACCCGGTTTTCCCGGGAATCTCTTTAAAATGTTCTCTTTTTTTCCGGGATCCATCATTTGCCGGGAAATGAGAAACCCTAGTTTCCGAGCCAAATCACTGTTACTACTCAACTCATGAGATGGAATTGGGACATACTTCACCTTCCCTTTATCATTCCGCGGAATTGACCTTTTACCTGCTTATATGTGGTTCAATTCTTCGACCAGTTTCTTCTCTTAATCAGACGGGTTCTGCCTTGTTTACGTTTTGGGTTAAAGACCTTCCCGAGATTTGAGGAAACTTGTTTATGAGTGAGCGATCAAGGTCCCATCTGGCGAGGTTATGACCATATTCTGCAGCCTCCGATTAGGAATTCTCTCGCCGTAGCGGGTTTAAATACAGAAAAATCCTGCCTTATAAAGCTTGTCGTTCCAAACAGTTGTTTGGTCGCATAATTATCTATACACTAGCTGAATCCCTTTGCTTCGCTACGGAGTACGTACGTACGGACAACGGTCAATGTATGCAATTAATGCCAAATATATATCTATATATATAAAACAGTTCCGTAACTGACTCACTGACATACAACGCACAGACCGAACCGTTGGACCTAAAGGGCTGACATTTTGCACGGCGATTCTTCTTATGGTGTAGGGGTGCACTAAGAAAGATTTTTCAAAAATTCTTCTTAGATATTTTTAAATTAAATTTTTAAGCTGTTTTTGTAACTTTTTTTTAAGTTTGCATTTAAAATAATAATTTGAGGGTTATAAAATTTATATCGCGAGAAAGATCCTAAAAATTCCTTTAAAATAAAATCTTTTTCGAACCTTTACCTCCATTTCCTGATTTTTGGTGAATTTTTAAAGATTCATTTTTAGAATTTAATTTATTAAATGCCGATCACGTGATTCCTTTTTCTGGTACTTTAAATAAATTTATCGTCACGTGCATAACAACTAAATGGACAAAAAAAATATTTTTTCTCTTTCTAATGCAGCAGACGACTGGATATTATCCAAAAAAAAAATAAATATCCCTTACGATTTTTTTATATATATATATATATATATATATATATATATATATTTGGCATTAGTTGCATACATTGACCGTTGTATTTAATTTGAATGTACTCCGTAGCCAAGTACTGGTTTTCAGTTAGTATTTATTTAAAAATCGTATCGGATATTTTATAGACAAAATAATGTAGAAGATAATATTTAAATTAAATCTAATAGAACATACTAAAGAATGTAGTACAGTTTTAGGAACATTTCTTTTACCGTAATTTAATATTTTTTTTTTTCGGAATAATGTCCAATCGTCTGCCGCATTAGAAAGATTTTTTTTTTGTCAATTTATTTCGTTGTTATGCACGTGTCCTAAAATTAGTTTAAAGTATCACAAAAATAAAAGAAACCACGTGATCGGCTTTTAATAAATTAAATTCTAAAAATGAATCTTTAAAAATTCGCCAAAAATCGGAAAAAAGAGGTAAAGATTCGAAAAAGATCTCATTTTAAAGGAATTTTTAGGATCTTTCTCGTGTTATAAGTTTTATAACCCCCGTATTATTACACTGCTGGCCACCCAAATTGCAACACCAAGAAAGACAAGAGATATCACAACAACATTTATTTTGTAGATAACATGTAGACCAAGTATCAAATGATTAAATTTATAGACTTCTGTGAAGTGTGGTTCCTGCCAAAATCAGTAGCCAGAGTAGCCGCCATTGTTGGAGATCACCGCTGCCACACGCCTCGGCATTGATTCAAAGAGACTTTGGATGAGTTCTTGGGGTACAGCAGACCAAGCAGCTTCCACACGTTGCCAAAGTTGATCTACTGTGGCAGCTGGGGATGGAATCTGGGTCAATCGTAGAGAAACCATGGACCACATGTTTTCTATCGGCGAAAGATCCGGAGAGCGAGGCGGCCAGGGAAGCAATTCAATCTGGCGATTGACGAAGAACCGTTGGACAATGCGTGCCACGTGTGGTCGCGCATTATCCTGTTGATATATGGCTGTGGGCAAGCCCTGAAGGTAAGGAAGGACAACTGGCTCCAACACCTCGGAGATGTAGCGCTGGCTGTTTAAAGTACCGGCAATGCGTACTAGAGGTGTGCGAGAGTGATATCCAATACCACCCCATACCATAATACCCGGAGCAGGACCAGTGTGGCGGTGCATAACGCAGCTGTTCAGCATCCTCTCTTCACGGTGTCTCCAAACTCGAATGCGACCATCATGGTGTTGCAGACAGAAGCGTGACTCGTCAGTAAAGACAATTTCATTCCATTCTGCCGTCCACATCCTTCTGTCATCGCACCATTGGCGGCGGAGTCGTCTGTGGTTCTGCGTCAAGGGTAGACAAAGCAATGGACGTCTTGCGGACAGACCACTCTGCTGTAAACGGCGTCGAATGGTACGCGCAGACACTGGATGGTGCGTTAGAGACTGCATGTGCTGTCCTATGGTTCGTGATGTGACTGAGCGATCCGTCACTGCCATGCGCACAATTTGCCTGTCATCACGTGAAGTGGTGCGCTGAGGTGGATGCGATCGAACACGCCGGTCCGTCGTACCCTCCTGCATCCAACTATCACATATCCGCAGTACAGTTGCTTGGTTTCGTCCAACACGACTACCGATTTCAATGAAACATAATCCACAATCTCGGTAGGCCACTATCCATCCTCTGTCGAACTCGGATACTTGATCAAAAGATAATCGCTGTTTTCGACGAGGCATAATTGATCGTTTTTTTGAAAAAACCACATGAAAAACCAATTGCCGAACTTGAAATCGTCGAAATCTCCAAGCCTTAAATAACGCTTTGAAGTGGCGCCACAGGCGGGCGTGATGTGCGTCTGCGCTGAAATTCTAATCATTTGCATATCTAACCTCCGCTAATGCATGTTGTAAATTTCATGTTATTTGCATGTTTCCTTCAGGGTGTTGCATTTACAGTGGCCAGCAGTGTATTTTAAATGCAAACTTTAAAGAATGTTACAAAAACAGCTTAAAAATTTAACTTAAAAATATCTAAGAAGACATTTTCAAAAATCTCTCTTAGTGCACCCCTACACTATAAGAAGAATCGCCATGCATAATGTCACTCCTTTAGGTCTAGCGGTTTGGTCTGTGCGTTATATCTCAGTCAGTCAGTCAGTCACGGAACTGTTTTATATACATAGATTAGAACAGGAGATATCTTTTTTATTTTTTCTTTTCTTTTCTTTTTTTTTTTTGGGGGGGGGGGGGCAACATTCTAATAGAAGCCAATCTTTGTTTAAACCTTTAGATGCGTTTTTCAGCATGATGGACTTTTTCCCCTATTCCTCGTCTTTAAATTGTTATAAGTCAAGAACCGTTAAATATAATTTTTTCTAACTTGGAACATGTATTTTTCAATTATTTTACTTTAATTTTGATTCAGAAAATTTGAAAAAAAAATATTTACTTTTGAAAACGTGATTTTTAAAAAATAAGTTACATAATTTTTTTTGAAATTTTTACTCTAAATGTTTTAATTTTTAAAAAAAAATTAATATTTTAAAAAACGCTGAAATCAAAATTAAAAATTATATATTTCTGTTTAATAAAATGAAAAATTTTTGTAATTTGACTGATAACATTTCGAGTTATAGCGATTTTTAATGACGCCACTTTTTAAAGAAATTGAAAATTTTAAAATTTTTAAAAACTTTATAAGAAGTTTTACGGTGTGATTTTGTTCACAAATTATATGGTCAATCGTCAGAAAAAAATTCAAAATTTTAACTCAATAAATATTTTTTTTGTAAAAAAAGTCTGCCCCGGACTCCTTTAATGTTTTCCGTTGAGGAAAATTTGAGTCGGATTTTCTACGACTTCTCTTCATACTTTCCGATTCGGAAAGGAAATACAGTAACCACCGCTTATAGTGATCAGTGGTTATAAGAATTAACCGTTTATAAGAATCAATATCGCAAAAACAAAAACAAATTTATTATTTCCATGTTAAAATTTCCGCTTTAAAGAATCAATCCACCGGTTATAAGAATCAGTTTGCAATCTTCGCCTTCCTTTCATTTTTCCAAAAAATGCCACTCGAACTCTCAAAAGGTACGAAATTCTTTCTTAAGTTTTTAAAAAGAAAGATTGATAAAACTTTGGGGTGGAAAACAGTCGTAAAATACATTCCTTTAAACATAACATAAGAGTTTCTCCTTATACGTTTTTGCTAAACACTGTCTTATTAACTTTACCCAGGGACAATCTAACCCGCCCGGGTCCGATTTCGCTTTTCTCCAGACAGGCATTCCTTTTTTCCCACCACTTACTTCCTGGTTGCGGATTTCTGGACCCTGAAACACATAAATCTTCCGCGAAGTGTCCACCATCACTTACGCAAACGGGACAGTGGATTCAGCACTTCAAACCGTGAAAAGTAAACGGATCCATTTTGCCGAATCAGATGAACCAGATGCTGAATCAAACGTTTCACGGTTTGATTCAGAATCAAACCGTGAAACGTAAGCTATAAAGTGAATCTTCGTCTGAGAATGTAATAAGCATACGTCGATAGTATTCACTTTAGTTTTCTAACAAAATTGCCAGTTAGTGTTAGAACTTTTTGATAGTCGAATTCAAATATGATAAAAACAAGGAAAACTCTCAGTTTTTCTGAAAAACAGAACTTGTTAATTAGATATGATGCTCTTCCAAAGTGTAGTCAAAGAGAAGCTGCCTCTTGTTGATTTCATAATCATGTGTTGTTACTTATAGGTCTAGAAATTGAGTTATAGTATTTGTTTAGAAATTGAGTATTTTTAAAATTATAAAAAATAATTTTAATAAATGATAAATAACGTAAATTAAAGAGTATTTAATGGTAAATTATGTATATATGTGCCTGTGTGTTTATATATATGTACAAGTACATATTTGTGTATGTGTGCCTGTCCAGAGGGAAGTTTCGGTTATAAGAATCAACCGCTTATAAGAATCAAAAACAGGAATAACAAACGTGATTCTTATAAGCGGAAATCACTGTACAGTAACCACCGCTTATAGTGATCAGTGGTTATAAGAATCAACCGTTTATTAGAATCAATATCGCAAAAACAAAAACAAATGTATTATTTCCATATTAAAATTTCCGCTTTAAAGAATCAATCCACCGGTTATAAGAATCAGTTTGCAATCTTCGCCTTCCTTTCATTTTTCCAAAAAATGCCACTTGAACTCTCAAAAGGTACGAAATTCTTTGTTAAGTTTTTGAAAAGAAAGATTGATAAAACTTTGGGGTGGAAAACAGTCGTAAAATACATTCCTTTAGACATAACATAAGAGTCTCTCCTTATACGTTTTTGCTAAACACTGTCTTATTAGCTTTACCCAGGGGCATCTAACCCGCCCGGGTCCGATTTCGCTTTTCTCCAGACAGGCACTCCTTTTTTCCCACCACTTACTTCCTGGTTGCGGATTTCTGGACTCTGAAACACATAAATCTTCCGCGAAGTGTCCACCATCACTTACACAAACGGGACAGTGGATTCAGCACTTCAAACCGTGAAACGTAAACGGATCCATTTTGCTGAATCAAACGTTTCACGGTTTGATTCAGTATCAAACCGTGAAACCTAAGCTATAAA
Source organism: Dolomedes plantarius (assembly GCA_907164885.2). Taxonomy (NCBI): domain Eukaryota; kingdom Metazoa; phylum Arthropoda; class Arachnida; order Araneae; family Dolomedidae; genus Dolomedes; species Dolomedes plantarius. Next base: position 228,898,294 of record OU015492.1, on the reverse strand, counting down.
GTGAATCTTCGTCTGAGACTGTAATAAGCATACGTCGCTTGTATTCACTTTAGTTTTCTCACAAAATTGCCAGTTAGTGTTAGAACTTTTTGATTGTCGAATTCAAATATGATAAAAACAAGGAAAACTCTTAGTTTTTCTGAAAAACAGAACTTGTTAATTAGATATGATGCTCTTCCAAAGTGTAGTCAAAGAGAAGCTGCCTCTTGTTGATTTTATAATCATGTGTTGTTACTTATAGGTCTAGAAATTGAGTTATAGTATTTGTTTAGAAATTGAGTATTTTTAAAATTATAAAAAATAATTTTAATAAATGATAAATAACGTAAATTAAAGAGTATTTAATGGTAAATTATGTATATATGTGCCTGTGTGTTTATATATATATGTACAAGTATATATTTGTGTATGTGTGCCTGTCCAAAGGGAAGTTTCGGTTATAAGAATCAACCGCTTATAAGAATCAAAAACAGTAATAACAAACGTGATTCTTATAAGCGGAAATCACTGTATATATAATTATATATCTCCAAATCTTATATATTTGGCGATTTTGTTGGTTTAATATAAATATGATGGGAAGTGGAGCTAAACTCGGTCGCTATCGAAGATAACCCTCCCATCAAATGACAAATCAGTCGTTGAATCTGTCCACGAATCTCTGTTTTAACCTCTCAAAATACAAGTGAATGTTTGTGAACTTCATTGAAATTACTAATAATCTGACTTTGGATTAAGGGGACAGTGGATTTTCAAAATTGTGAAATTTATCCAAAAATTTTATTTTTTATTTTTATTTTATTGAATTGTGAAACTACGGACGAGTAGGAAGGTGTCGCAAAAATAATTTTTAATTTCTGCGATTACTTTCCTAGTTATAGGCATTTGTATTTAATTTAGATAGTATGGGGTTACTAATAGCAATCACTTTAAATGTGTTTTTATCAAAGTAAAAATTTTCGTGTCATACGAATATTCAAACTGCTCCGGGCGCATTTCTAAAGATCGTATTGCTTTGAAATTTAAGTTTCTGTACAGTTAACTGTACATCAAATAAATCTTATTGAAAAAAATTATGCTTCGTAGCTCGGAATTTCTAAATTTTGTACTTCAAAAGATGATTTAGAGGTATTTTGCGTCATGAAAAGGGTGTTTTCACTGTTATTATTTTTTTTTCTCTCTATATTTTTAATGAATGCTTAAAATAAGCAATAAGATTCATTGTTAGTTCTATAAGGTATCCTGTAAATAAAAATGACCATATTATATGCAAAAGAAATGCGCATGGAACATTTTTAATGAGGCCAATTTTTTATATAATTAATTATTCATAATTCATAAATATTCCATCATTAAATGTTAACCAGTTTTACATATCTATGGTACTAATCCCATATTCAAATTTCAAGCAAATCCATTGAAAACAAAAAAAGTTATATTTGAAGGTCCACTGTCCCCTTAAAACAAGCAATCAACATTTAATGGACGAAACACATTATTTACAGATTAAACAATACATGGTTACTGTCTGACCACAGTAGTAAGAACAACGGTTGGCATAGTGCCAAGACGATTCTATTCACGCTGTAGGTAAGGCTGCTGAGGATGGAGGGGGAAAAGTCTCGACATTCTTTAGAATCGGTTACTAACTGCGCTTGCTTGCTTTTTCCTCGTCTGTTATTTTGATTATTATATTGAAATTAATGGATCCTTTACCCAACACAACTACTCGGAATAAGCCGTTCCACAGTGATTGTAAACGTATAAAACACAATGTAATTAAATTGTGTGATAAAGAAGCACTAGAAGGAAATGTTATTGTTCCACTTTCGCAATCCCTAAAGAGAGCTAGTGAAATGACCGGGATATCGATGTCCAGTGTAAAAAGAATACGCAGAGAAGCAAATGGTGAAGAAACTCCAAAATTTGAATCTCCGAGGAAACGTCACTAAAAAAGAACCACCGAAAACGTACCTTTAGATAATTTTGATTGTGATCTAATTCGAAGAACAATTCATGAATTTTATGCTGTCTATAAAATAGTACCAACAATTCGCAAACTAATTCCAGTCTTAAGAGAAAAAATCAATTTTACTCATCAAAGAGAAACTTTGAGAAAAATTCAAAAGATTGAAAATTTTGAGTTCTATATCCTAATTATTTCTGCAAATTGTAAAACTGCGAATCAAATATATTATTTTTATTGCATTATATATATATATTTATGTTATTACAATATATCACTTAAAAATAGAATTTTTCAAACCTTCATTTTAATATGTTTTTCCGTTTTTATTTATACATTCAATCAAAAGAAAAATTCTGAAAAAGAAAGTTGCTTGAAAACATTCTTTCGCAGTTCTTAAACAAACACACACGAAAATATCCACTCCTATAACACTCCTATTTTGTAAATAGATTTGCTTCGTTCTTTTTATTATTTTGAAATTATTATTCACATATTCGATCCAAAATAAAGTTTTAAAAAATAACTTAAAAATTGCGGCCAAAAGGCTGTCTGAAATACATTCCGTATTTCATAAACAAACACATCCGTAAATATGACGTTTTCCCCTATTTTCTAAGTAGACTAGCTTTTCTCGCGCATGCGTAACAGCTTCCAGGGACCTTGCTTCCGTGGTCGGACAGTAGGCAGCTTAAAGGAGATACTCCTCCCTCCCTCCCCGTAGCTTTCAAACCTACAATAAATATATCATGAAAAAACCAACTGTTGCCAAAGCTAGAGTACAAATCACACTGCTGCCAATTTTACAAAATACTGCAGTAAAATAAAAAGTAGGAAAATGCAGGTACATGGAGTTAAACATTCAGAATAAACATACGATGCACGTCAGTATCGGGGAAGATGCGAGAAGTGACGTAGCACAATCGTTTACCCAAGTGCAAAATTTCCCCTAGAAGTGAGATAAATTACAATTTTGATTCAATTAGACATAAAAGAGCGAATTAAGTAATGCAAAGTGTCACCAGGAAATGACTTGTTTCTTATAAAGCTTCAACAGCATGGAAAACACTAAAATTTAGAAAATTTGAAAAAGCGTGGTGAATCGATTTGGCTTGTAAATGGCATCAACGCCGTGAACCTATTTTGGACGTATAGTAAGGCTGGTATAGAAGAGAAGTGAGTTGTATTTTGATGAATTGTTTGTGGTGTTTGCTATAATTTAGTTTTCACTGTAATCAGTTTACACCTGTTTAAATTCTCATCTTGAAGGAGGAGAGATTTTTCAAGTGAGAGGGAGAAGAATCCAAAGTGAACTCTGTTTCAGAATCCTCCGTTTTTGCGTCAAGCCATCGGAACAGATGGCATTTCGAAGGCCCAGGATTGGAATGTCGGTCCTTTAGAACAGTGGTCGCCCAAGGGATATTAAATTATTTCCATTTTATTTACTGTGGTGTATTTCTCCGGGTTTGTGCTAATTTATACCTCTGTAACAGAAGAAATCTTGTAACTATTTTAAATTAGTTATTTGTTTATTAAACATTTCAAGATTATGAATTAAAATTGCAGTCATGAAATCTATACTTATATATAAAGAGAGAGCGATTTTGTATGTGAAGGGTAATCTCCAGAACCACTGTACCTATTTGAAAAATTCCTTCACTGTTTGAAAGGTGCACTATTCCAGATGGACATAGGCTATATATTATGTATATCTGATCAGTAGAAATAAAGTTAGGGACTTAATCCTAACAATCTCCATTGTTACCGCTACTGTCCTGTACCGCTTTTTGTGCCGAAGTCTTCAACGATCCTTAGCGTGGTGCTAACGCGGTGGGCTTCTGTTCTGACGGTAGCGGATCGAACCTAGCCGTTCTCCGGCACGCCTTTTTCTTTTAAAAAATTAATTTTAATTATTAACTGACGTAACATTAATTTAAGGTATTATTTAGGTTATTATTAAGGTAAAAAACGATTTACAGTTTATTGGCTATCAACTGGAAGTTTATTGGTATAATATTTTGTTCAACCCGGACAAAGTCGGGACGGGCCGCTATAGTTGAAAATAAAGGCGCTTTCCTGAAAGAAAGAAAGAAAAAAACGAAGCAAATATATAAATAAAACGAGTTTTTTATTAAACAAGTAACGTCATTTCTACATCTAAATTATAACAACATCAATAATTAAATGAAAAATATAAACGATCAACGTCAGCGGGCCGTGATAAAATTATCAAACGTTGACCGGTCCGCGGCGATACTAAGGTTGGGGAACCTTTTTATTTTTTTGATTGAACCCTTAGCGGAAACAGTGCACCTTGCTTGAAATTTGAATAGGGGATTAGTACCATAGATATGTAAAATTTAATGAGGAAATATTAATGATTTAAGAATTACGAATAATTAGTTACATCAAAAATTGGCCTCATTAAAAATGTTCCATTTCTTTTGCATAAAATAGGGTAATTTTTATTTACGGGATACCTTACAGAACTAACAACGAAACTTATTGCTTATTTTAAGCATTCATTAAAAATATAAAGAGAAAAAAATAATAGTAAAAACTCCCTTTTTATGACGCAAAATACCTGTAAATCGTCTTTTCGAGTACAAAATTTAGAAATTCTGTGCTACGAAGCAAAATTATTTTCAATAAGATTTATTTCATATACAGTGAAGTCTATAAAACAAATTTCGAAGCAATACGATCGTTAGAAATGCGCCCGGAGCGGTTGGAATATTCGTATGACACGGAAATTTTTATTTTGGGAAAAAGTGATTGCTATTAGTAACCACGTAATATCTAAATTAAATACAAATGCCTCTAACTAGGGAAGTAATCGCAGAAATTAAAAATTATTTTTGCAACACGTTCCTACGCGTCCGTAGTTTCACAATTCAATAAAATAAAAAACTGGAATTTTTGGACAAATTTCACAATTTTGAAAGTCCACTGTCCCCTTAAGGTATTGAAATATATTTAACCAATGACAAACCACCAAACGATTAGCAACGCTTATTTCCGTCTCGGCGCCATCTTACCGGACTCCAATGTGAAGAGGCCCTTTGCAACTGATATCCGAACTACTCCATCGAGTGAAATACGCCATTTTCTGTCTCCGATTTCAGCAACGAGATGTTAGGTTTTAAGCTTTTTCGAGGAACGGGAAACTTCGTCTTGATTTTCGCGGGAGATTTTCTTCATCTCAAATGAAAGTCGCGTGGTATTGCACTTTACCTCTTACTGGAAGAGTTGGATCCAAATAATTACAAGATAAAAAGAACTTTTTATATACCATGTTTTTAAATTTTCTGTCGAATCCTATAAACTTGACAATTATATGTACTAATAAATACTTTTTAAAAAATTTTTGATGAAGAAAATCAAGTTCATTGGAAGTTAACTCGCGTTTCACTTTTCGTTCCCGTCCCGGCGATAGATGGCTGCACCCGTCTACAAAACAAAATGAACTGAAAATGAATTCAAGACTGCTTAAAGATGGCTAAAAGTATTAAAATGATACATTGTCATCGTGTTATGGGCTATTCTAAAAGTTTCGAGTTAATTAAAAATCGATTGCAAGATTTGTACAGGACAAACAAGAAAGCGAGCTAATAAAAACATCGTAATAAATTAAAATCCGTGTATATTCAACGGGATGATTCCCTTTGTTCCAGGCTTACATTAACCTTCATGCGGTATTATATTATGCGTTTGAAAAAGGTCTTTTAGTCTGTTTATGTGTTTGTAATGTTTGCCGTTCGTTCGTTCGGGAATACGCCCAGAGCACGTCACCCGCGGCCTTGGTTTCTTCTATGCGATCATTCGTATGATTATGTACTTTTCATTCGCCGATATTATTAATAAGGGCAGAATGCCGGTGATTTATATCCAATTCGGCTCGACCCGTTTGCAGTTCAGGAGGTAATTTATACAAACTGTCGAACACTTTTGATGGATAACCCGAGTTCCTTGAAGGCGCGTTATAGTTAGTAGTAGATGGCCCACCTCGCTTCTTCTAAGGTTTTGTTCGGCGTCGGACCGGAACGATTTCTAGGGAATCGTTTGGAGGTTGTAATACTCCAACTGCGGCCCACCGGGATCGGGCAGGTGCTTTTTTAGAAACGAGTGCCTTTAAGGGCACTCACTACCCTTAAATCTGTTAAAACATTCGATTTTTTTGAAAAAAATCTATGTTAAAGCCCGATCATTTCTGAACAAAATAAAGCAAACCGCGTGAAAATATTCCGCTTAGTTCCGGAGATATTGATATTCTAAATATTTAATTACTGATGAACTTTAAGTTAAGAACTCATTTTTCTCAAAATGTAATTTTGCATCACTGATATCTCAAAAACTATGAAACATAATTCCGTGAAATTTTTATCACCGCGTAATCGTGTTATTTTATAGCTTCTGAACTAGAATTACTGCAATCAATACGCAATTTTGTTGTTTTTTCAGGGGTAAATGAATGCAAAAATTTAAGGAAATTTTGAGAAGTTTTAAGAAAATTGAAAAAATATTTTTATGTTGAATGTTTTATGTTCAATTGTATTTCGAATTATTTATTTTAAATATAAAACAGGAATTATACATTTAAGTGTAAAATTAATTTCATAGTTCTGCTCGCAAGCCAGTATACTGTAGCGTCATGACAAATGGCTAAGGCGATTCTCTGAGGCGTTGCTAAAAATTACTACTATGGGATCCATAACAAAGCAAAGACAGAGTCCTAAATAAAATGCGGAGCCAATTTTTAAAACAGAAACTTAACGAGGAAATTTATTTACAAAAAGAATTAACATTTAACCAGTGCAACATCTTCAATTAAAAATCCCGTGTAGATTTACAACGTACGGAGCCTAAAAAACACGCGTCCACACAGGGCGCATTCTAACCAGCGTCTCTCCCCCAGAGAGGGGGTTGGCAATCGTAACGCCGAACTTTATCGCCCGCCGAAAGTCACTCCCTTGAAGCTATCGCTAAGAGAAGACAGCTTTTTGACGTGGGTGAAATCATTTTCTCTGCACCACTTGTTAGGGAAACTGCCCGATAAACACACAGCTCTGTTTCGTGCACTGTGAGGTTTTGGGGGAAAATAACCCCATACTGGTAGTTCGCTATAATACAATAAAAAGGCTTTAAAAAAGAGGTATATCTAAAGCATTTAAAAAAATTATTTAAAATTATTTGGAGAGTTGAAAATTTGTTTATTAAAATAAATATATCACTTTGTCATATACATAAAATTTGGAAAAATTGGGAGTGAATTGAAATAGTTACAAAGAGTCAAAAAGTATGAAAATATGCCTTATTTCCTCGACTTAGTATCGAAGAGTCATGAGTGTAATGCGAATCTGTTCAGAAATGTGTCGTCTGCTATCTTCGTTCCAAAATGAAATAGGCAAGGAACGTGTATCCATATCGGCTGACTGATTCTTACCTCCATGGCGTTTCGAGAGTAGCACGTAGAAAGTAAAACTTGATGTTTTTAAAACAATTACAAGATAAAAAGAACCGTTTGTATACCACGTTTTTAAATTTTCTGGTGAATCCTATAAACTTGACAATTCTATGTATTAATAAATACTTTTTAAAAAAATTTTTTGATGAATTATCCCATCAACTTGAAAGAAAATGAAGTTAATTGGAAGTTAACTTGCGTTTGACTTGTTGCATTTGACTAGTTCCCTTTCCGGCCAAAAGATGGCTGCACCAGTCTACAAAACAAAATTAACTGAAAATTAATTTAATTCTGCTTAAAGATGGCTAAAAGTATCAAAATAATGCATTGTCATCGTGTCCCGAGCTATTCTAAAAGTTTCAAATGTCTGGCTAGTCGGGAAGTCAGTCAAAAATCGATTGCAAGATTTGTACGGAACAAACACACAAACAAACAAACAAACAAACAAGAAAGCGAGTTAATAAAAACATGGTAATAAAAAATAATAAAACACAAAACTAATGAACCACTTTTTCTAATTTTTTTTCCCCTATTCTCAGTCAAATTTTTATCTTTTAGTGTTTTACGTGCAGTTATTAATATTATAATTATGTTGTAGGCTGTATATTGTAGAGAAAAGTGTGTGTGAGGGGGGGGGGGGGGGGGGTCGATGCCGGAAAAAGGTGGGGAACACCTGCCTCCATGGCTCGCACTGGATATATCGAAATGAAACGTGTAATGCGTGATTGAGTTTGGCTCTATTTCACTCGTCGATTCCAAATTTTCACCGAGAAATCGGATCATCAGAGAGTGGATCTGGCATTGTTAGATGTTGCCCCCCCCCCCTTTCTCTCACACGAAAAAAAATTAGAAAAATAAAATAAATAATAATAATAATTTTAAAAATAATGAATAAATGAGTATCGATAACTTTTTTTTTAATGTTGTAGGATAGCTACAAAATCTATATATTTAAGTTGAATCAAAACAGTAGTAAAAATAATTTTAAAAGTTACAAATCATAACACATTAAACTCATACAAACATTTCTTGGTCAAATAAGGTCTATCTTATCTATATATATAAAACGCGTAGGTATGCTGCACAAAAATCGACGATATTTCTACACTCCGAATGGCAACGGCAGCAAATACCAGATGTAAACATTATCGGCCGTCCACAATTTGCAACCGCGTGTCAACATGGATTTACGCTCTGAAATCAGGAATGCTGGAAAGCAAGCTGCACGATCAAGTGAAATTTGGGAACAGTCTCAAGAAAGAAAGCGAAGAAGAAATAATTCATTAAGAGAGAGCATAAATGTTCGCGAGGTTAGGCTTAACCGTCACCGGAATAGTAACCAAGAGCCAGTAATAGTTAATTTTCTACACTGTTTTCAGTACGTGATGAAATTTTACTCCATTTTTATAAGTGAAAAAATTTCCCAAGAATTTATTATTTGATATGATTAAGTGAAGATAAATTAATTATGAATAATAGTACATACAGAGAATGATGTAATCTACATTATATTTTAGTACTTGCTGAATTTTTGTTCCATTTTTTTTAAGTGAAAAAATTTTTCCTCAACATTTTCGTGTTTGACGTAATGATAAAATGTATATATCTTAATTTTGAAAAATAGTACACACAGAGAAGGATGTAATTTTTGAAATCATTGGTGTTGGGTTTCTCAGTCTTATCTTTAACTCTGTTCTGAAGTAATGGAAATTCACATTTTTTAATCACGATGTTTTAGAATCAGCTTAAGGCCGTCCGCACACGGAGCAACTCAAAAGAAACTGATAACCGACTCCAATCACAAACCAGACCGTGATGAGTCGTAACCTATGTAATTGAATGGAGCCACGCAAACGGCGCAACTGGTTACAAACCCGTCAGCAACGCGTTTGTAATCAGTCGCAGGCAACTCAACGTGTCGAGTCGCTAGCAACTTCAGTCGCCAGTTTCTCTTGCGTTGTGCGTGTTATTACACAATCTATGTTACAGCCGCTCTTTTGGCAAGCTGCCAAATGACGTACATGAGTCACGTGACTTCTGCGTAGCGATGAAATGAAATTCTAACGTTTTTTGTTGCATGGAATATGTGCGCCCATATATACAGTCCATTTTTAAACGATTGATCAAAGACAATCTATTGTGACGAGTTTTTTAAATAAATTAATTTCTGATAATAATTTAACTAAAAATAATGCTCGTAATAATGATGTTCTTCGTTCCATGACAGATCGCAAACTATTGATTTGAATCACTTTTGAGTCGGCCCGTGTGCGGAGCCGCATCACTAACGAGTTTGCAACCGATAAGCACTTTCAGCCGCTAACCAGTTGAGTTTCCTTTGAGTCGCTCCGTGTGCGGACGGTCTAAGGGTATAGAGAATACCCCTTAACAACGTATATTTATGATGATAGGTAATGGTAACATTCCTTACATTTGTTACTTTCAGTTGAGTTGTTTTGCAAAAGAAAATATAAAACTAAAAGCGACCATGCTGGTCGCGCAGCGGCTAGTTATAATATGTTTTCTGTAAATGAGATGGGTGCAGTGGTTCTCTCAAAACCAGAACCGCAACGTTGGAAAGTTTTAACTCGGGGAACCTAACTCTCTGCCCTAACTGATTTGTTGCCGACACTGAATGGCTCTGTCATCTATATATTTAAGTTGGCAGTCCGTGAGAGAAAACTACTGCGTCCATTCACTTCATTTTGGTCTGTATTGTAATCTGCAGATTTGTCACATTTGGTTTTTAAACCGCAATTTCTATGAATGAGCGATAATTTACAATTAAAAATTGATTTCTGCGCATGCTCAATGGCACGTTTAAATCTGTCTTTAGAAAGTCGCTGTTTCTGCTCATGCTCAGTGACATGTTTTAATGATAAACACGTTTATTCCGAGAAGTCTTTCTATATAGATCTCTCTGCCGTTTTTATTTTTATGATAATTATGTTTGTGAAATATGAGATTAAACCTCATGGAAATTGTTTATTTCGCGCTGTTTAATGAGCGATCATTTACAATTTTAAAAAAAATTCTCTCTGCGCATGCTCATTGACATATTTAAATCTGACTTGAGATACTCACTAAGCACGAGGCCGCTTAACATTAATTTGTTTCTGCGCATTATTATGATTTTCAACATTTGGCAATGATGTGTTGAGCAATGAGTATAATTTGTGTATTAGTATATTTACTGTCTAGCCGTCATGTTTTGACGGGCATCAACTAGTAGTGTTTAATTGTCGGTTTTGCTGTGTACGTGCCCCCCTCAACGAATAACATCTGTTCCGAAAAGCCACTCCTCTTCGTGTCGACAGAAGTAAAGTCGAAAATGTCCTGGCGCGAAAAAAATGAGATATAAAGTTATCTTTAATTGTTCCAAACAATACTTGGCGAGTTTCTCCCCCATCGCGTCCTATATGGCGAGTTTAGTTTTGTTTATTTCAGTCAATTTTTGGCATCCAATATCTATGTCTCCTAGAATTCGCACAGAGATAGTGACGCGATAGAAAGAGGAATTTTGTGCCTTTTTATGTTCCTGTTTTGCCCGAGATACGGTTTGTTTTTTGCGCAACTGGATTGTCAGATTGTGTGTAGGAGAATGCGGGACAGTTATTTCGCGTGACACTTCCGACAGATAAGTCGACATTACTCGGGTTATTTCGTGCATCACCGAGTGGACGTCGGGAATTGAGTTCAAGTTTTCTGTCAATACTGCAAAATAGGGCGTGACCCGTAGGCGAGGCGCCGAAATGAGACAAGGTCAAAATACGAATTTTTTTACGAATAACGAAAATATATTTAAGTTGCTAAGCCGACTTTGTGGGCAGTCCGTGAGAGAAAACTACTGCATCCATTTACTTCGTTTTGGTCTTAAACGAAAGACTGTAATCTGTAGATGTGTCAAATTTGGTTTTTGTAACCGCAATTTCTTTTAATTAGCGATAATTTACAATTAAAAATTGCTTTCTGCGCATGCTCAGTGGCACGTTTGAATTTGGCTTTAGAAACTTACTGTTTCTGCGCATTGTCAGTGACGTGATTTAATGATAAACACGTTTATTCCGTTCTCTCTTGATCTGTCTTTGCCATTTTTATTATTATGATAATTATGTTTGCGAAATATGAGATTAAACCTGATGGAAATTGTTTATTTCGCGCTGTTTAATGAGCTATAGTTTACAATTAAAAAAAAAAAAATGCTTTCTGCGCATGCTCAGTGGCATTTTTAAATCTGGCTTTAGATACTCACTAAGCACGAGGCCGCTCAAATACGTCAATTTGTTTCTGCGCATTATTATGACTTTCAACATTTGGCAATGATGTGTTGAGTATAATTTTGTGTATTAGTACATTTATTTACTACCTAGCCGTCATGTTTTGACGGGGACCAACTAGTGATCAGTTTAATTCCATGTATGACGGAAATTGTAAAAATTGCACAAATACAAGCGAATATTTAGGCTATAAACTGCCGAATTTGAGACAAGAAATAAATTTTGAATTCCAAATGTTGTTGTAAGCTCTTTTAGAATTCTACTCGCAGCAGACGAACGCTCGCAGTGTTTCGCGAGAATTGACAACCCGAGCAAGATCTAGCAGCAGTTTCTGTAGAAAAGACGGTACATCTAAAATGATTCATTGTAGAGTTGCAGTCGGGCCATTTTCTGCCATGAAGGCTCGGTGATAACGACGGTGTACAATGCCGATAAAAACATTTCACTAGCGGACTGTATTGATACGAATTTATTACACAACAAAACAGGGCGACCGTTTGTCACATAGATAAACAAAAAAAGGTTGCCACACAGAGCGGGAGAAACTACAGAGGAATATTGATAAACGTAAATTCATACTGTGAAGAGTTCTTGTATTTCAAAATAATACCACAAACTTTCAATACTGCAGAAAACACATTTATTTAACAAATTAATTTAACATACCAACTAGAACCCAAGGCTCACCTAGTTCAAAGATATTCATGGAATACTAAAGAAACGAGAGTTTCCTTGTTGCCACAGTGTAAAAAAGAAATATTTTTTCATCTCGTTCAGTTCACGGTGACAAAATTAAACAGTAATAAATAAATTCGCGTGAACAAAATAATAAATTTAAATAATTGTTTTGCTTTTAACATAATAAATTGAAACTTATGAAGTGGATTTCACACATACCAAAGCGACATCTACATACTAATAGCTCGGAACACTCGGAGAATGACGGAGTCATTATTTTTGTGACGTCACAAATGATAATCAGATTTATTGCCTCTTTTTTTTTGAAGTTCAGCCATTTTAATTTTTTTTTATGTTTTTTTAAGTAAATAAAACTCCAATTTTTTCCCCAAATCAGTCGTACTTAGAATAGAGATACGTTCATGACACAGTGTCTCCAAAAATTTAGAAAAGGTACCGGTTTTAATACTTGCCTCGGGCGCCAATGTCAATGTGGAACCGCATCATCGATTTTACCTCGAAGCGTGAAATCGAAGGAATAAAACCACTCGAGTGTCATTCCTCGTAGACCCTATTGAACTGGGCGTGTCGAGCCGAGAGTTGAGAGAGCGCTCTCGAGCTTCTTTTCAAACGATTCCGCAAAGATCCCTTTGAATATCAACTTTTTTTCTTTTTTTTTGGGGGGGGGGGGGGGTCATTGTTCGCATACATAGCGGGGGTTATGCACACATGTAACACTGCGCCCACACACATCTGCACTGCACAGAATTCTAGGAGGAAACCAGAGATTTATGGGGCAGTTTGTTCCTCAGCGATCCCAGACTGTCTTATCGAGCGGTTTTTGCACAGATCATCAAAGAGACAATAGGGACCTTGGGGGGAGTTCTAAATGGGGGAATGTCTGGAAGACAGTCTAATGTTCCTTCACACATCGCTTGGGGGGGAGGAGCGGGACTAATCGACCCCAAAATTGTGTCAACAGGTGTCGGGGGGTGTGCGTACTGCAGAATTGTCTGCACGTGTGGGGAAGCAGCATAAGGCTCCAGAACCAGGGAGAGATGACGGCAGTCGAGGTAGGAGCCGTCGGCTTCACTGGTCAGCCAATTTCGTAAGTGGACGGACTCCAGATCAGAGGATAATTTTCTTGAACACATTGCGGACACTATTCGTCTATTTAATGGGTTAACATACTGAGAATAAATGGAGAGATCGATTATTATTGACACGTTTACAATGAACAGAGGAGGGGATGGTAGCGTCTGGTTCAATCCAATACGCTGCGGATTCTCCCATCTGGACAGTGGAAATTGAGTTTCACTTGTACACGTGACCAATCTGAACTCACTGACATTCCAATCCACATTTCTGAGCCACCTGTTTTCCTTGGTGATTTGCCAGAAATGCGCAGAAATTTTTTTCTCATTACTTCTGGGACATACCTATCTATCTACCTACCCATCCATCCATCTCTCTCTCTCTATGTGTGTGTGTCAGTCTATTTTCTTCCATGAGAATCTCTGGGCCTTGGGATGTCTTTTGGTTAGACAAAATGCTCTCAGATCACGCAAAGTCTTTTGATACGGTATCTAAACAGAGTTATATCACCAAATTAAACATTCAGGTGCAGCCCGGAAAGGTTTATTCGATACGTGATCCGTATTTATTGACAGGGGAAGACTGGAGTTACGATACGAGACACTGGCCTGAAGTAATTCGTCCCGATATCTATACATATCTCAACATAATGATAATCATTCTCTACGAAAGAATGATTATATTCTCTTAAACCTTGCGAAATATTGAAAAAAAAAAGTGTTAAAATACCTGTTGCATACCACTAATATGAGGCATTTTATAAATAAACTTAAATTATTTAACTCAAAATGAAGGGATCGTCCAAAAACACACGCAAACGCATAGGAACAGCTTCTGTTTTCTGCCACCCGATAATCACGTGATCTATAGTAGACCAAAAACTGACGTAGCCAGTGACGTTGCGACGTTTCGCCTTATTGTGTTTTCAGTATGAGGATTTGTTGCAACTGCGCAACATTTTATTGAAAAGTTAAAAAAATTTCATCGCTAGGGTAGTGTTTCTGTTAATTTGTTCGGCCGTCCATGCCTTTATGTGTGTTTATTTCGTGTTGAATTATTTACATTACTTGAGTTTCAATGAGGAATGTCAACCGTTCTGTCGCTTCTAGATGTGCACATTTGATATCTCTATATTTAAGTTGCTAGGCCGACTTTTTGGGCAGTCCGTGAGAGAAAACTACTGCATCAATTGACTTTCATTTTGTCTTAAACGAAAGACTGTAATCTGTAGATGTGTCAAATTCGGTTTTTGTAACAGCAATTTCTATTAATGAGTGATAATTTTCAATTAAAAATTGATTTCTGCGCATGCTCAGTGGCACGTTTAAATCTGGCTTTAGAAACTCGCCGATTCTGCGCATGCTCAGTGACATGTTTTAATGATAAACACGTTTATTCCGAGGAGTCTCTCTAGATCTCTCTCCGCGATTTTTAATTTTATGAATTTTTTTTTTGTGAAATATAAGATTAAACCTGATGGAATTTGTTTATTTCGGGTTGTTTAATGAGCGCTAATTTACAATTTAAAAAAAAAAAAAAAAAAAAAAAAAATCTGCGCATGCCCAGTGACATTTTTAAATCTGGTTTTAGATACTCACTAAGCACGAGACCGATTAATTTGTTCCTGCGCATTATTATGATTTTCAACGTTTGGCGATGATGTGATGGGGTATAATTTGTGTATTCGTGCATTTATTTACCATCTAGCCGTCATGTTTTGGACGGCTACCAGCTAGTCAAATTGAATATTTCACCGGGTTTTTCTACCATCGACTTACGAAAGCGAATCGCCTGGGGCCTTTCAAGGTCGCAGTTTCGCACTACTTAATCATTCACCTCAGGTGTGTGCGGCTGCAGTGGACACTGATAACGGCCGAGACTCGGGATTCGCCTACTGCCGGCTGTGGGTGGGTGATGAATGCCGAGCTATTTCAATGAAGGCGGAATCTGTGTCTCGAAAGGGAAACGGAATCGCTTTACCCTTGTCCGCTGCTCTTATATAGAGTCCGCGTAGGAATTTTCGTCTCTCATTCACTCCATGGATGATGTGACAACAAATCTCTGCCTTATAAAGAACTACCTGGATACCCGTACCTCGCTACCCAGTACATTCAAATTAAATACAACGGTCAATACATGCAATTAATGCCAAATATATATATACAGTAACCACCGCTTATAGTGATCTCTGGTTATAAGATTCAACCGTTTATAAGAATCAATATCGCGTAAACAAAAACAAATGTATTATTTCCATGTTAAAATTTTCGCTTTAAAGAATCAATCCTCCGGTTTTAAGAATCAGTTTACACTCTTCGCTTTCCTTTCGTTTTTCCCCAAAAAGCCACTTAAACCCTTAAAAGGTACGAAGTTCTTTCTTTATTATTTTTAAAAGAAAGGGTGATAAGATGGGATGGAATACAGTCGTAAAATGCGTCCCTTTCTTTGTTAGACATAACATAATAGTTTCCCCTTTAACGCTTTAGCTAAACACTGTCCTATTAGCTTGACCCAGGGGCATCCTAACCGTGCGGATCCGATTTCACTTTTCTCCACTGACAAACAAAGACAGGGACTCGTTTTTTCCAACCTCCCACATCCTAGTTGCGGCTTTCTGAACCCTGAAACACATAAATCTTCGGCGAAGTATCCACTATCACTTGGGAAAACGTGACATTATTAGATTCAGCACGTTATCAAACCGTGAAACGTAAGCTAGAAGGTGAATCTTGGTATGAGACTATTGGTATTGAAAGAGCCTTCTGAAAACTTCATGACGTCAAACTACCATACAAAACTTTTTCTTGCACCCTTCCTGTAGTTGAAATGCTAAACTGTTACGCAGGTATGTTGTAACAAATATTGGATTTTTTTCTTCTCTTACTATAATCATGTGTATCTACTTATAGGTCAAGAAATTAAGTTGTATTTTTAAAATTATAAAGAATAATTTTAATAAAAGATAATTAACGTAAATTAAAGAATATTTTATGGTAAATTATCTAATATGTGCATATATAGGTGTGTGTGTGTTCCTGTCCAAAAACCTAAATTTCGGCTATAAGAATCAATCGCTTATAAGAATCGAAATCAGTAATAACAAACGTGATTCTTATAAGCGGAAATCACTGTATTTACAATTGCTCTATAAATTGAAGATGGGGATTACATATTTGCCCTCAAATAAAAAAAAAGTTGAAAATGTGACTTGCACCACTTTTCCTTTCACTGCCTCTTACATAGATTAGCCCTTGTTGTGAAACGACTCTCCCAATGATCTTTTCCGCATACCCTGACAACGACCGTCCACTTTTGAGTCCAATTCTGTTGCCGTTGTATTTTACCAGAGTCGTGAATGCATTTTCTGTCAGTTCTTTGGCCAACCCATTCCAGTAACATTCTTTTTTTTTTTTGCGATTGGTCCACGAAAGATTAGGAACAACTGCTTTAGCCAGAGAGGTGTGTGGCTAGGGGGTTATTCTTTAAAAAGTTCATTATAAAACGTATTAAATGAGCGGGACATTCTCATCTCTTATTCTATTTATCTTTACAGACAAGTCACCCCCCCCCCCTCATCAGTTTGTCCAAACTTGTAGTGTCAAAACATTTCAGTCGTTGAGTAAAAAGATAAGCAATGCCACGCGCATCGATACCTCTTATAACACTAGAGAAAACGTCTGCTTGTCTCGCGAGATACTCGTTTCTGTTGGCGTGGAGAAATTCTTATCAGCTCTTAAATTAAATTCTTTGGAATAAAGGAATGTGGATTTCAAACTGTTTAAATTTCTGGGCGGGCTCGGAGAATTCCCTTCTGGAATGCCAGGTTCTGTAACTTTGTATTTCGTGTTCCGAACAAAAATTCTTTTTCAAATTTTTTCGTCTGTCTGTTTCACTTGTCGAGGAAAACTTGTGAAATGACGTCATCGCTAGAAATGACGTCTTAAGTCCGGTAGCGGATGCGTTGAAGTATTGAAATACATTTTAACCAAACCTCCAAACGATTAGCTACGAAATTATTATCGCCTATGACTGGTTTTATTTCCGTCTCGGCGCCATCTTTCCTTTTCACGCTTCCGCTACTGGCCTCCTGTGTGAACAAGCCCTTATTCAATAGGTATTTGTTTATTTTTGGATTATCTATTGATTGATTTTCGGTTGGGCTTGTTCGAGTATGGATGTATGCGTGCCTATTTTAAATGATAGTCCATTTTAGGGATCAAATATCTTCCCAAATTATACAAAAACATTCATGAATGTTGATCGTGTTGTTTTTTGGAACAAGATGTGAATTTTGAGGAGGGATGATGTTTGCATGTGGTGGCATTTAGAGTCGACGGCTTTGAGTCAGTTACCTCGGTGGTATGGAAACTTTTTTTTCAACCTCAACCCACTTCCTTTAAACTAAAAATCATTCGACACCCCAATGAAAATTTTAACGTAGGATTACGTTCCTTCATAACGGTCCTCCGGAAAACAAAATTTCAGACGTCCCGTGTCGCGAGTTATAATTTTGGCAGCGCGCCAAACCCGGTCCGTATCGCTTG